>JASPKZ010008393.1:0-170000 GCA_030220185.1 Diploptera punctata
AACAGCAACAGTACATTCACCCCCACACCCACCCTTTCACATCAACAGTACAGGACACTGCCCTCTGGTGTGGTACCGACGTTACGTAAACAGCTTCAAAAACTCTTGTTTACATTATCTTGGAGTAATAGAAAGCGATTGCATCTAATACTATTCCAAAAAAACATAGTCTTTAATATGTTATTCTACAATATCCCCCTAATTTTTTGAGCAGTGTATTAAAGTGTCTCTTTATGGACCTATCATTGAACTTCTTAAAAATTCTCGAACAAATATGGTAATTAAAGATATATGATGAAAAGAGCCAAATTTTCCACGATGCCACCATTACCCGAGTCTCTCCTACATCAAAGTAAAGTTGCCATGTGGGCTCATAGAAGCTGTGCAACTTTCTAATTTATCAAAATTTTAATTATCAAAACAAAAAAGTTTCTAATGAGTGGCAAAGACTTTAAATTCGGAAAAAGTAAAGTTGTATTGAGAAAAAGTTTAATTTCATAAAAATTTGCCAAAAAAAAAGCATGACTTACTTTTTATTTAATTACACACAACAACAAAGAATTACTCGCAGGCCCGAAATGTATCAATAACTATGTTTTCGGACTCGCAGAAGACGACAAAATTATATTAGTGTTTTTTCAATCACCTAACCGGAGTGAGATATTTCGACGACAACTTTTAGCAGAAGTGATCGTTTCCGTGAGAGTCGCAGGCGCTATTGTCTCTCAAACTGGTCACCCTTCTTTTTCTTTTGCGCGGTTTTATTACTCTTAGGGATTGTTAAACCCTCAGGAATACACAGGTATACAAAAATTTCTTGATTGCCATTGTCAAATACGTGAAGTAATGGCTTTTAATATCTCGTTTTGTGCAGTCCGTCTTATACATTACATCATTGTTGTAGTGTGATTGTGATATGTGTCGATATATCGCATTATTGTGTATCATTATAAAGAAATTGAATTAAAACAATTCTAGTCTAAATATTTTTATAGTTATTTTAATACGTAAAGATTTAAGCTTGTTTTTATTAATTTTGCAATGTCTCGCCGCTGTAAGAATTCTCGTAATTTATTCTGTTGCGTATGTGGAGATTATTGTACAAAATCTCAGCGCATCTCATGAACAATTTCTAGTTGTTTTAGAATTTTTGTTAAAAAAACAAAAACCTTTATAACTCAGGAATTATACAACATACAACTTTCAAATTTTCTGTAAATAGTGATCTAATACAACTGAGGCAGTTGTGAAAAATTTCAAACATATATCTAAAAAAAATATAGATTTTGGTATCTTCACCAGACCATCCCCTTAATATTGGAAATAAGAAAGAGCGCCTAGTAAGTAGACCAAGAATGAGGTGGGAAAATGGTATTAAGCTCGATTTGAGATAGGTGTGAATTATGCAGAGATTGATTGGAAAAATATTAATTCAGATAGGGATTTATGAAGAGCTTATGTTCGCGGAGTGATGAAACCAGATTTATAGTGCCAATGATTTAGCCTCTTAGTAGGCCTGGTATAATAAATCTGCATAAATCAGTCAACAAATGCAGTTTAAAACTTATCTCAGTTGAAACATGTACTTTTAAAAACTATTCAACAGAAATGCCTTTATATGAGCTGTCTTGGTTTCTTAGCCTAGTGGTTTGTTTGCTTGGTGGCTGCAGTCTACTCGCAAGAACCATTCTTCATGTTTCATCTACTGCTGGGGCAACTATCTTGAAGCGGTTGTGGTAAGTGAATAGCCTTTTGATGATATATCTAGTCGAAACATCTAGTTCGGTTCATACGGCTGAAATTCACTAACAAAACTCGGAAAACCACTGGAATAAAAACCAGAACTAAGTGTAGTTTTAAATTACACAGTTCTTAAAATATTCTTGAGTTACTCTTTCAATTTTAGAACTGGTTCTAAGATGAAAACGACATTGAGAACTGACTGTAAATTGGACACGCCCACTTTTCGAACAGTACTGTTACATACTGTATGTGCACGCCCACTTCTTGCCGCTCAATAAACGGGGACTAGACTGGAGTCATTTGTCGAGTTGTGGCTCAGTGCTATTCATCTCTCATTCTGCCAGGTACTGTGCTGTTATGCAATTAATGTAGCAATCCTTACTTTTTTCACTCCTCAGTCGATTGTATCCCCGAGCTTCTGTTTCGTTTCGGGATAGTATTGTGAGGATTTCTTTCTGGTTCCTCTGTTTCCATTTTTATTGGATTATGGATTTTTTTAAAATGAGAAATCTCTTCAATAGGGCACGGATTTGCCTGCGTGCTTGACGTAAAAAAATGCACTTTTAAATTAATAGACACTCCACAGCGTGCTTGTTATCACATTTTACATAAAATAATTTTTTAGAAATTCATTACTTAAATATCACGTTTCAACAATGACGGTATATACATTTTTTATGGGATGAGTTTCATATCTTGTGATGGATAATGAAATCCGGTTATGCACAGAGTTAATAAACTACATCGCAAAAGCACGTGAGTAAATTGGATTCCATTATAAATATCTTAACTGAAAATCGTATAAATTTGCATAGTCACTTATTGACTTAATAAATAATTCGAGATTAGGGAGAAATAATTAAAAAAATTGTGAAAGTTTTAACACCAAGTTTTAGTAAAATTATTTCAAAACAATTGAAGATATAGTATTTGCATCACACGCAGGATGTCTCTAATATTTACGATCAAAATTGAGCCGATGACAGAGGACTTTAAACTGAGTAGTTAAAGTAGGTAATAATCAATGATCCGAAATTAATACTTCAGGTTCCAACAGACTGAACTTATAAGAAAGTGCTCTGTTCAAATGCAGATAACTGTTCGCAGATTAGACATCGAGGAAATCTAATTGCCCTGAAATGTACGCCTAAACAAGATTTGGTGGGGATTACTGCGGCTACTGAAATTATAAGCCCTACACCTATGAACATCGAGAAAGAAATCAAGAGAAGAATTGGACAAGTATGAAAAACATTCTGGAGGCTGAAACACGTTCTAACCGATGCATCTTAGAAGGCGAGCTATTTGTCGTCGCCATATCGTGGTCGGCACCTGACACTCCGGCGACCCGCAGGGTAGGGGATTTTAAGTCTTCACTTTGGCTGTGGTGTGGGTTATGCCCTTTTTTTCATCTGTGTCGATAAGATAAATGGAAAATAAATATACAATTATAGTGTTCTGCCCAAGACCAGGTCATTCACTGTAAACTTAGCATTTTCCACCCTTTCCTAACTCAGCTTTCCTTTTTATATCCGCATACAAACCATTTATTTTAATATTGTCTATCATCTGATGTCTTTTTCTGCCTCTAACATTCTTTTCATTGACCATTCTTTTCCTCTCCTTATGAGTTCCAGCATTGTTCTTCCTTCACCGACTCTGTGTAGCACATCTTATTTTTTATTTTGTCTGTCGATTTTATACGTTCCACCCTTCTCCATTTCCTTATCTCAAAAGCTTCCAGTCGCATTTCCTCATTCCGTCGTAATATCCAAGTCGCTGCAGCATGCAATGCTACACTCCACACAAAGCACTTCACTAGCCTCTTCCGTAATTGTTTTGCCAAAAGGTCAACAGAAAATGCTTCTATTCTTCTTAAAAGCTACTTTTACCATTGCTATCCTCTGATTTACTTCTTGACCGCAGTTCACGTTACTACTGATAGTACAACCCAAGTATTTGAAGTTCTTCACTTATTCAATGGCCTCATCTTTAATCCCATGTTTATCTTCCTTGGTTTTCATCCTATAATCATGAATTTCGTCTTCTTCTTCTTCATCACGGTTCAGGCTTGCCTGTTCCGGCTCCAAATTGCTGCTGTTTCCATCTTTTCTTTGGTCTTCCCAAACTTCTTCTTCCTCGTGGTGAATAGCTGTATGCTGCTTTTAGTATTCTATTCTCAGTCATCCTTGCCAAGTGTTCTTTCCAGTTTGTTCTGTATTTCACTATTGTTGTGTTTAATTCCTCTTCTTTTAGTTGTCGTATTTCTGTGTTATGTATTTCGTCTATTCTTTGATATCCTGCTATTGGTCTGAGGAATTTCATTTCAGCAGCTTGTATTCTGGCAGATTATTGTGTTGCCACTGTCCATGTTTCGGATTCACTGCCATTGTCTTGTATAATTTCATTATAGAGCCTGTCGTGGCTTTATTTTTCAAAGCTCTTTTTAGTGTTCCTGTTATATAATTAAAACCCATTTAGTTTGTTATTTATATCTGTTTATCTGTTTGCGCTGTGTACGATATTTTGCAACCTAGGAAGTTATATCTTACCACTTGTTCAATTGGTTTATTTTCTAATATTATCTTTGTCCGAACTAGATGAGCGCCCTTGAATGCCATTTATATTGATTTTTCTGATGATATTTCCATGTTGTATTTTTTATTTCATTTAGTTTATACAGTCTTTGTAGTTCGTCCTCTGTTTTTGCTATTAAAATCTGGTCATCTACAAAGGCTACTGTTTTTATTACTATATTTCCTAAGTTAATTCCCCAGTCGTCATTTGCTTCCATGATCTTATCATGTCAAAATACATTTTAAAAAAGAGTGGTTGATCGTGGACAACCTTGTCTAACTCCTCGTGTTATAAGTATTGATTCCCTTTGATTTATATATTTTTTTGTTTTCTCATACATTTTCTTAATTACTGCTATCATTTGTAGTGGAATTCCTTTTTGACTCAATATGTTCCTAAAACCTGTCTACTCTTCTGATATTATTGCGTCTACTATAGTTGTTAATCTTAGGTTGATCATTTTTGCATATATTTTGTATGCTGCACATAGTAAGCGCAACTGGACGAATCATTTGCGACGAATGAGTTCAGATAGAGTTAGCAAGGTCATGCTTCTATATTGTCTCTGGGCCGTCCAAGGAAACGCTGGATACAAAATTCATCAGTGAGATCGCAACAGGCCTATATGTCTAAGACTTGGTTGGATGAAGTAGAAGAAGATACCCAAACAAAACATTGAAGAAAGACAAGGTTGAGAGACGCGGTCACCATAACAGAATTCCTCAAACTGAAGTAGGTTGGTCACGTAGGAAGATGAATGGAACCAGATGGGCCTACAAGAAAACCATGTGTGGCTCCAGAATCGGTAAGAGTTTGTGGGCAGATACAGAAACTAGTTGGGCTGGCATATTTGCACAGAGGTTGAGGAACCAATAGACAATACGAGCTAGAAGCACTGAAGTATGGGACAAAATGTGACAATAGCTCAAAATCCCCGAGGCTATTAATTACCGTCACGAATGAATATGAAAATGTACCGACAACAAATAACATCCTCTGTAATTGTATTAATTACTGCTTGTCTGAATGCATTCACATCCATATTACGTTCGTAATTAACTGATGTGGCATGGAATAAATTCCGTTACAAGTCTACACCGTAGCGTAGTTGGTTAAGGTAGTATCATACAAACGGAAGGACGGGAGTTCGAGTCATGATGGGATAAGATTTTTTTTGACTTCATTAAACACAATGTGTACATTAAATTTAATTTCGCTTTTTACCAGTCTTTAGTTACAGTTTTTAGTGGTAGAGTCCTGTTTTCACACTTCACTAGATGACATTCTGGGACATGGATTGTTGCATAATTTACAGATTGCAGTCCTCTTTGGGTTCATGGTACATGTTCTTGAGGCATATATTCCCATGAAATCCATGGGCTGCGAAACGTGTGTACAGATGTCGAAGTTCGAAGTTCGGTTGCTTCCAGGTGTCTGTTTTCATTGTGTCTGTTTCCATAATTTCTGTCAGTATCTCGGCGGCTTTGTTCTGTCTCTCCTCGATGACGATTCCGTATGCTTACGTTTGCGATAGTCTGAAACAGTGTCTGATATTCTCGATGAAGAAGGATTCCTGGGCTATTGTACAGGCATAACAATTTCTTGTATATTTTGAGATTGACAGTGCTCTTTTGAGAAACCTTGATTTAACGTTCTCCAGTTTCTTAAGATTTTTTCACCGTCAAGTGATTCCATATTAGCTGTATTCCGTATGTTGTGACAGGCATTACTTTAAGATTGAAGAGTTTCATTGCAGTTGAGAGGGATAGTCTTAGGAGTTTAGGAATATCGTACAATGGCTTTCGTTGCGTTCAGCTGTTTCTCGCTCCTGTATATGAAGTGAGAAAGCGGTTCCAATTGTTTGTAAGGTGACCCCCAAGTATTTGTATGCTTGATACGAATTATAGGGTTTTCTCCTCCGCATATAAGATGGTTCTTCTTAGCCAGCCTTCCTCCTTTCCTGAATTTCATTGCACTTTGTTTTAGCGCTATTTATTTCCATCGAGTTTTCAAGTGCCCATATCCTAATGTTCTGCATGGCTGTTTGGAGGTCTCCTTGTTTCCTGGAGAGGATAATCATGTCGTCTGCGTACATGAGTAGCTTAACCCATCTTGTGTCTATAGTCTGTCCGATGTCTAACGTCATTACATTAAAGAGTATGGGACTCAACGGGTCTCCTTGTAGGACACCCGTAGTTTGAGTAACAATCCTCGACATCGATATACCATCACTGATTGTCATATAGTTTATGGTTAGGATTGATTTGTTTGTTCCTAATTCGTTGTTTGAGCTGCCTAGTATGTTCTCTAGCTTCTGGATGAAGCTTTTCCTGGCAATACTGTCGAATGCCTTGAAATAATCTATGTATATCATATACAATGGTGTAGCAGGTTGTGCTAAGGTCGTTATTACTTCTAGTATTAGTTCATGGACAACATGTAGTGTTGATCTACCCGGAGTGAAGCCATATTGATTCTGTGGTATACTGGCACGTAGTTTGTGTTCCACACGTCTTAGCAGGATCTTCGAGAAGAGTTTGAACATAACATTTTCCAGGGCAATTCCCCTGTAAGAGTTCGGGTTTTTTTTCCTTCTTTTCGCTTTGTAGATTGTGGGATTGAATTATCTTTTAGGCATTCGTCATTAACAGACAGGTTAGCGGTTCTAACAAGTCTTGAAGTGTTTCCTTAAGATGTTAAGGAAATATCCCGTCCGGACCGGCTGCTTTGTTATTTTTCTCGTTTCTTATGAGTTGGCTGACTTCGTCTGTTGTAATTGGGCTCATGTCATGTATGTTTGCCGCATGCGGTGTGAAGCAGTTTGGCGTTTTGTCCTTTGCTGCCAAGAGGTTACTGAAGTGATCTTCCCATTGCTTCATGTTTACGAGAGGGCTTGATTTCTGTTTCATTGAAGACCTTAAGATTTTGTGAGGTTTCATTTCTACCTCGTCTATTAGTTCCTGTTCTTTGGAGGTGTCATACTCTAACTTATTTTCCTTCAGTAGTCTTTTATATTTCCTACGTTCTTCAGCGTATTCCATTAGAGCGTAGCCTCCATATTCCCTGGCGGTATGGAGGAGGAGTAGTGTTCTTTGTCTCGTGTTGTAACACTCTTCATCGAACCATGGTTTTACGGTACGTTTATATCTAGTCAGTTGAGCGGTGGCGTGTACAATTATGTCATTTAAGGTTTCTGTTGCTCCGTCCAGATTTCCCTGCCTCGCCATATGCATTAGTGACGGCAGCTTCACTTTATTTGTTTGCTATCTTTCCTCGTCTATGTACCTTGAAGCTTTTTGTGGGAGGCTTTTATCTTCTTGTTCCTGTGTTTCAGTTCTTATTTGGAACTCAGTTAGACTGGAAGGTGCTTTCTAGTTGCTCGTTTCCCACTTTCACCCGTGCTTGGTCTTGTATATTTGTGAATACCAAATCGATTGTGCTTCTTCCATTTGGTGCTATGTATGTATAGTCCTTCTCTATTTAGCAGTCTTAGCTCGTGGTCGAGGAGAAAATCCGTGACCGCTTGAGTTCTTGCGTCACATTTGTCTATGCGAATTTTAAACTGGGTGAAACTTTCTGGCAGCACCACGGTCCTGCAATCGATTCAGTCATTAACGAAAATTGGCACAGGCGTTTGTTCTGGAGTAAAGCCGGCCGTCACGTAGGGCTGACGCAACCCGGCTGGCATATAATGGCGATTGGCTATGAAGATGAGAGCCTTAACGAACCATTACCCTAAGGGCCTCCTAAGACCTGTCGTGGGATATCTTCTCAGTAGAAGTCACCCTGCTGTCATGTGAATAGAATTTCACTACTGTGCGTACACGGGAAATTTATGTCTGCTCCCGGATTGCCTGACACAAGTGGTTACGCTGCGCGTAAAGCAGGACAATTTCAGTACTATACGTACGCGAGAAATTTAATGGAGAAAATTTGTCTGCTCTGATTACTTGAATAGTACAATTTGTTAGAGCGGCAGCGCGAAGAACTGTAGATCTGGGTTTAAATCCCAGTTTAGGCAAATTTTGTTCTCTTTAATCGCATGGACTATAATTAATATGTAGGATAAGGTCTCACAATAGTATATAGGGATACTAGTGTAGTAAATGAGATTTACCGAACGGAGAAGGGTTTGAAAAGTCGAGATGTGGTCGGGTCTTTTCAGTTTCTCAGTTTTTGTAAAAACACTTAATACAATGGTATTGCATACTATTTTTCTCACATCAAACATTGGTATACAGTATAGTAGATTATATAAGGATAATTTATATTTTAACTTAAATCCGTGTTTTTGTTTTTAATGTTAGAAATTGAAAATTGAATTGTGTATATCCTACTTGTTGTTACGGGAACCGTAAGCAAAATAACTTACTTGACAACTTATAGTAAACTCCGTAAGCAAAGTAGAACTAGTATTAAGCATTATTATTTGTAATGCATTGATACGATCGTTGACAACATTCGTAAGTACCAAAAATTGCTTATATCGTACGAAAAATGGTTTATATGAGCTACGCTGGCTCATATAGATGGCTGGAGGCTTTAGCACTAAACTGTGGAAAGGCTAAATTCTTCGTCTACTACGGATATACAAGGAGTGAGACCCATAGCTCAGTTCTGTCACTACTATTGCTACTAAAAACTCTGTATTGTCCAGGAATGAGGCCTTTCTCTCTAAGTTCAAGATCGGGTAGCGCCTTCTCCATCTCTAAGTACTGCTCTACAACTCTGATCTTGTAGGATACAATCTCTCTCTTAAATATTTGTGAATTGCCACAAAACTAACACTTGGTGATTTTTAGAGTGCTACACTGGATTTATCGGCTTCGGCGCTCTAGTTGTAATGTTCCTTGCCTCTGGTCTCGTGGGTCGCAAGTTCAATCTCGGCTGAGTACTATGGATGTTTGGAATGGAGAAATCCAAGCTGTAAATACTCAAGGAAGGATTTTAAGCTGTGAATCTCGAATACGAATTTGGGGCTCGTTAAAGAAGTTCAAGCCTAAATTAGACCTTCCGAACAAAATTTAATCGATATTTCTCATGCAAGTAATAGTTTACTTGCCTACTAGGTGTCTCTTTGATCGATGAGCTAGCCACTTGAAACTCAGTGATATCATTAGGGAAATAAGCTCCCGCAAGTGGGCACCCTTGGTCCACGTGAGTATTATGGATATGCACAGACAATGAACTGCGTTTCATTAATTGAGGGCTTAAAAAAGTCCTTGACGCAGGAACTGCGTAAACTAACCGAATTCCTGAGTAAGTCGAATTTATGATTCTATTTTGCTGGTTTACGGAATGTATATCTTTTGTAAACTAGAGAAATTCATTTTTTTATGCTAACTTATTTAAACATGTCGGACTGCAGAGAAAACAAACCTATCATAACTAAGTTATTACCTTTTGAATATTGTTCAATCATTTGATACAACTTTAAATAATTTCTATCTATTATTTGTTTTATCAATGTATTAAAAAACGAAATAAATTAGACCAATGGATCTTATAAGGATATACTGCCAATTCAAAAGTTAATTAAATTATATTATAAACCGATACATTGCGACAAAGCAAGGTGGTGGAACGATTTTTAATTTTGGGTTTCAGTCAAAGCCCCACTTCTAATAATATAATCAAATATCCCTGATTTTTGGAGGCTATCTTCCTCGTTCTATCTCAACAGTATATACTGAGTTTCGTTGCATAACATGACAAAATGCGACTGCCACAGCGATTTTAAAATTTCAGTTCATATATAAATATATATATGAATAAGAAAGTTTTCTTGGGTTGTCAACTACATAAGAACTAAACCTTGTATGGGTGTACGTCTTCGGAAACGGACCACAGCGAAATCTCTATTTGTTTAATTATATAAGACCTAAACTTGTGACTCGAGCTTATCATTCCTTGATAATGGCATGTGGGATCATGCCGAAACGTCGGAGTCAGTGGCCAGGGGCCAAACTTGAATCCAAGACGCGGAAACCCAAGTAAACTTTCTTATTCATACTTATATCCGCGAAAATCTGCAATTTAACATATATATATATATATATATATATATATATATATATCATAGTCATTTTCGGTGTCAATTAGATAGGATCGATCAAGATCTGTAAAAATTGTTTAGATTTTTTCATGATAACAACTTCAATAGGTTTATTTCTTCTAAATTCGCTAAAACACACATCTAATAGTCCATATTATAATCACCAGCTATGAATCCTGTATTTTAACATTGGTAACCAGACGTAGGAATGGAACAGGGATGCTATGACACAGTGTAATTATCTTGAGGTGATGAGCAGCTCGTGGACTTTCATCAATTATATAAAAAGTATGAACATTGACTGTTTTTCCACTGCAAAGTAGATCGCGCACTTCATTATTAATCTGCAATGAAACTTGATCCGGAAGTAGATTCTAATAATGAGCTTCTCCACAATTCTCTGTTGAAAATATATGGATCATCATTTGCCATGTTCTTCTCAGTACAAAACCATTTAAATGTTACTAATGCGTCCCCACTTACAGCATTTATTAATTACGATTTTATCAACTTCAAACCAAAAATAAATTCTCTCGCACAGATTGTCAACAGAATTATCATTAATAGGACTATTTCAGGTTGGAATCCTAACGGTTCTAGAAGGGTATTGGTGGTGGGCCATATCGAATTTTTCAGGTATTTTCGGGGTTCTCCCGTTTCCCAAATTTCATCTTCATTCCCCTCATGTCATTTAATTTCTTATTCATTTATTTCATATCGTTCTTCAGCTTATCACATGTTAGGAAAAATAATTTGGTTAGCAATCCATAGGTGTTGAAAATATGTGGTTGCCTGCATCTGTTAGGGGGGACACTATGGAGCAGCCTCATGACTGTTAGCCTGAGAAAAAAAGGCAGAAGGAGCCAAACAGAATGATGCAGTAGCCTCTCGCGGCCACGGACCCAACCTAAAAATGGCGGTATGGATCAGGGAGTAGAACCTGGTGTGTCAGACCTGGAAGACGACCTACAACATACATAACACCATAGAATATACTTTTATTCCACTCATCTCCATAATACTGGATTAAACAATAGATCTATCATGTCCCAGTCTTAATTAAGAAAATAAAGAAGATTTTTTTTTTAGTTTTTATCGTTTCTGAGAAACCAGCTGTGTTGGATTTAAACAAAGAAAATAACCTGCAAAGCGAGTGGATTCGAGGAATAGCATTCGAGACTTAGTTCGGGAAGTCCAAGAGACAAACTCCGGTGCCGGTCATTCTGAGTGAGGATTTTTCTGGTTTTTCTCAGTAGTGGAAGCAAATTGCAAGTTGTAATTTCCTTATCAGAACCCTTTTCATCACATTCACAATTGTATAGTATTATTAAATATATTCTTAAAACATTCAATATATCCTTAGATATAATTGTAGACTTTCACGGCCGGCGTCTTGATCCATATTTGGTTCGTCTTCCGGGCTTATAGGCCGTGGTCTGGTTGTCTTCTTACTCGACGTTTCATCTACTGCTGCGGTAGACATCATCAGGAGATACTGCGTGCTTTCTGTGAACTCCTCAACAGTCGGCTGCAGACTGACTGTTGAGGAGTTCACAGAAAGGAAAGCACGCAGTATCTCCTGATGATGTCTACCGCAGCAGTAGATGAAACGTCGAGTAAGAAGACAACCAGACCACGGCCTATAAGCCCGGAAGACGAACCAAATATGGATATCCTTAGATGTTAAAACATCTTTAAAATCTATAAGAATGAAACCACATATGTTACTGTATTTATGTCAAGAATAATACAAATAGCTCTGGACAGTATCTCAAATTCACGAGGGAACGATGTAGCATAGTTGATTAAATATATACTCCCAAACAGATAGTTTTTTTTTTTTTTTTTTTTTTTTTTTAGTTTTGCGCATGGTCTAGTTGCTCGTCCGTAGGGTTATGACATTGAATAAAAACAATTGTACACAAAATACATTTGATTGAAATGCATGAACTAGCAGCTTACTACATGTGTTCAAAAAGTCTGTCCTGTGCATCATTACATGCTTAATACCTTCGCAGCAACGGCCGCGCAATTCAGTCGAGCAGAAGATTCTTTTGATGTGGTGAAATGTATAATTGATTCAAAAGAGTCGGCTGAGCTCTGGTGACAATTCTGAATATCATACACTATAGTTTAACATGTACAAAAAATATATCAAAGGGGGAGGTTAAGCCAGTTTTTTTTACATGCCCAAAAATATCAAGTTAAGTGAATGCATTGGCTTCGAAACAGGTCCTGCTCGTGCCATCACTCATAACAACAAACGGTAAGGAAGAAATAAAGAAATTAAAATATAAAATTATGGAATATTCACCTGAAAGGTCCGTCTCCTCAACTTAATTATTTATTTAACTGTAATGGAACACATCATGAATCTTATAAGTTGATAATGAAAGAATACGTTACAGAATTACAACTAACCAAGACTCGGTTACGTGTGAGACAGCATTTCATCCCTATGATACATATAATTATTAGAATTTAATTATATAAATACTTAGAGTAATTGTAGACAAAACATATAATTTTTAAAGCCCAGCAGTAAACAAAATTTGTTTATTGGGAAAAGCAAACTTTCTAGGCCTCACGTTAAAATTAACAAAACACAGATTAGTTTTCTAGTTTCTATTCAAAAGGAGGCGGAACTAACAAAGAAAAAGATTAAACGCGAGGAAAGTCCGAATGCAAATTAGTTTATGAGTGGACCTGTCAAAACCGCTTATAAGGTGTGCGGTTCGTAAATGTCATACACCCTTGTTAACGAGTACAAAGCCCTCAGCCCCGTAAACTGTGTAAAACGATAGAAATTGTGGGTGTAATTAACTTTAGCCAATGAATATATGTATTTTAATTATTATGTGTGAATGGAACCAAATCGATGATTGTTGGAATAAAAGTCACCAGACTCTCGAAAAAAGGGATTGAGACAAAACGTAAGATAAAATTAAAATCAGTCGCGTCTGTCTTGCCCGGCGGCGTGATATACACCCTCGCGGTCTTGCCTGTTGGCGAGCTATAACACTCGCTGTCTTGCCCTGTTGGCAAGATATATATTATAAATTCGCGTCTATGTTGTCCTGTTGGCAAGAACTAGACATCCACGTTCTATTTATTTTTTTTCCTAAGAGTAGGCGACATATTTCCAAGTTAGCATCAACTAAGCGAGAATATTAGAGGTCGCTTAGGCATATAAAAAATCGGGAGAATATAGTTTTTTTTCCCGCTAGAATAAACGTGTGTGCTATTTACACAGTCTAAGTTATAGGGATAGCGATAATTGAAAGATCGCGACAGAACACCCAGTCTTTTCGAGAGTGTAAAGGGCGTTATTGATTTAGTGTGCCTCATAAGTAACAATCTAAAAGTGTTCTAGTTTAAATTACATATATAAAATAAAAAGTTTTATATAATTATTCATCGTCTATCTTCAAAGTTGATCGTGTTGTCCCCTGAACCTCATAGCTCTACCGAAACCACATCGTACCCAGTGTACCCTTACACGTGGTGTACCTACACCAGTACGAAGAAATCAAACGACGCGTTTAGGAGTATACTGTTTTTTACGCAACAAAAAAAAATCTCTCTGCATTATCTTATTTCTAAACGTTTGTCGGCGAGGTCCTATATAGGACACTTTGCACGTTCTCTTCTCATTCACACAGTGTTGATGAGAACAGAATCTCGTTTTAGGTGGTTGCCTAATGTGATGTTTTCGTAACAGCACAGCGGAGTTGAATAATTATTACACTTACTTTATTATCCTATATGAAATATCTGCATATATTTTTGACCATATTAACCGATAATAATTATAATCGTTCACAGTTTGAGGCATTATATCCTGGGTTCCTTTTCACTGAAATAAAAGTGTAATTAATTTAGACTACAGTTGAATAGTTTATTATTAAAAATGTCTTCTTATTCTTCTTCCTTCCAAGTATTTAGGCCAAGGCCTGTTACGATCCTATAGAAAATTTTCTCTCCAGCGTTTCATAGGACGGCCCATAGATCTTCGTCCTCTTGGTATATAATTATAAACAGCTTTGGGGATCCGATTTGAACTCATTCTTTCAAAAGATGGTGTTTCCAATTTAGTTGGTACTGTTTAATATACTAAAATTTTGATATTAAATAGTTTTATTAAATTATTATTTATTAAATTATTTAATGTTTTATTATTAAAAATGTGTAACTTACATTTCTCAAATTTTACACCAAACCAAAAAAAAAAGTCTTATTTTTCCTGGACACGAGTACTTTAAGAAATAAACGATAAAATAACAGGGTCAAAAAATCCTACAGACTAAAGTAGGACATGAGAAGTTTCAACACTGCATGGGTCTAAGTTTACAAATGACAATGTAATGAATATAGCATTTTAGTCAAAGTGTGAACTTGTGCCCTTTCAAACAAAGTATTCAATTAGAAAATGCAGATATTAAATGTGTGGAAATATGCAAATGTTATATTTAACAGAGGCGGCATTAACGATAAGATGTTAAGTTATTTTTATAATAAATGAAGGAGGAACTTTACCTCATGGGAAAAACATACAGAAAAGTGCACAGCTGCATACACAAGAGAAATATTGTCCGAAATGTTATAGTAAAAGGAGCTGAAGTATGGAGGATAAAAAAAGATTGGACAATATACCAAATATACAAATAAGATACGATATGGGAGGAAATAAAGACATCATTGATGAAATAGGTAGATGCGAAAGTGGTATAGACACACATTACCGATGAATGTTTTAGAATAGATACCACCAGGGAGAAATATATTATGATTGGAAAATAATATCTAGGAAGCCATGAAAGGAAGGGGATTTGGAAGAGAAGACTGATTATATAGGGGATGATTGTAAAATATTGGCTCAGGGTAGTGATGTATAGAGAGATTATGTCCGCGCGGCCATGAACCTACGGGTTCGATAATGCCAGTGAGACAATTAAGTTATAACAATTTATAAATAAATGCACTAACTAGGAGACCAGTAATTTCTTGTTTTTATTGTTATACGTTTAGTTAATTAAGATAAACTAACTAGAAAACAGATCCTGGATATCGAGCCTAAAAGTACGAACTATTATTCATGAAGATGGTCAAAATTATGATGTACAAACATTTAATTTTGCCAGCCAATGGGAATTTAGTCCACATGCCACGCTGTGCAATGCTACAGTATATTCAGAGTTTCATTCCATACAGGAGAGCTCTGCTGTCCTGTTTTTTATTGTTCAAATGCAATTGATGTTGTGTGGTGTGTTCCCACTAGATTTCTATTTTCTCATACACACTGATGTAGCCATTATATGAGAAATGGAACAGTAGAGTGGTTATTGATTTACTGAAATATTACGTTCTTTGAGGTAAGCATTAAGCCCAATATTTTCCATTTTTGATGAACGTTATACGTATTTCAGCTTTTGTATCATTTAACGTTAATAAACTATAAAATAATGCACCCGAATAATTTTTTCTTGGAGAAAGGTAATGACAAATATCCTGACCACTACACGTTAATAGCTCTTCTCAAACTGTTGCATTTCCTTTCAGTATATTCCGTTTCTACATAAATCCTAAATATAACTACATTAATGTTTATTTGAAAGAAATAATAAAAGGAAATGTAGTATTTCTAGAAAATGCCATTTTAACTTCGTGTGAAAAGTCCATGTCAGTGCTTATCATTGTTTGGTATAACAAAGAACAAATATAATTGGACTTAGATAATAATAATTAGGGCCTCCTGAATTTTTATGCAGTTAAGAAACATAAATTATTTATTTTGTATTTGCTAAAAATTCGAAAAATATATGCTAAAACTGGAAAAAAATTCAAAATATTTATATTTTGGAAAAAAAAAAAGACAAGTAACTTGCTAGAATCGAGGCGGTCAGAGGGCAAGGGGTACAAGTGAAATTAAAAAAAAAGAGTTAAGTACAGGAATGTTTAGCTAATATGAAAAACTGTGAGTTTGACAGGTTCTGACATATAGTGAAGTCTTAGAAAATCACTCAGAGAAACAGCTCTTCTACTTGGAGGAATAGATGTACGTCTGTAGTTGTACCCCTTGGCTTCCAACATCTAGGTGTATTTTTTTAACGTTTCCAACAAATTTTACGTGAAGATTATTATTGTAATATTAGTATTTAATATAGCGCTGATGATTCTTCGAGGTTTATTGATTTATCAAATACACTGCTCAAAAAAATTAGGGGATATTGTAGAATAACCTATTAAGACAATGTTTTTTGGAATAGTATTAGATGCAATCACTTTATATTATTCCAAGATAATGTAAATAAGAGTTTGAAGTTGTTACGTAACCTCGGTGCCACACCAGAGGGCAGTGTCTGTACTGTTGATGTGAAAGGGTGGTGTGGGGGTGAATGTTTTGTTGCTGTTTTTAAATCCAGTCCAGTTTTCAGTTAGTGAATGACTTGCCTTAGGGACAGTGATGCCTCGACAACGTGATTTACCTGAACCAATGGCTTGGAGGGCCATAGGAAGGATGGAAACTGGACAGACACAACAAGAGGTGGCACAAGCCATTGGGGTGTCTCAAAGCGTGATTTCCAATCTTTGGAATCATTTTCAAAGAACATACTGTTCACAGAAGAGCCGGACAAGGTCGACCAAGGGCAACAACAGCAAGGGATGACCGTTACCTCTTGTTAACAGCCTGTCGGAATAGACAGCAGAATGCAACTCAACTGCGAAATACACTTCAAACAGCAACAGGACGCAGGGTGTCAACTCAAACTGTCCCTAATCGACTGCATGGAAGTGGTCTCTATGCCCGTAGGACAATGGTGTAACTCCACAACACCGTAGAGATCGCAGAAACTGGGCGGAGGAACATCGTGGGTGGAGGCATGCTGAATGGAGATCAGTTCTTTTTTCTGATGAGTCGCGATTCAACATGGAATGTGATAGTCGGCGTGTATTCATCTGGAGAGAAAAAGGGACACGAAACAATCCAGCTTTTGTACGTGAAAGATCCCCATATGGTGGCGGTGGATTGATGGTGTAGGCAGGAGTCAGTAGTGGTGGACGTACGGACCTCTACGTTATCCAAGGTGGTACTTTGACTGCGGTAAAGTATAGAGATGAGATTCTCCGACCTTTTGCCGTGCCTTATGCTGATGCCATAGGTGATTATTTTCTTTTTATGGACGATAATTGCACGACCCCACAGAGCTGGCTTGGTGGACGACATGCTGGAAGTGGAGGGTATCGAGCGTATGCAATGGCCAGCTTCCTCCCCGGACTTAAATCCGATTGAGCATGTGTGGGATACATTAGGCAGGTGCATTGCAGGCAGACCAGCACCTCCCACAACTGTTCCAGAGCTGCACATTGCTCTTATGGAAGAGTGGCCACGTATCCCCCAAGAACTCATTGCTAACCTCATTGCATCAATGCCATACAGGTGTGAGGCAGTGCTGGCCGTTCGAGGAGACCATACACCATACTAAAGAAACATTTTCACCCATGTTAATGTTGCTTTGTTTGTTTGCCATATTCCTAATCAGGATCTCTTTTGACATCTGGTGTGGTACAGATGTTACGTAATGACTTCAAACTCTTGTTGACATTCTTTTGGAGTAATAGAAAGTGATTGCATCTAATACTGTTCCTAAAAACATAGTCTTAATAGGTTATTCTACAATATCCCCTAATTTTTTTGAGCAGTGTATTATGTCTGAATCATAATCTGATGAACATGAGCGTGGACTTAACCTCAGCCTTTATGGCAAGTAAAATATTTTAACTACTTTATTTATAATGTTGATTGATTTCGGGCTATGTGGTCTTGGCCCATTACTGATGTTCCTACCAGACGTTTCACCCTCAACTGGCGGAGGGCATCTTCAGTGACAAGTACTTCTAGGTGTTGTTTCCTGGTCGCCACTGAAGATGCCCTCCACAGTTTGAGGGGAAACGTCTGGTACGAACACCAGTAATGGACCACGGCCACAAAGCCCCGAATCACTCAACATTATGATTACCGGCCGTGAAAGTCTGGATTCAACTACTTTATCTACATTTTCACAATTGTATATTATAAAATAATACTTTTTAGCAATACGTTTTGAAATAGTTGGAAATAATTTAACAATCTAAAGATATAATATGATTTAGATCTACAGGATTTGCAATCTAATAATGTTTATAATAAAGGTATTTTTTTAAAATATGAAGATTAATCATTGGCATTGTTTTTGTTTTCTTGACTGATTTCAATGCAGATGACATTGAAGGGACCTACAGAAGAAAAATATTCTCCAATATTGCACGTTTGAAGAAAGAAAATTAGTAAATCAAGAAATTGGGTAAAAAATAAAGCAAAAAGAGGAAGGAATAAAGGCAAACAGTATAAAGACAGGAAGGGAAACATTCATGTGGAGAGACGGGTAAGAGAATGTGTCCGTGAATGCAGGTGCAATGAACTTTAAGACTGATTTTGGCAATTAACCTTGTAGTAATATGTAACTCATTGGATAAGTAAGCATTTCCAATCATAATAAAAACTTTGGTATGAATCTACTTTTCTTGGATAATTTATTTCAAAATATTTCTTAGAGGACAAGGGGTACAAGTGACTCTTAATGTAAAAACAAAGTTATCGTATGAGTTAATGTTTATATTGAATGTGTTCATATTTTGCAGATAAATGGACTCATATATAAGGAACACAAACACTATTTATGAGACTTGTCAGATATTCCTGGAATTTTATATTCTATTTCAACTTTAAAGTTAATTTTCTCGAAACTAATTTTTGTCACTTGTACCCCTTGTCCTCTCACCGCCTCAATTGATTGGGACTAAAACATTAGAGCAAAATTTCATATTTGGATCTACCGATCTAATTATGACTGACAATAAATTTTAACTTAGCCAGCACTAACACTGTATGATGTAACATTCTTCCGACACTACACGCGCACAATTAAAATATATTCAATTATTTTGACATTTTTTCTGTGTTTCAATATTTTCAAGAGAACGAGGAAACATGCACTTACTGAAAAACAAATATTGAGCGTATTAATTTACATAATTCTGTAAATAACCAAAAAAATATATTTATGAGGATATCTATTCACATTCCCACATTTTTTATGTTAAATCAAACTTTGAATATACACTTGTCGGACCTGGAGCGAGATATTAAATTTTGTTTTAGGGATATACACATTAAAAATTTACTTGACTGACGAATCCGGGCCATAATAATAATTATGTTGTGTTCTACAATATTACGAATTTTTAAATAATTTTCCGTATTCTGTGGATTAATGTTCTGCCCACAAATTATAGGCAATTAATACCGATAGAGTTTTTACTTAATGATCATATGCAGAGTTCTGTGATTACGAATGAGTGATATTCCAAGGAGCATGGACAGATTAGCACCTTCCCCTGAAATAAAACTGTGTTCCTTCATCGTATTAGATGTCATGACTCCAAGAGATAGATATAGAAGGTGGAGTGAAAAACTAAATATATGGTCACACGTAGAAATACATTATGTAATGGAAATGGACAGCTAATGAAAAATGAGGGAAATTTTGAGGAAGTGGCTGAATTCAAATACCTAAGAACAATAATCACAAATAGGAATGAGATGCACAAAGAAATTAAACATAGGCTCAATTCTGGAAATGCATGCTATTATGCATTGCAGAGACTCTTGATGTCCCAACTCCTTAAAAAAAAAAACGTTAAACTGAAAATATATAAAACTATTATTCTACCAGTTATATTATATGGGTGCGAAACATGGACTCTTGCTTTAAGGGAGGAAAAGAGATTACAAGTATTTGAGAATAACGTACTTAGGAAAATTTTTGGACCAAAGAGAGATGAACAGACAGGTGAATGGAGAAGACTACATAACAATGAACTACATGGTCTTTATAGGAAGGCAGATATAATAAGAACAGTTAAGTCTCGTAGACTGCGATGGGCAGGACATGTTACACGTATGGGGAATGAAAGACTTGCATGGAAGCTTCTTGTAGGAAAGCCAGAGGGAAAACGCCCAGTTGGTAGACCAAGAATGAGGTGGGAGAATAACATTAACTATGATTTGAGGGAAGTAGATTATACAGGGAATGATTGGATATGATTATCTCAGGATAGGGATGTATGGAGAGCTTATGTCCGCGCGGCCATGAACCTACGGATTCGATAGTGTCAGTGAGTAAGCAAGTAAGGAGAGAAAACGCTAAATTCAAAGACCAGATTCCATAATAGCAATGTAAGAAAAGTGGCGATGTGGACATTATGGTGTATGATTAGCATTGCAATAAAACATTCATTATGTACAACTTTTATTTGTACGTCTAAATCTTATAAACAATAATTCATATAGCTTATGAAGAAGCCGATTCGTTAAATTTGATCCGCGTACTTATGTAATTTCTAAGAAGTAAAGAAGTACATTCTTTGATGTAATAGAGATCTCGTATTGTGAATACATTGAAAATAATGTTTATATTACTGCAACAGTCTTGTTTTACAACAAACGTCCTTGACAAACACTATGCTTGCTGAACATAAGAGGGAGGGTAAATTCATTCAGTTTTCTCCTTTAGTCTGTGAAGTTCAATAAGAATATAGGAAAGACGCTACAAGTCAACTTGGAAAAATATTAATTAACTTAGTATTTAGGGGCTATTCATTAAGACAAATGGACTCAATGGTTAATAAACCCGATTCCATTGTGAATTATAGGCATTAACAAATCCAGAAACAATGCAAATATTCTGAGGAGGACAAAGACAAAGTTGGTGCAAAGTTGAAGAAAACTTCATTATCAGGGCGTAAACATTAATTTTTGAATAGGTGTGCCAAAATCAAACACTTACTGGAGCAGGTACAGGAAATAAAATACCCCACGAAACAGTTCGTCGAGTTTCGTGGCATTATAACCATGGAGGCAGAATTTTTACTTACACAAGAGGAACCTTAAAGCAAGACCTATATTCTAGGACAAGAGGAGAACTTCTGGAACAATATGATATTTTCGGATTGGATGAGATAAACTGGCTGTGGAGAAAACACACACTGCCTAAAACTCTTCCTACTGTTAAACTCAGTCCATTCTTCTTTGGAACCGTATGTCCTCAAACGGAGTGGGTACTATCCACTTTATCGAAGGGACTATGGACCAGTGGGTCTAGAGTTAGATTCTGAAAAAGAATGTTAAGCAAAATGCTGAGAAAATATTCCTTTGGTATAGTGTGCAAGTTTATAAAAATGCATAGTGGGTTCATAGACTTACACTGTTCACAATTATGGTGCGCCTTATGCAAGACAATGCCCTGATGCATACTGTCAATATTAATAAACAGTGGTTGATCTGGTACGTTCCCGTGTAGTTAAAAGAAGCCTGCTCTATCTCCATTGAGCATTTGTGGGGAATTACGAAAATATAATATAATAAATTAAATGTTTCATCTAAAATTAACTGAAGAGAGTTATTTTGAAAGAATGGTGAGAAATTACACATAAACGTGTTTCAAATAATAAGTAAAATGAATGGAAAAATTGTGCATTGCTATTATTAGAACCTAAGAAATGGCACAGAGTACTAAGGAGACCTATTTCAGTTAACTTTGAATTATTTTGTTAATTTACTTTAAGTTAGAAATAACATTGATGCATAAAATAATATATATTTTTATTAATTTATTCTGTTGTTGTTTGAAAAATTGTGAATTTCACATTTAGTTTATGATTCTGTTACTCTAATGAACACTTACCAAAAAAAAAAAAAAAAAAACAGAAAAATACATAATTTGTATGTATATACATGTGATGTTATTAAAAATGTATACGGTATGTATAAAGGTTGCATACTGTATGCTATTTTAAGACCTGCGATAGAAATAAGTTTGGAGGAATAATTTTTTGGTCAAAATGATTTGAAGGAAATCTATTCATCTTTGATTCTTTGGTGAGTGCAATCGTTTTAAATGAGTCCTCAGTAAAACAAAATGGATCATGTCCATATTTTATCATAAGTAATGCCACGAGTGATTTCCAATTTATCTAGAGAATTTGGAAACCAAGAGTGGCATTTGTTAGACTATTTAACGAATAAAATTAAGATGTTTACTCACAAATAATTATTTAAATATAGTTATTATAAAATATTTATATATTTAATTTAAACAGCGATGTTTGAAAAGAAACGTTATGTTTCACTTATCACTGCAACCAGATCATATTATTTATTGCCAAAGGAACGCAATATTGTAAGAATGCACCCTACTGGAGAAAGAAATTAAACACATCAAACTGTATATTAATTAATTTCTGATGTCATATGATGTAAATATGTCAATTATATTTTTCTGGAATGTTATTACTTGGGACAAAATACATTTAAGAAAGTGCAAACTGTGGTTTCTTTTTTTTTGTGGTATAATCAATTCTACAAATGTTTTTTATATCATCTCCCACAACCACGATAAGGTTACATTCGTGCACTATATATACACCCTCTGGTAACCACATGTGCCAGATGTAAAATAATGTCATGACTTATTCAGAATGTTAAAAAGGAGGAGCTTGATTATACAGCGATAAAATTAAACTGATAAAATCAAGGTGAAAAACGACTGTGATTGGTTGTAAATTGAAATGTGATTGGTCATTGATTCGCATTTGCGTCATGATTTAAATAGTCAATATAAGAAAAGTGCATTATTATTGATTTATTAATTATGTAACATATTATATAAGAGATACATAGTTGATTTTATTCTTAAGAGAAACAATATTGCAACTAGTTGCAGTGACGTTGGTAGAATTTCTTTGACTATTTAACTCATGTCGCAAATGGTAGTCAATGACCAATCACGTTTCAATGAATTCTATTTTACACCAATAACAGTCGTGTTTCACCTCGCTCTTTATCGATTTCTCTTTATCAGCTCCTACTTTCGCGATGAAGAAAGCTCCTCCTTTTTTAATATTCTGAACAGGTTAGATCATTATTTTTCTCCAACAAATACATTGAATATAGCAAATAATGAGAAGATTCAGTGATTTTACAGAGTTGTTTATTCAAAATATAAATTATTAACCTATAATGTTGATTATAATAGTTTGATGTGATTCATTATTTCTCCATTAGGGTGCATTCTTACAATAATGCGATCCTATTTGGCAATAAATAATATGATCGAGTTGCAGTAAATATACATAACCTCACATTTCTAATTTGTTTTCAAACATCGCCGTTTACATTAAATATATAAATATTTTAAAACACCGGTAACTATATTCAAATAATTATTTTTTAGTAAAGAACTTAATTTTATTCGTTAAATAGTCCTAACAAATGCCACTCTTGATTTCCAAATTCTCTAGATAAATTCACTCCTCACTTCGTGAGTCGTGAATTTATCGATAATTTGGAAATCACTCATGTCATCACTTATGACTACTATTTACCTCATAGGCCGATAATTTTGCCTCTTCCTGTTGATAAAATTGCCTCTTCCTGTTCGTAATGAGATATATCACCTCAAATTAACTTCTTTGACAAGGATATCGTTTCAACAATGTACGATCGATACAGTAAAGCAATAAATGCCAAAAGAGAACAACTTCAAAAAATACTAAAAACAAGTTAGTTCTGTTGCTCTAAAAATTTTAAATGTTCTATAATGAACCTGCATTAGGCCTATTGTTAATAGTTATTTCTCATACAATTTTCCCCAAGCCCAAAGAGATTTATCAGTAAAGAAATACTATTTACACTATATAGTCGGCTAAGAAATCGCCCGGAAGTAAGGTCGGAATACATAACCTCACATTTGGTAAGTATTAAACATTATAATTATTTTTTAGCGTCTGTTGTTGTATTATTCGCTAAATATTTACTCCAAATCTAATGCGAGGTTGAGTTTTTCATTAGACAAAATAACTCGGGACTTTATCGCTCGTGATTTTTTAAAGAAAAACACAATCTCTTGTTAAATTTCTGTTGATAATTTCACGGCGGGTTTACACAAAAATCACCAATATCTTTTATTTTATTGTCAATAATTCACTATACAAGCATATCCTCGGCGTTTTCACAGATTTCGGACTGCATTGTTCCAATACACTTCACTTGTCGAGTTCAAGATATCGACTGACTTCCAATTGTTTTCCAGCGCCTCCGATTCTTTGCGAATAGATCCTTCTCGAAACCAAACCATCGAGTAGTAACGGACATATTTATCTGGAAAGATCTCAGCAGGCTTCCTAGACTCATGAGTCCCAACTTATACCATATAAGGTGAGACTTGAGTGCCAGCTGTAGAACGGGAAATTCAAAAGCCGGCACAACGATGCGTAATAATATGTAAAACTACAAAAAAAAAACGCACACACTAACTAACTAATTCACTAGCACTATCGAGTCCGTAGGTTCATGGCCAGGCGGTCATAAGCTCTCCATATATCCATATACTGAGCTAATGTTTTCCAATCATCCTCTGTAAAATCTTCTTCCCTCACGTCATGCTGAATGTTATTCTCCTGCCTCATTATTGGTCTACTAATTGGGCATTTTCCCTTTGGTTTTCCAACAACAAGCTTCCATGCACTTCTTTCATTCTATATTCGTGCCACATTCCATGTCCATCGCAGTGTAGAGACTTAACCGTTCTTATTATATCTGACTTCCTATAAAGACCATGTAGTTCACTGGTATGTAGTCTTCTCCATTCGCCTGTCTGTTCATTTCTCTTTGATCCAAAAATTTTACTATGAACTTTATTCTAAAATACTCATAATCTCCTTTCTACCTTTAAATAAGATATACGTTTCGCATCAACATAATATAACTGGCAGAATACCAGTTTCAGGCCTATATATTTTTTGTTCAACGTTTTTTGAAAGGAGTTGGGATGACAAGAGTCCCTGTAATGCATAATAGAACCCATATCCATAATTGGGTTTATGTTCAATTTCTTTGTGCATCTCATTCCTATTTGTAATTATTGTATTTCAGTTCAACCATTTCTTCAAAATTTCCCTCATTTGTCATTAGTTGTCCATTTACATTATATAATGTATATCTACGTGTGACCATATATTTAGTTTTATTGATGTTTGTTTCCAATTTTAATTTTATAGTTTTATTTGATAGAGTGTGCGTGTTGGCCCTTAGTATCTCCTCGCTATCGTCCAATAATACTACATCATCAGCATAAACTAACAGCTTATTAATAACATTGAGTTGTAAATCTTCTTCGTCCTCTAAAGATACGATGGCATGCTCTGGTACAAAATTGAGTAGTAGAGGAGATAGTGTATCTCCTTGCTTCAACCCATTGTGGATTTCAAAAGTATCCGAAAACTGTTAACCTACACACACCCTACTCTTTGTGTCATTTAGACACAATCGTATAAGTTTAACTAACTTTTTAGGAATTCCGTACTCCACCAGTATACTACATAACTTCTCCCTCTTAATTGAATCGTATTCTTTTTGAAGTTAATGTATAATTCCATTATATTTCCATTTATTTTCTAAAATCTGTCTTATACTAAAGTCTGATCTGTTATCGACTTGTTTCTTCTAAATATACATTGATGATCTCCTAGAATGTCGTCAATATAGGGAATAAGTCTGCTTATTAATATACTTGTTAGGATTTTGTACGAAGTTGTAAGTATTGAGATGCTCCTGTAGTTTTGCAATTCTTATAGATTGGTACAATAATCGATTTTTTCCATTTATTTGGAAGAACTTCTTTTTCCCAAATCATATTAAGCAACCGACGTATCTAGTCCATCAATTTCTCTTTCTCTCCCCTTGATTTTATCAGTTTTGCTGGTATCACATCTGAACCTGATTCTTTATAACATTCATTTTTTATCGCCATTTCAAACTATAATGCACTTAGTTCTGTGACAAACATTTATGCTGTCTGTAAATCATCCTCTTCAATATCCTGTTCTGCATGCACATTTAATAGCAGATTTAAATAATTGAAATCATGAGATGGAAGCCAGCCACAAGCCTACGGATTCGATAGTACCAGTTAGTTAGTTAGTATGTTAGTAGAAGCTAAAGACAGTATATTGGGATTATTTTTAGAGATAGTAGATTTCAAAAATTATAATTTAGGATTTTAAAAATAAAATATTGCATTTTATAGCTACAAGAAAGTTATTGTTCACTATTTAGCATTTTGTAGCTTTTTTTCAAAGTATTTATAATCACATTGTTAAAACATTATATATTTTTATTACTAAGTAAGTTTTTATATGGTTCTCCTTATCACACAACTTGCACTGTCATAAAACTGTTCACTTTTCTAATTTTCCACTCATTGTTTACTTCTGATTTTATCCCTAACTGTCTTGGCACTCATGTTTCAGCACTTTACTGTCTACTAGGGATTACTTTTATGTGAGTGACCACTGACACAAGAAACCACTCTCTTCTCAATTCCGACTCTCAGAACTGGGGTTAACATTATGTTCTGATTACTGAAACGTCATTAAAAACTATTTTGTACTTATTTGCAGAAACATAATGTATGCTATATTGTGTAAAATTTCACATTTTATTATAAATTCAAAAACTGTCGTGAATTTGAAATATAAAATTATGAGGTTTGATACTGTTTGGATACATTTCGCATTTATCTCAATTTCCGTGCTTCTAAACAAAGCCATTCATTTATAACGAAAAACCATCACATCCAAGCTGACATTTTATACCTTATATGGTGCACTTGGCATTACTTTTTTTTTACATTGAAGTTTCCTCTGATAACCTCGTGATTCACTGTACAGAACAATTTATTTTCTGATGTGAGTCGTGATCACTACCGAATTTAGGGGGCCGAGAGTCCATACAGAATCATTGAATATGAACTAAATTCACCCAACATGAATGTATTCTGCGCCATGTCAAAACTAAAGTTTTTTCTTTTTTTTATGGCTGACCTATAGATAACACAACTTAACTTTCGGCAATGATACAACTTAATGAAGATTCAGATATTATCTGTTTCAGCAAGTTGGAGCATCATCCCAACTGTCAGGTTCTTAACTATCTTATTCAGGTTTTTCCTGAACATTGAGTAGGACAAACGGGACCTCTTGACAATGCTCTTACGAAATGACCTTCGCGATCCCCAGAATTAACCCATGCGATTTTTTTGAGGAGTTCCATATACATATAGTAACATATGTGACTCCTCTACCACGTGATCTACCTGAACTTCGAATTAACATTGAAGGAACCGCACTTACAGTCACAAGTTTAGAGTCGGGCAAGAGTTGGAGTACCATATCGACATTAGTCGCATTACATACGCCTCCCACATCGAGGTACTGTAATACAATGCCTCATAAAAAATTAATGTCCAGTGTATCATGTGAGTATCAATTGTCAGTTTATTTCTTGATAGTGTTGAATACTACATTAATAAAAATCTAACTTTTTAGAGACACGATACAGATATATTTAAATCATGTTTCTGTCTAATATTGAGACATCTGTCGGCCTTCAGACGTTCAGCTTTGAAACGTAAGACAATTAATCCATGATATTAAAGAGTGTTGATAAAAATGCTATCTACTTGAGTTGTGTGTGTGTTTCGAACAGCGACTACCTAAAGAACTTCGTTTTAAAATAATTCCATCAACATTGTTGATTGTGAATAAAGCGCAGTGCTTAGGACACCAATTGTGCTGTCAAAATGAAATATGTGGATCTACATTTGAATGGTATTTTCCCTTATATGTGATTAATAATTCTGCTGCCAGAAGCCGATAAAAATAACTGTGCACGTGAAATTACTCTGATGTATTGACCCAGTATGTAAACTCACTGTGAAATATTCCTGTTTGTAAATTTATTTTTTATCAAACAATGACTTCTTCGGATCTTAATGTATTAATTAACAACCTATGCATAAATAATTATATTCTCATGTTTTGTTTGTATCCCTGTACATTTCGTGTCTATTGTTAGCGCGACACGAACACAATGCAGTACTACCATTTGAAATACATAAACCCATTTCCAACAAACACATACAGTAACTCAACTTTCCTTCTCTATTTTCTTCCCACTAACACCACCTGTACCCCAACCCTCTACTTGATATCCGTGCCTCAAAATGCCTGCGCATACACATGCAGAAAGAAAGGTAATTAAACCGAAAAAAAAGTTCTCGTACACTGTGATGGGTTGGAAAAGTGGTATTGGAAGAGGAGCACTGAAACATGATCAAATAAAATCTTAGAATGAATACCACGAGGGAGAAAGAGATTGTGATGATATCCAAAAGCAATGAAATGTTGGGGTTGGAAAAGAAGGACTGCTTAGATAGAAGGAAATGGAAATTATGGACCGAGAAACAATACTACTTGTAACAATCTACAGAATAATAATAATAATAATAATAATAATAATAATAATAATAATAATAATAATAATAATAAGTAGAAAATATTAGCTCAGGATTAAAGAGCATATGTCCGCTCCGCCAGTGCCAGTGAGTTAGTTAGTTGTTATAGAGGCGAGGAAGACAAGTAATCTGGATTAGGGACGTCAGATGTGAATGACGTAATTTACGGTTCTTAAAGTACCGTCACCGCCAAACTGTGTTACTTTGTTCTGTAATAAAAAAATTGAGTCATCTAGAGAGAAGTTCTACAATCATTATCAACTTATTTCATTTACCGAAAGTAAAAATAGTAAATGAACGTCCCTCCACATGAACCTGTTTTTTTATTATAGGAGCAAAACAGTCCCTTTTTTACGCTAGTTTAATAGTAGTTAATAATAATAATGAAAATAGTAGTTAATAAAAATAAAATGGATATATATCATACAATTGTTAAAAGCATCATTACTTATGGAGCAGAACTTTGGCCATTAACACATTCATTACCGTAAACCAGTTAAGGCGTTTAAAGAGACTATCGTGTATGCGACCGTCGGTCATTTAACTCGTTTTAGAGCGGGCGCGAACAGACCGCGTTTATATTCGGCGCCTAAATATTGTGTTGGCTTAGTATGTCTTGGAGATCATAGATGGCATGTAAATGTACATTTTCTATTCCCGTTTGACACGTTTAACCTTGGTGAATCCCCTTTTATTTTTAAAACAACACATGGAATTCGTTCACCCAAACTTGCCTCCAGGCTCCAATGCAGTCGTATATGTTTCTCGTTATCGCGCTGTTGTTTGTGCGTGAGTGAAACCATGGCGAAAGAAAAATATCTCACTGAAGAAGAATTAGTGAATATTTTGTATAATGATGATTCAGGTGATGAACTGATTCCTGAATTAGAAGATTCACAAAGTGAAAGTGAAGATGAACTTCCACTTCCTGAAATTGATACGCCGATACCATGTGATGTCAATCACCCAAGTTATATCTCCATCAAATCCTACTAGGATATCTCCTTTAGGTATGTACAAAATTTGAATTTTCTGGGACTAATAGTTTGTGAATAATGGTCCATTTTCTGAAGTGCCACGATAAATGGCTGGCCTGTGGGTTTAAATGCCCTGCTCAGTGCCTGGTACTGAATGTGACACAAAACAAATAAGTGTCTTTTGGCAACGGAAATTGATTTTATACGAAGGTCAGAAAGAATTTCAAGAAGAGGAAAAATTAGGAACTCAGTTATAGGGGAGAAAATGAAGATTGAAGACACTATTTTAGATTATATTATAACTCAGCAATTAAGATGGTACGGACATGTCCAGCGAATTGAAGAGGATCGGCTACCAAAATCTGTTTTGGAATGCAAACCTGAGGGAAGACGAGGCAGAGGAAGACCTAAAACATTCTGGAGTCAGGGAATATATTTATACATGAAGGAGAAACATCTACAACCAGGAGATTGGATGGACCGACAAAATTGGCTATTGGGAATCGGACGATGTCAACCGATGATCTACCTATCTTAATTTTTACAACCAGTATTATTAAAATCAATCAAAATGCTGTGGTGTGGAATGGCTTCGGATCTTAATTAGGATTTTGAAGGAGTCCAAATATTAATAACGATTATCCAAATTTTCTAATTTAGTTTTTATAGATCTTAATTATTTTGCCCGTATATTATCAGATTCTTTAAAACGTTAATTGTGGCGTTTATTTAATTCTTAATAGAATTTATACTTCAACCAAACTTCTAAGAACGTATTTCGAATCCCGATTTAATTTTAATATTGAATTATGCAAACAAATAATATCTCAAGTATTTTTGAACTGAAATCCTGGGTTTTCTATTCTGAATAGCCTGTCGGCAACTCCTCTATAATAAGATAATTTTTTCGGCTAATTCATTTACACTCTGTATTTATAAATAAATTGACACTCGCACATACATAAGATAACTGCACAAACCATAAACCAAGATACGTCGGTTGCTCAGTATGATTTGGGAAAAAGAGACTCTTTCAAGTGAATGGAAAGAATCGATTATCTATATGAAAGGAGATAAAACTGATTGCAAGAACTTAAGGGGCATCTCATTGTCATGCCAGGGACTTTCAATCACTATCATTATTTAAATTAACAGATACCTTAAGTTCCACACAATGAAAATATTAACTGCATAACGACTATATTCAGCATTTTGTATAGGTGTATACCTATAAATATTGATCTAGGAAGCTTTACTTAATTTAATTTATTTTATTTTATTTCAATTTTATTTTATTCCATGTTTTACTAGTTATTAGACCACATCCGCATTGTCTTTTATTAGCCTACATTTTAATAATATTTTAAAATTGTAATAAGTATGTAATTTTTGTACAATTTTACTATTCGCTGGTTGAGGAGAAGAGAAAGCCTTAGAGCCTTAACTCTGTCAGCTAAAATAAAGTATTATTATTATTATTATTATTATTATTATTATTATTATTATTATTATTATTATTATTACTTTCAACTTGGTACAAAATTCTAACAAACATATTAGTAAGCAGATTTAGCCTACACCATAAATTGATGACATAAATAGGTCATCATCAATGGATGTTTAAAATAAATAGGAGGTCTACATTAGGATCAGATATTTTGTATAAGACATATTTTAGAAAATAAATGGAAATATAATGACACTGTTCATCAACTATATGTATACTTCATAAAGACATTCGACTTAATTGCGAGGGAGAAGTTATATAGTACTGTGATGGATTTCGAAATTCCTAAAAATGTTAGACTTATTCGAATGTGTCTAAATGGCACAAAGAGTAGGGCGCGTGTTGGTAAACAGTTTACAAATTCACAAAAAGGAGATGCACTATCATGTGCAATATCTCCTCTACTCTTCAATTTTGTACTAGAGCAAGCCATTAAATATTTAGAGGATGAAGAAGGTATTAATAAGCTGTTAGTTTATGCTGATGATGATTATTGGGTGATAAAGAGGAGATGCTAGAGGTCAAAACGCTCACTCTATTGAGTAACACTAAGAAATTGAGGCTGGAAGTGAACATCTATAAAACTAAATATATGTTCACAAAATAGAAAAGCATAATAAAATGGAAATGAATAGTTGAGGGAAGAAGTGGCTATACTGAAATACTACAAACAATAATACTGTAATTACAAACAGGAATGAGGCGGAGAAAGAGATTAAACATAGGTTCAATTCTGGAAATGTGTGCTATCATACATTACGATAACAGGAAGTATTGTCTCAATATCTCTCAAAAAACATTAAACTAAAAATATATAAAACTGTTATTCTCCCAATTATATTGCATGGCTGGGAAACATGGCACCTTTAATTAAAAGGAGGAGAAAGTATTTGAGAATAAAGTTCTAAGGAACATTTTTGAACCGAAGGAAGATGAACAGACAGACGAATGGAGAAGACTACATAACAGTGAGCTACTTTATTTTTATGGGTAACCAGATCTAATAAGGATATTTAAGTGTTACAGACTGCGATTGGCAAGACATGAGGCACAAATGGGGGATGACAGAGGGAATGGAATCTCCTAGTAGAAAAATCAGAGGAAAATCTTCCAATAGGCAGACAAAGAATGAGGTGGGAGAATAATATTAGCTAATTATTTGAGGGAAGTTGATTGTACAGGAGATGATTGGAAAACCTTAGCTTATGATAGGGATGTTTGAGGAGCTTATGTCCGCGCGGCCATGAATCTATGGGTTCTATATTTCCAGTGTGTTAGTTACTATTATTAGTTTTGAATATTTTTATATCTTAATATATTTTGTAATTTCGTTTTCAATTCTATATTGCATATGGATGTACACACACACACACACACACACACACACACACACATGTTATAATTAAATTTTTGACATTGAGCAATGCAAGTTTAATATGACATACGATAAGAAAAATAAATACCTGCACGGGATTTGAACCCGGACCTCTGAATTGGTACTTCAGCGAGCTATTAATTACACAGGCCCGGTGGTGTAATGGATAGCATGCTGAAGTACCAATTCAGAGGTCCGAGTTCAAATCTCGTGCAGGCATTTATTTTTCTTACCATAACAGTATATAGGCTATATACACATTGTTAATATATGTATAATTCAAATTAAAAATATCAAGTTAATCAGAATAAATTGATTGGGACGCATGATAAGAAATGACTAGGAACCTATAGGAAATAGAACAGTCGGAAGATTCAAATTGAGATGGGAGGATGTCACAAATTAAATCACAAATGAAAGTCACAAATCGGAATGAATCAAAACCCTAAAGAGTTTGGAAGAATTTATTGAGATTATTTCATCTTTGAAGTTGTTGGTGCCTGAGGATATTGATGGCCAGAATTCGGTCTTGTTGGACGAAGTCGCCTCAAGTTAAGAAAGAACGAACGATTTTGTTTTGCAGGATGAGTAGAATGGGAGAGTGAACGTAGGGTTACTCGATTCCTCATCAAATACTCAGACATGTTAGTCCACAAAATAAATACTTACGACACAAATGCTATACACACACACACACATAAGCCTATGCATTGGAGATCTCTTTATTAGGAGGCGCTAAGCACGTACTTGGACTGTTGTAGTGCACATGTGATGTACAACTTCTATCCGTTAGATGTCTATTTCACGAGCCGGCAGGTCTGTCCTGATAAATATGTGATTTTCGAGCCTAAGCTCGAGGCTCGAGGCTTGAGAAACGCTTTGACATTCTTATTCGCCTTGTCTCACTCTCATAACATTTTATGAAAAGAATGTTGATGAAACTTACATTATCACTACTTAAGATAATGTTGCATCTTTACTAACAAGAATTAATAATATTTTATCGGCATTACAGTAATCATATTAACTTTTTCCAATGTACATTGATATAGGCCTACAGTATATCGGTTCAGTTTATTTAACTAAGACAATTGTCATAATGTAAATTCTATCAAATATTTATAAGACCATATTGCAGAAAGGCATCAGTTTTAATATATTTCATTTAGCGTAGTGTTTCCTTCAGGATTATAATTTATAATAGCCTAATTAATTAATTTACTTACATCTTGCTTAAAATAACGAAATTATGCTGTCTTATTATTTTTAGAATGCTACTTTTAAACCTAACCATGTTATCTCAAAGCCGTATGTTACAACTAGATCTAGGGTCTTAATAGGCTTACTGTACATGGCATGCCTGCAGACCTACACCACGGATAAAGGACACTTAAGTACGTTACAAATATGGAATTTAAAGGAATATGTTTATATGTATATAGCAATTTACATCTGTAGATGTAACCATTAAAGAACATAACCATTAAAAAAAGTTATCTGACCTCAAAGGATTACCAGACATATTTTTAGTAACTATAACGGGAAATATTTTAGAAGAAATCTTAAATGTATATATGTTTGTTTTTGATACTCTTACACCTTATTGTTATAATTAAGTAAGGGATTTGAAGGTGCAAATTTTGGCCGTAAAAGGGGGGAAAAAGGTTCTGAAAATACATACAAAAAGGTGCAAAGAAAGGTGCTGCTGAAACAATTGAATTAAGATTTAAACCTGTCACATGAACTCAGTTTATATAATATGCAGATTATTTTGCACCTAATTTTTCTTCTTTATAAAGTCCATAAGAGACCATTCATAGTTCTTTAGTTTATATCAATATTTGCTTCGTAGATGGAACATGGAAGAATGATGCAATCAGTTTCAATAAACTGCGTTTTGAATTCTTCTGAAAGTGCATACAACTTATCCTTCTTAACATTCGCCACGTTATTGTTGTGAATACCCAGTTGTAATACGTTGAGGTTCAGACTAGCAAAACACAGCCAAAAACAGGTTGGTAGGTAGAAAACTGTTAAATAATTGCCAGTAATAATTGAACTTATTTCAAACTGTTGTAGGAACACCGTTGAAATTTAAATTTGACTTCACAGCTGCAGATTGGCCATTGTTTCTGGGGTATAAATTACATAAATTATATTTTAGTATTTATTTAATACTGATGACTTTTGATTGTGATTTTTACAGTTTATTATTTATTTATTTAGCCTGGTGGAGGTCTCTTCCACTCATCAGGACAAACATATATTATATCAGAATATAACAATCATAATTAACTCTAATATTAAATACTAAATGAAGATTTGACCAATAAGATAATATCTACTCTATTACGATCTATAATACAACCAGTTAATAATAGTAAAGATTACGACTAAAACTCATAATAAAAAGTATTCTAGCAAGACAAATTAAATTGTTGGTAGATCGTCCCTGTCTAATGTAGGGGCCTATATAAAAAATAAAAATAATGAGATATAGAAAACTAATTTAAGGTTATACAATATTTAAACAAATGATAATATTTGTTAATATTAATATTATTTTCATAAATAATTCTATCAGTGAGGTGTATAAGTTAGTTTGTTATTAAACAATTCTTTAGTTTGTTTTTGAAGGATGTTATAGAGTGACAGTCTCTGACATAGTGCGGAAGGGAATTCCATGTTTTGGTAAGTGAGACTGTAAAAGATAATGAATAATACACAGTGTGATGAGGAGGGATATAAAGGACAATGTACTGATGGGATCGAGTGTCAAGATTATGTGTGTTGGATAGTCTGATGAAGCGGCGTAATAAATAATTAGGCGATGATGTGTGAAGTACTTTATAGAGAAGGGATAGGGAATGGACAATGCTACGATCTCTTAGACGAAGCCACTATAATTGTTCCAGGGACGGTGTAACATGGTCAAATTTGCGAATACCACAAATAAAACATGCGCAAGAATTATGAACACGTTGAAGTCTTTGAGTGGAAATAATATTTAAGTCTGTAAAAAGAGTGTCACAATAATCAAAATGGGGCATTGAAAGTGTTTCTACTAACATTTTCCTAAGGGCGAATGGCAAACAATTTCGTACACGATTTAATGAATGTATTATTGAGAAGACTGTTTTGCATGTATGATTTGTTTGTGTATTCCAATTTAAGTTGTTGCCAATAAACACTCCTAGAATTTTTACTGTCTCACTATAAGGGATTTGAACTCCATTAAGTGACACATGCGAGACTCTGTTTAGGTTAATTGTAGATAATAGTCTCTGGTGACCCATAATGATTGATTGTGACTTTCTAGGATTTAATTGCAGTCCATATTTAACTGTCCAAGTCATTAGTGATTCAAGGCCCTCGTTAATTTTGGCAACAGCGTCATTTAGAGAATATTTGTCTGTGTGGATGTAGATTTGCATGTCGTCCGCAAACAAATTATGTTTGCAAATGCTTTAGGGAGTTGGATATGTCATTTATGTAGATTGAAAAAAGCAACGGTCCAAGCACCAAATCCTGTGGAACTCCTGTTTTACGGAAGGACCAATAAGAACATAATGTATGATTTCCTACAACAGATTACTGGCGCTCGTGAAGATAAGACTTGAACCATTTCGTGGCACTATCAGAGAGTACGAGGTTTTTAAGTTTATGCAACAATAAGTCCAAGTCTACCGTGTCGAATGCTTTACTAAATTCCAGTAATGTAAGAATGGTAAGTTTTCTATTATCACCAGCTTCGCGCATGTCTTCGTAAATATTTAGTAGAGCAGTATTTGTTTTGTGTCCTGTCCTGAAGCCTGACTGAAATTTATCTAAAAGGTTGTATTCATTTAGGTAGTCAGTCATTTGTTTATGGACTTATCGTACCAGAGCTTTTGAAAGGGTAGGTAAAATGTAAATGGGTCGAAAGTCGTTCTGAGTTGAGGGAGTTTTAACTTTAGGTAGTGGGCATACGAAAGCTTGTTTCCACAATGAGTGATACGTAGAAGTTGTAGTGAGGAGTTAAAAATATGACTTAGAGTAGGTAGTATAGCGTCGATTATTTTATTTAGTAAAGTAATATATATACAGTCAGTTCCTTCGGCTTTGGTTTTTATTCGCATGGTGGCTATCTTTACGTCGTTATCTGTATCATATGAGAAGTGGAAATGTTCTCTGTCGGGTTGATTTGTCAGTAATAATTAATTTATTGTTTGTTCTCTATCTGTTGGAGTAGTATTTATGCCTGTGAAGTGATTATTGAGTGTGTCCAGGGAAACAGGTAGTTTGTCTACCTGAATGTTTTTTCTCCCAATTCCCATTCTATTCAAGTTTTTTTTTTTTAATTTCTGAAGTATTGGTATCTGTTAGGCTGTATAAATGTCTAAGTTTGGCATTTTTATAGCTTGATTTGTCTTGTTACGTAACTGTTTATATTGATTGAGATTTGTGTCTGTTTTGTCGAGGCTATATTTCTTATGTGCTGCGTCTCTATCAGCCATCAATTGAAAGAGTCATCCAGGTTGCAGGGCGTCGTTTCACAAGTTTAGTTTTTAGTGGGTCGTGTCTGTTGTATAATTGTAGTATAAAGTCATTTAGTGCCTCAACTTTTTCATCTACAGAATGCAGCGTCCATATTGAATGCCATGGAATCTGCAAAGATTCTTCAATTAGGGCTGCATTATCTATATGTTTTAAGTCTCTATACGTAATAGTCTATCGAGTCGGTTTAGGACAGTGCAGTGAATATGCTAATAATATTATTGTTTTAATTAAAATTATCTTAGGTGATATATTTTTATTGATTAAATAATAACTGCATGTGCAATTTCACCTAGTGTTATACAGAACAATTCAATGACAAACTTTTCACGTTGAAAATAAACTACAGGATTTGTGTTCCAGAAAATAAGTAAAATCCGTGGTAAATTTTGTGTTGCAGTTATTAAGCTAATCTATAAAACATATGTACTGAAGCGTGATGTTGTAGACTAGTAGAAATATAAATGAAACAACACATATCTATGTACGATACTTTAATTATGAGTACATTCTATTTCTCTATTGTAAACGCAGCATTTATAAGCAGCAGCTGCTGTTATTGTCACCAAACAAAGGTTTCGGGCCGCAAAGCTCGAGCCACAAGGCTTTGTATTAGTTTACAAGTCATTCGGTCCGTATTTCTCTGTTTCAACCCAGAGCTTGTGGGCATCCGTAATTAGGCCCGCAAGTGATCTCTACTACGTATACGCCACATGGCATTTAGTGCAGAAATGAATTCCTTATCATTATGACGTAATGCATTTTGTAATGAAGTCGGCTGCACTCACCCACCCCCATGTCATGTATTATAAATTCCAAACGTTCGTCTTGTAACTTGGCCCCAAGACCGAGGTCTGATGATGATGTATGTGTATGATTTAACCTTATTGAAATGGAAGAGAAGAAGTTAGTTGCTAACTTCATAAAGTAAAATAAAATTTTATTATTATTATAGTTATTGTTATTATTATTATTATTATTATTATTAATAATAATTTATTAGTCCACCGCTGTGACCTCGGGGTAACGTCGTTGTCACGTATGCAGCGGCCCGGTTTCGATCCTTGGGACAAGTTTCCTGGGTGAGTGAGTTTTTTTTCAGAATTTTTCCTCACCTTAACGACTAGCCTTGAAAAAATGTAAGGCTTAAAAGATCCCTGATCATCATCTGACGCATCAAATGATGCATCATATCGATATCATTATTCGATTCGATTTGTTTGTATGAGACTTAGTAAGATGGTTGGGCATTGTCTTTAAAATATGTTCGTAAAGTTTTCTCGGACAGGTCCAGACATTGGTGTTGGTAACTCATCCAGGCAGATCATCATTGTCCTTCTTTGGTAAAAAAAATTTGTGTTTGATATCAGAGATACAAATGCTACTCCCGACAGGATTGTCGTATCCCTCTAAGCCACGGGTGACGTGGGGGAGAGCATACATACTAAGGGAGACTATTATTATAATTATTAGCTTAGGAAAAATGATGTAAGGGGATATATTCCGCGTGTCCATCAAACATCCGAGTTCGATAGTGACAATAAGTTATTATTATTATTATTATTGTCACTATTATTTAAATAGTATAATATTATATATATATACTGATACAAACATTTTGGAGACCATGAAATTTAATTATTGGGAAACCAGATTAAGTTTTGTGCGAGTTTCCATTATCATCAAATTTTTTTTCAAATTTATAATGCAAACGAAATCTCTTGTATCCTTAGTTAATTCACAGATAAGATGGGCGTATGCGGGAAGGGATACTATTAGAAAGCGGTACTAACTTTATAGCCTAAGGTTATTTGTGACTTATGTTTGTCTGTAATGGTTTTTGAACTCTCAATAAGCTTGGCTAACATCTGATTTGTAGGGATGGGAATGATCAATTTGTTTGTTAAATCGCTATTTAATGCGGCTGTCAGCAATCATACTACCACGACAATTCATATATACCATTTTTGTTCGTGAAGTGGTCCATAGCAGGTTCCAGTTTCATGGAAATACACACAATGTGTTCCCTATGTTTCGCTATACCTAGGGCATGCTCCAACAATTGTAATCGAAAAAAAACCTACCATAATTGTCTATCTAAAATTATAACGTACTCTACGATTTTTATTCTGTTAAATGTACATATCCAGATTAGAAACACAGCAAAAACGAAGAGTTGACCTAATTTTACAACAACTTTAAGCTGGGGATAGCTTCATGTCCCAATTATTGACCAAAATATGTTGGCGTGAAAGAAAGATGATTGCTTGTAGACAGTAAATAAAAATAAATCGCAGAATGTAAATGCTGGATCGACAAATGTAAATTAAAAAATCAAAATAAGTATTATTTTTATATCGCTCACACTGCTAGCCAAAATGCTTTTTTAAATGGAAAATATTTTTAAGACTGGTAGTAACAAACCGAATTATTATTTACAGTTTCATTCCAACTCCGCTAGAACTATTTACTTGATCGCGAAGAGTGAACTGACCATTTGATTCCAAGGTCCGCTCTCACTTACCTTGGTAAACAATGCTATTGAGGTTGTATGATTGTGTCGTAAGCACAGTATAAACAAGCAGTTGCATTACCATAATACTGGATTAGAAAGTCTCTCCAAAAATATACAGAAACAACACTTTTTTGTGGAAAACCCTGAATACTGACAAATAAAGTATTCCTTTTTACACGCTTTATATTAGCTTGACCTGTATCTATCTATGTAACGGAATCTTTCAACGCGATTTTCACCCACTTAAATCATCGGATCGAATTGAAACTTTGTATTACTTTGTAGAGGACCCCGGTGTTGGGGCAAAAAAATACTAATAATGTCATAATTTATTTTCCAAAATCCCGGCCATAATCATCAGAAAAATAAAAAAAAAGTGTTTTTGTCATCACAAAAAAGAATGTAACGGAATTTTTTCAACGGCGAAAATTTTCACATAACCTTAGAAACATTGGATGGAACTTGAAACTTTGTATACTTGTTGTAGGACCCCGTGACGAATAATACAGTAAAATTCATATTTAGTTTCTTAAATACCTGGCTCTATAATCATCAGAAAATCAAAAAAAGTATTTTTTGTATAAATGCAACGGAATCTTTCACAAGCTCGATTTTTTCCCCACTTATCAACATTGAATCGACTTGAAACTTTGTATAGCTTGTATAATGAGGCCGTCCGGTGACGAATACAATAATTTCATATTATTTTTTCTAAAATCCTGGCCATAATCAATGCAGGATAATCATAAAAAAAAACGTGTTTTTTAGTCAATAGTAACGGAATCTTGCAACGCGATTTTCACCCACTTAAGCTACATTGGATCGACAACGTGGAATAAACTTTGTATACTTGTAAGATGGACGTCCTGACAATACCAATAAATTTTCATATTTTGTTAAAAAAAACTCCTGGCCAGAATCCTCCGAAAATTCAAATAACTCATGAAAACTGGTAGCAAATAAGTTGCGGACCTTGTCGAGTTTTTAGTCAATCGTTGTAAGAGGCCAGTTGGTAAAGGTCAGTGAACTGCTTTAGCTGGGTAAATGGTAATGTTCCACAGTATATTCCAATAACGTCGCTTGGGTTGGAAATCCGGGTGGGAGGGTTTTTTTATGGAAGAGTATTACTTTTAGCTCATACTACAATAGTATCGAATTTAAAGATATTTACATTTTTATCTTAATCTATAAAATATTAAAACTAAAAAATAAAAAAAATAATAGTTTTAAAAAACTAAATGAACAAGCTTTATTAGAAAACTAAAAAATGAAAAATAATTTTAATTTCCAGTACGCTTGGGATAAAATAAAGTGATCAACAAAAAAATCATCTCCAACACATATAGAATAAAACTAGAGTTATCAACAAAAAGAAAATAATTTTACCATCAAAAGCGTGGGGTGATTTTTATGATTTTTACATTTTCTTCTTAGAGACTTTACTTTTACCAATATCTGTTTATTATCAAATATATTAATTGATATAGAGCACCCCACGCTTTTGATGGTAAAATTATTTTCTTTTTGTTGATAACTCTAGTTTTATTCTATATGTGTTGGAGATGACTTTTTTGTTGATCACTTTATTTTATCCCAAGCGTACTGGAAATTAAAATTATTTTTCATTTTTTAGTTTTCTAATAAAGCGTGTTCATTTAGTTTTTTAAAACCATTATTTATTATTATTTGTGCTCTAGTTTCAAAATATTTTACCTACTTACATCCTTTATATAATGTATAAGCCTATTCAGATAGTATTATTAAAACACCTTGAAAATATAAACAGAAATTGGCGATATGTAATGTTTACACTTAAATGTTTTGTACTAGTAGCCGACCCATATGGTGATCTGTACTTAAATTGAGCTATTCGTAAAAAAAGATAAGTACCGATGAAGTTGGATAAAGTTAAACGGATAAGTAAATCAACTATTCGTTATATGACAACAGCATTCGTGTTGGATGAAATCCTTTTTGTATCAGTTCATTCATAACAAGAGTTGAACTAAATACATAAGTTGGTGCACAATTCTACTTGAATAAGCGTGCTTACAGTGATGTCAGATACAAATATTTTTAATGTCTCTAGGTGTACAAAAATAAAACTATATGATCACTTCTCTTTCATATCATCAATTTGTTTATCAGCAACTCTTTTCAAGAGTTGTGGTGAGAATCTGAAGATTCATGTTCTGGGAAAATGTATTTTGAAGTTGGAGAAGCAAAGGACAAATTTACAATGATTCTTTGAGCTGGTAGGCAGTGCAATAATAATAACCAACCTAACATATGTGCTAATACCTCAGTAAGCACTCTACTTATATCTATCTCATCTTTTTTCAAGTGCAATCTATAGGAAATATAGGACGAAAATCTGTAGTAGCCTATTACAATCAATTATGAAGTTCAAAATATAAAATTGTAAAATATAAAATGGGAATTATAGTGCAAATGATACATTACCATAAAAAGGGAATAATAACTGTTGTAATGTAATCAGCTAACTGACGAATATATATATCAGGAAAAAGTACAAAAATAAAAAGTTAATTAGAAATGGACATAAACATACATAAAATCGCGATTGTCATAGGATCCTGCAAATATAATTAGAATGATGTTTAGAATAGAATTGTCAAATTACTTCAAACTTCATGTTACCTGCGGTCACGTTGGCTCACTCTATATTCCTGTCTCCCAATTCTTCCATTAAACAAACATAATCTTTCTGAAGATAAACATCGTAACCTAATCTGGATATCGCTAATCTAATGACCCTAATCTAACCAAATCAAGTTTAATGAAATATACCTTAACGTAACATAAGGTATCTACCATAATAAAATAAGTATGTAGGATTTAATAGCGAACGGTGCCACAGTAGAATAAAACAACATGTTGATACCACGACATGAAACGGAGATATAAAGGATGATGTTTTTCCTAGTCCCACCAAGTTGTCTTATGGCAGTTCTGGTATTCTCTCCTGCTATGGCGGAATTACCACCCACTTTGTAAAACTGAGCGCCTGGAATGCGGACTTACGTTAGGCGATGATAATGAAACACGAGAGGAGTCCTTAAACCTAAATTTCGTCTAAATTCAGACCAGGGGCGACCACAGGAATAATTCAATTTAAGAAAAAAAAACATTCCTGTGGTGAGAACGGGAATCGTACCCGTGATTCCATGATCACTAGTCTGTGAGGGTGGTCGATGTAAAGGAATATAGTCCATAATGATGGAATCTTTTCTAACGTACATCGTGCATAATTTATTCTACAATAGCCTATAACATTATAAAATTAATACCTATTATTTCTCAACATGTTTTTAAACTGTAAGCCTTTCCGAATTCATTCCATCATCAGCAGAAGTTATTACTCTTCACTGTTTGTGATAATTTTGTGTAGATCGTTTTTATCACTGGGTGGGTTTCATTTAAAAATCGTATTGTCGTTATGCATCCGCAATAACAATTCTCCCGGCGGATGTTAATAGAATGCCATGATGTGAAGCATGTTTGGCTGCAAATGGAGAACATTTTGAGCATGTTATTTAAGCGAGGTAAGTAAAAACATTAAGAACACAAATTAAAGTTTTGTACATCACCGCAGATACGCTGGCCACCTTCGCCAGGAGTATAGACATGAACGAAGCGGTAAAGCTGGCCCTGGATAATAACATGCCAGAAGTATCATCGACGTTAGATCAGTGAGGGGATAGTGATAATTCATCCCATTATCTTGTTATAACGAAACTCCAAGAACGTATTTCGCTTATGAAGAGTATAATATAAACGTTATGGATGAATCGGTTGAATAAAAAAATTCAGAACTAATGACGTGTATCAAGAATACCAGGTCAAAATTGTGAATATATTTGAAATAGAAGAACATTCAAGGAAATGTATATGAATATTTTAATGTATGCAGACGATCTACTAATTATACAGACGTGAGAGGATTATTTACAAACAGCCATTTACATGTTGAATCAATTAGGACTCTATTATAATCTCAAAGTCTCAACTTCAAAAACTAAAATTATGACTTTTCAGGGCAAAGTGCCAGTCAGAGCAAAAATAGTAATCAATAATGAAATAATAGAACAGATAGCACACTTTAACTATCTTAGTTCAGATATAACATACAACTACAATAGGGATATACACAATAAATTAAACCGATAACAAATGATGTGTGGCACCATAAGAAGAACCCTCCGAAAGACTCGAAGAGAAATCAGCTCAGGTTTTATAAAATTATGGCGGTTCCTGTTCTTTTATATGCATCTGAATCTTGGGTACTTACAAACAAAGATATCTCACACATTCAAGCCACTGAAATGAAAGTTTTAAAATCCGTAAAATGATGTACACGCATGGATGGATAGGTTACACAATGAATCAATAAGATATTAAGTGGATATATTTTCAATCTCGATAAACTAGACCAACACAAATACCAATGGAAAGAACATTTAGACAGAATGGACAATACAAGATTACCCAAAAAAATCAACGCCTACAAACCACATATCTTTGGGACGACCAAGGAAACGATGGACTTGAGACCGGAACAGGTCGCATTGACCTAAACCTGGAAAGGAAGAAGAAGAAGAAGAAAAAGAAGAAGAACATTCAGATGAAAATGTAGCAACCGAAGATGAAACTGATATATACAGATAATTCGAGACTACTAAATCAGAAAGAGTAGGTTATTTTTTAAAAAAGGAGGCAAAATAAGGAAGATTAGACGAGGAATGTGCTGAAATTGCTAAGAAAAGGTGGCTAGAAAAAATGATAAATTGGGTACATGAGTTGACTTAAGTGAATTTAGAACAGTTGGGTAACGTTAGACGAGAAACCGCTAGGTCTTTTGAAAAGTAAAGACAGAGAAATTCAGAGAGAAGATTAATAATCTTGAAATGAACGCAATATATGACTTCACCGAGGAATTATATGAAGAAAACTTATACCAAAATATGAAATCGTAAAACCAAAATATGAAAAATATGAAAATTATGACACAAAAGTTATGAATCTACTATTTTCTAAACTTTTTACATATATTTATACACATAGTTCCTTATAACTTATAAGTGTACTTACCAGCACATAAATGAGTCAAGCAGACGTTATTTATAGCTCAAGAAATCAAGATTTTCACTGTATTTCGATTTTAATTAGCTTTTTCATTAATTCTGACCCAATATAAAATATCCTGTTAATGATTTGAAACCATTTTATGGATCATGTCATACCGTAGTTGTATAAGGAATTGTGCTATAAACAGGTAAGTCGTAGGTTCGAGTCTCGATATGGTCAAGATTATTAGCTGGACAGACATTTCTGGTGGCATTGTGGCCCTTGGGTTGACTCAGCTCCTAATGGAAATGAGTGTCACTAAATGCATTTTATGGGCACAAATGCGGCCATCACGCAGATCCAACAATCCGGCAGACATCTCGTACCTATTGTCTAGAAATATGATAGATTCAACATGCCGCTCCCCAAAGGCCTCCAAAGACTGTAGTGAAATCACTTTACCTTAATAAATCAAAACTGAGAGGTTATAGGCATATATCATAAAATTAATTAATTTATTGAATTATATTTTATTATGAAATCCAAACATGTACAAGAAACAAAACATTGCAACCAAAACAAACAGGCGTCCATGAAATATTTTGAATTATTGCTTTTTTACATAGCATAGAGATATTAAATTCCTGTAGATGCAAATGTAACAATGACATTAAATTGGTCGATTCAGAACACAAGTAGACGGTTATAGTATGTCATATTTGGAGAAATAAGATGTTAGAAGTTATTATTTCTTATTATTAACTCTAGGGGTTGTTTCAGAACCCTCTTTGCAATTACATTTACATTTTATATTGAACTACAAACATGGTGAAATGTAGTTAGAATTATTTTAACATTAGTTTTTATTTCATGAAATGGGTATAATATAGTGTCTGGTCTTGGTCTACTTGTGTTTTGAACAATACAATTGTCAATTCTGTTTGTAATACACCGTTAGGAGTATTTTTTCTATATTTTCTGATATTAAATTGTAAGGATCATCTGCCAGAATTGTTTTACACGATGAAAAATTATGCTCAACATCACACGATGTTATGGCAGCATATTTTTATTGTGCTACATTTGATAGTTTGATGTAAGTGAGAAACATGTTGTCCTTACCTAATGAACTTCACTAATTTCACAAAGCACTGCTTCAAGCAACAGTCTTTCCTACATTTAAATTCTGTAATCCGTTCACAACGAAATGACTCTCCTCAGGTAGCAAGAATGAACTGACAGCTACCTGATGTAGAATTTTCCAACATAGTTCTTCTACTTATTCATTTAGATGCATATTCTTGTTCTGGGAATCGACTTTAGGACAAAAACCTCCATCTAAATTTGTCACTCTTGTGACTCTTCAATTATATGCTTTTATAAAATATATTTATCTTGTTCGGAAGGAATACTGAAGAATTTTGAATTATCCACCATATTACACTGTCAAAAATTACTTTAACACAGTCATTTCAAAAATAGTTTATTGAATTCCTAGAAATATTGTTGAAAGCAAAATACTGGAATTTGAAAGTCAAAAATATGAAGGAGTATGAATTTTTCACTAAAATAAGAACATTTTGCCAAAATATTATGAAATATGAAAACACGTTTTGGTCTTATTTGATTCTACATATCAGAAAATGTAAAGATACTTAGACTCAGCGTTCTCTGACTAATAGTTCAAACATGAAATTTCATAAAATTCCTCGCTCTATATATGACAAAAGTAGGATAGGAAGAAGAGGGTTTCAGACTAAGCAAACATAATTAGAAATCTAATTACGTATAAGATTGCACATTACAAGAATGCAATACATTTATGGAAAAAGTACTTAAATCATCTACTAACCCTCGTACCCTGTTTCTTCTAGAATTCAATAAACCCTGTATGGGGTCATTTTTGACCCCACCTAATTCCAAAAACATTTTGTTTACCGGCATATTATGCACTTGAAAATTATTAAATATAAATCTATTCCCTTTTTGATTACTCTAATGATATTAAATGTTAAAGAAAATCAAGAAACAAAATTAAACGGCAAAAATATTACACGAGATATGGATAGTTTTTGTCATTCTATTGTTTCACTTTATCTCAGTCAACACATCTATTACGTAGTACTTGCTTCGTAATGTGATCATTACATGTACAATCACCTCAGTCATACATGTTTTAATAGTTTTCCTTCTTTATCGCGCGGGTATGAGGCACATCTCCATCTGTTCGTTCCTCTCTCTCTCTCTCTCTTTTAGGATTCTCGCTTCAGATGTCAACTTCTGAAATACGAAACTGCTAATAATTTAATAATGGGATATAGAAGGGTCCAAAATGGCATATCTATGATCAACTTTTTTTTAAATGGAATTATGCGTTATAATTAACTTTTATTATCGATGGGTTCAAAAGAATCAAAACAAGACACAATGTTTAAAGGTACACGCAAAAGGGAACATTAAGTAAAATTATTTGCAGACAGCAGAAATATTACAGAACTAAATGAATTAGAGGAATGGAAGTAGAAAATTAAAAATGTATAAAAGAATAAGTTCAGGTGTTATCCAGACTGATTAGTATAATTTGAGAAAAAGAGGTTCATTGAAATGAATATAAAGAATCGATTATAGTACCCGTTACAAAAGGAGATAAAACTGCAATAATTACATGAAAGTTGCATTACTTCGTTCAAAATTCTAACAAATATATTAGTATCCAGACTTACACCCTATATCGACAACGTAATAGTTGATCATCAATGTGGATTTAGAACAAATAAGTCTACAATAGATCAGATTTTAATATAAGGTAGATTTAGAAAATAGATGGGACTATAAAGGCACTGTGCTTCAAGTGTATGTAGACATCAGAAAGGCATGCGATTCAATTAAGAAGGAGAAGTTCTACTGAAATTCGAAATTCCTAAAAAAGTTAGACTTATTCAAATATGTCTAAAAGGCACAAGGGATAGGGTGCTGGTAGGAAAAAAGTTTTCAAAAACTCTTGAAACAAACAATGAGTTAAAGCAAGAAGATGCACATTCTGTCCTGTCATTTGTTCTGCAGTATGCAATAAAACATATAGAGGATAAAGAAGGTGAAGAACTCTGTTGTATTAACCAGGTTTTGGCACATCAGATAATGTATTATTAGCGATGGCGAGGAAATAGTAAAAACCAACACAGCAACATTGGTTACTAAGAAACTAGAGGTAGAAGTAAATGGAGCGCATGAATAAAACTAAATACTTGGTGACCGGTATAAATACATTATTATAAAGGAGAGGACACTTAGCAACAAAGTGAGGGAGATGTTAATAAGTGGCCAAATTCCTGGGGCAATATCTAAAAATATGAATGAGGTGAAGAAAAAAATTAAACTTAGGTTTAACTTTATTAACGCCGCAGGCTATTATGCATTACAAATACGGTAATACTCTTCTCATAAAATGTTCAACTATATAAAACGCTCATTATTCCAATTATGCGAAATATTATTGTCTGATCGGCTACAGACTGGGTAGACGTTACTACTAATTGGTGACGATATCCAGTATCGTACATTGTGCTGCATCCTGAAACCAGTTCAGGTTCTTCGCAGCAAATTACTATGTGATTATTGTTAAAGGATTTAGTGTTATAACCCTGCATATTTAGTGGCGTTGGTGTTTAGCCGTGTACATTTGGATGAAATGAGGTTGACTTCCATGGAGCAAGGCATCGTAAACTACACAGACGACAAGCAGAGTCCGAAAGTCGGCAGTTCGGAATGAGCCACGCTAATAAAATTTGGACACAACACTCATTTCTGAAAGGCACTAATGAGTGAAGTGCATTAAATTGAAAATTGCAGAATTTTCTATCGCCCTTTTTTCTTTTTTATTTATTTTATTTTATTTTTTGTGACCTTTCCTGCTTTACCCCAGTCTTTCCTCAATCCCGTTGTTCTTCCTTTTCTGATCATTTTCTGTTACTTTTTAAATATTATTATACAGCGAAATTTTGCATTGTACCTACTTTACAGACCTCAGTGTAATGTATATTAAACTAACAGCTAGCCATGAACATGAACGTGTAAACCTGTCTGCTATATGTGAACACGGGACTAAACGAACCTGCAACAATTAAAAGTTTTCGTTGCTTTTAATCTCAGTATTTAGGTCTCTACGGTGAACTTGATTAAAAAAGCCCTTTACTATACAAATACAAACATGTTTTAGTGATTTCCGAAACAACGAATATATTGAGATCGTTTTTATAAAAAAAAAATTAAAACATCCCGGTCTTCACCGAGCCTATCAAGGAGACATCGAAATAACCATGTCTAAATTTAAATGAAGTAAATAAATAAATAAATAAATAAGTAAATAAATAAATAAATAAATAAATAAATAAATAAATAAATGTATATATATCTTTTTTTAAAATTATTCTTGTTATATAGAAGTCGTAAGTTGGCAGTGCGGGCACTTCCAGCTGCCTCTTATGATTTGAGAATTTTATATAAGGGAAGGAAAATTCATGTATGCACTGGAATGCCTGGATAGCATGATCGATAAAGCACTAACGTAGAGTTAGAAGTCCTGTGTTCAAATCCCGGTTCAGGCATTTTTCTTTTCATGACACACACACACACACGCGCGCGCGCGCACGCATACGTACGTACATACGAACACGCAGACATGTGCGCATACACATACACATACACACACACACACACACACACACACACACACACACACACACATATATATATATATATATATATATATATCCGTTAACAGTCTAACGGCCTCAATTTTTGTTTCATCGATATCAAACTTGGAATATATCAATTAATTTAAAAAGTAAGGTCGAGTTTATTAACCAGTAAAATCGATTCATTAGGTGTAGGAGTTCACCTGAAACAGAAATTAAAAAAAAAATCCGCTCATTGGAAATGGGAGTGGTTGCTTGGAACCGGAAATTGAAAATTGACACCAGCAAACGCCATGTTTGATTCCTCGCAAAGTACACTCACACTCACTCACTCACTGGCACTATCGAACCCGTACGTTCATGGCCGCGAGGACATAAGCTCTCCATACATCCCTATCCTGAGATAATCCTATCCAATCATTCCCTGTATAATCTACTTCCCTCAAATCATAGTTAAGGTTATTATCCCGCCTCATTCTTGGTCTACCAACTGGGCGTTTTCCCTTTGGCTTTCCTACAAGAAGCTTCCATGCACGTCTTTCATTCCCCATACGCGCAATTGTCCTGCCCATCGCAGTCTGTGGGACTTAACTGTTCTTATTATATCTGGCTTCCTATAAAGACCATGTAGTCCATTGTTATGTAGTCTTCTCCATTCACCTGTTTGTTCATCTCTCTTTGGTCCAAAAAAAATCCTAAGTACTTTATTCTCAAATACTCGTAATGTCCTTCTCTTCCTTAAAGTAAGAGTCCATGTTTTACACCCACATAGAATAATAGTTTTATACTTTTTCAGTTTAACGTTTTTTGAAAGGAGTTGGGACATCAAGAGTCTCTGCAATGCATAATAGCACGCATTTCCAGAACTGAGCCTATGTTTAATTTTTTTGTGCATCTCATTCCTATTTGTGATTATTGTTCCTAGGTATTTGAATTCAGCCACTTCCTCAAAATTTACCTCATTTGTCATTAGCTGTCCATTTCTATTATACAATGTATTTCTACGTGTGACCATATATTTAGTTTTATTTTTATTTACTTCCAGTCCTAATTTCTTAGTGTTGTCGCAATATATACTATATAATTTAATTCAAATGATTATTCTCCCAGTTATATTATATGGATGCTAAACATGGGCTCTTAATTTAAGGATGGAGAAAGTATTACGAGTATTTGAAAATAAAGTTCTCAGGAAACTTTTGGACTAAAGATATATGAATAGAGAGGGGACTGGAGAAGACTACATAAGAGTGATCTACATTATCTTTATAGGAAACCAGATATGGTAAGAATAGTTAAGTCTCGTAGAATGCGTTGGACAGGACATGTGGAACGAATGGAGAATGAAAGAGGGATGTAAAAGTTTCTAGCAGAAAAACGAGAGAGAAAACGGCGAGTTCGTAGACCAATAATTATGGACAATACTAGATATCGCTGACATGAATTAGAAAAAAACATCTACGGTACTTCAATTTTAAAGCAGTCATGATACAATGGTTGAGGAATAAGAAAATAATATTCAATGAAAATATGACGAAAGAGCACATTTGTACGAAATACTGAAACAAAATAAACCGCAGTTTAAATCGTACATCAATGATAGAATGCAGAAACTTCGGTTCATAGAGTCGTGAGATTACCACATTATCACTGTGACAGAAGTGAAGAGTTACGCGAGAAAACATAATACATAATTTAACATGTGGACATATTAGGACTAAAGGCGGTCTAAACACTATCTCTCTCTCTTCTCTCTCTCTCTCTCTCTCTCTCTCTCTCTCTCTCTCTCTCTCTCTCTCTCTCTCCTCTCTCTCTCTCTCTCTCTCTCTCCTGTTTGCTCTCGTGAGCGAGAGCGGATGAGAAGGATTAGGGCGACGAGAGCCTCGTGTACCGGGTATTTTCGCCTCACTATGATGGTTGTCCGTTTATATAAAAGTGGGTACCGCGCGACAATGCTTAACATGCGGAATTATTATAGTGACGTAGTTGGCATCTTTGTATATAATTATATGTCAGACAGCTGCGGGGAAAGAAAGCGAGCCGCTGGACAACCATCGTAGTGAGGCAAATATACAAGAGCTGGAGAATGAAAATTCTCGGAATTCTCGGAGTATGAAGGATGAAGACAAGTAGTGTTCGTGCCACATAATATATGCATGTACTGTAGGCAGCCGTACATTTGTCAATAACCAAATAAATTCATTATTATTGTTATTGTTAGAATTGTTATTGTTATTATTATTATTATTATTATTATTATTATTATTATTATTATTATTATTATTATTATTATTACTGAAATATATATCTATCTCTTGGAAGAAAAAAAAATTTGCTTTTTAGCACATGGAATGTACAAGGGATTAACTACAAAGATGATCAATTAGATGATATATTGTGCAAAAAGGGGATTTCATTAGCTGTAATATCAGAAACAAAAAAGAAATTACAAGGCACCAAAGAAACTCAAAATTACATTCAGTTTTATAGTGGTGTTAAAAAACATATTCATGCACAAGCAGGTGTAGCCGTTATGATTCACAAACGATTTAGAAATTCAATACATAGCTATACTTTTTGGAATGAAAGAATAATTCAAATCCGAATAAAATTATCTCTAGGATACTTAACAGTGATAGGTATATATGCACCTGTAGAAGGAGATGAAGAAGAAAGTGAAAAATTTTATCATGACTTCCAGAAAGTTATCTGCACAATTAATAATAATGATATGATCATAATTTGGGGTGATTTAAATGCCAGAATGGTTAATTACTAAATTTGATACATATGTAGGAACGATATGGAGAGCAAACCTGTAATAGAAATGGCTTACGTTAATTGATTTTGTCATGTTTAATCAATTCACAATAATGAACTCAGTATTTAACCACAAGGATAGTCACAAATATAAATGGGAAGCCAGGGGTCTTAAATCAATAATTGACTATGCTATATGTAATAAAAAATTAGCATCTAAAGTTCTTGATACAAGAGTTTACAGAGGACCTGAAATCGAATCAGACCATTACTTACTTGTTTGTCCAATTCGTATGCCACCGAGATGGAAAAATAAAAATAAAATTAATAATGTAAAATTTGAAAAAGTGGATCATACTTATAAAGTAAGTCTTTTCCGAGATCCCACTATTACCTGGCTATACAAATGCAGATTAGATCGTCTAGTTCAAGAAACACCGGTTGGTGAAAATATTGAAGAAGAATGGCTTGCTCTACAAAGTATTTTGACACAAGCAGCAAATGAAAGCATGGGTATCAAAACCAAATGGAATCGAAAAAAAGGACTACGGATATGGGATGAAAACATAAAAAAAGTAATTGATGATAAACATGAAGCATACAAAAAATTTCTGTCTACAAAAAAAGATGAAGATAAAGTAGAGTATCATAGGAAGAGAGCCATAGCTAAAATTGAAGTTCGCAAAAAACATAGACAAAGCTGGGAACAATTTGTCTCATTTTTGGAAAATGATATCACTAGGCCTCAACCAAAAATATATAAAGTTTTAAAAAATTTAAATAATGATTCAAGAGAAAATGCACATTTAAATTGTATATCTAAAGAATCTTGGCTTACCTACTTTCATCATTTATGGACACAAAAGGATGATTTATTACAAATACCAATCTCTAATAACACTGCTTTGGAACAAATTTCTATAGATGAATTAACTGATGTTAAATCATTAAAAAGTAACAAAGCTCCCGGAGAAGACCACATTAATCAAGAATTATTTAAATTTTCAACTAAATTTTTGTTAGACAGATTTCTTATTCTCCTTAATATGATATGGGAAGGACAAGAACCACCACAAAGCTGGAACAAATCCATTGTAATACCAATCTTCAAAAAAGGAAGTCGCCAAATCAAAGATAACTATCGTGGAATTAGCTTGTTAAACTCTGGATATAAAATTTATGCTAATATAGTTAAGAATAAATTGAGGAAAAATTTATGAAAATATAATTGGAGAAGAGCAGAATGGATTCAGAAAGGGTAGATCTTGTACAGATGGATTCTTTACTCTAAAACTACTATTAGAAAAGCACAGGGAATTCAATATAGAAACTCATATCGCCTTCGTTGACTTCATAAAGGCTTTTGACAAAGTAGACAGAAATATATTACTACAAATTTTAGCTGATGATAACGTTCCACAACAATATATTACTAATATCTTCAACATCTATAAAGATAATGAAATCTCTGTTAAACAAGATGGCAAATTATCTTCTTGAGAAAAGATCAACACTGGAGTAAGACAGGGATGTGGACTTTCACCGGTGCTTTTCATTATATACATGAATAAATTAATAAATGAATGGAGGAAAACACAACGAGGATATATACCCATCAATAGGAACTCAATGCTATTGTTTTTTGCAGACGATTTAGCTCTTCTGGCACTTTCCGAAAATGATTTGCAACGATCAATTTATAATTTACAAAAAATAGGTGCCAAATTTAATATTGAAATATCAATTAACAAAACTAAAATTATGGCATTTCATGGGAAGGCCCCCATACAAAGTAAAATCTGTCTCCAGAATAACATTTTAGAGAGATCTAATCAATTTAAATATCTTGGATATTATCTCTCTATCTGGGATGAAAAGGATATCCCTGAAAAAGTTACTAGTTATAATAAAAGTTTAGGAATTATTAATCAAGTTATGAAACCATCCCTTGTACAAAAAAAACCAGATTACGTTTATATAACACTTTGGCTAGACCAGTGTTGACCTATGGTAGTGAAGCATGGACACTAAGAAAACAACATGAAAGCAGAATAACGGCTTGTGAAATGAGATTCATGCGCAGAACAGCAGGTTACACCAGATGGGATCGTAAAAGGAACACCGATATCTTAAAAGAATTGAAGACTACGCCAATTTTGGAATATATTAAACAGTATCAACTAAATTGGAAACACCATCTTGAAAGAATGAGTTCAAATCGGATCCCCAAAGCTGTTTATAATTATATACCAAGAGGACGAAGATCACTGGGCCGTCCTATGAAACGCTGGAGGGAAAATTTTCTATAGGATCGTAACAGGCCTTGGCCTAATACTTGGAAGGAAGAAGAAGAAGATATATATCTATAAAACATTTAAGGGACACTCTATATGAAATCGGCAAACATACATAAAAACCGAATCCGCATTTCCAAAAGTTTACAATTCTGTATAGTGAAACTTTATGGCGCACTAAACATTTAAACTCTCGGTAACAGATTGATGTACACCGTGTTCCAGAATGTTGGACGGGGTTTTAATTAGTTGGTATAGCTTTACAAACGAAATTGGATGCGTGATTATTTGCTATAATGAAAGAAAAACTGCGAAGTTTCATATCCTTATATGCAGTAATTTGTTTCTTGTCATTATTATGTCACAGCGTTAAATTTGTGAAAATGGCGACTCCTGTGCAGAAGTCATTCTGTGTGTTGCAATTTGCGAGGTCTGGTTCCATTGTTGCTGTGCAGCGAGCTTTCCGACGGCAATTTGGAATTGATCTTCTAACAGATAATAGTATCTGTCGATGGTATAGACAGTTAAAACAACTGGATGTAGCCTATATGTAAAAGGAAAAGTATAGGACGTCCACGAACACCAAATGAAAGAATCGAGAATGACAGAGCAGCTTTCATACGTAGTCCAAAAAAAAAAAAAAAAAAAAAATGTGCGACGTGCTAGTCGTGAACTGCAAATGACTACTGCGACATTGTGGACATTTCTACTAAAGCTGCGTCATATGCGCCCTTACCGTTTGCAGCTACTGCAGCCCTAAAACCTGCCGACTAGTAGGATGCACCAATTTCTGCGTAGAAATGCAACGTTCGCTAGAAATTGGTAACAATAGTTTTAACCATTTTGTGTTTAGTGATGAAGCATGTTTTCATACCAGTGGCAAGGTGAATAAACATAATGTGCGTATTTGGGGGGAGGCGAGTCCACATGCAATAATCCAACATAAAAGAGATTCCCGAAGGTCAATGTTTTGTGTGCTATGTCCAAATAACAAATCTACGGGCCGTTCTTTTTCAATGACTATTTAACTCATCCCCCAAATGGCAGTCAATGACCAAACACTTCTTCTTCTTCACTTCACGGGCTAGGCATAAATTGCCTGTTCCGCCTCATAGTTATTCTGTCTATCTTTTCACTGGCCTTCCTACATTCCTTGAACCTCTTGACTTGTAGTTGAATGCTGCTCTTGGTAATCTTGTTACATTCATTCTTTCCACATGTGTAAACCATTTCTCTATATATTCTCTGATGTTCTCATTCAATGGATATATATTTAACTCTGTTCTTATATCTTCATTCCTTATCCGATCCAATCTTGTGCAGCCTTTTGTTCTTCTAAGGAAGTTCATTTCTGTGCTTTGTATTCTACTTTGCAATTTTTTGGTCATTATCCAAATTTCGCTCCCATAAAGTAATGCAGGAATTGCCAATGTTTTATAAAACTTCAATCTAGCACCTCTTCTTGTTTTATTCTTTAATGTATTATGTATAGTTCCGCATATCATTTGAAATTTCGGCAATTTCACGTGTATGTCTCTTTCAGTTCTTGTGTTTATAGTAAAATTACAACCCAAATAATTAAAATTTGTTACTTGTTCTAGAGGTTTGTTGTCTATTACGATTTTTGATCTTATATGATCGTTTCCCCAATATGCCATTATTTTTGTTTTTTCTTTTGATATTTTAAAATTATATTCTTGGCATAACTGATTTAATTGATGTAAAGAGTATTGCAAATTATTTTCATTTTCTTGAATAATAACCACATCGTCAGCATACATTAAAACGTTTAATATTTTAAAACGGTCAATTCTTATACCTATATTAACAATACTTTTCCAATTTTGGATGATGTCATTAATATATAGATTAAAAAGAGTAGGTGATAAACTACACCCTTGTCTTACACCTATATTTATTAAAATAGCTTCGGTCTTTGATGTGCCTATATTTATTATAATTTGAGACTTTACATACAAACTTTTTATCACATAAATTAATTTTGCGGGATAACCATGTATTTCCATTATTTTCCATAACTTATCTCTATCAACACGATCAAACGCCTTCTCAAAATCAATAAAAGCAACATGCGTCTGTAGGTTATATTCTTTTCTTTTTTCAAATAGTTGCTGTAATATGAATCAATTATCTGTTGTTGATCGCCCCGTTCTAAAGCCATTTTGTTCTTCTTCAAGTATTGCTTCTGCGATTATTTTAAGTCTTTTGTTTATAACCCTTGCATAGATTTTATAAATTGAATTAAGTAGGCTAATTCCTCTATAGTTCTTACATTTTCTTCTATCTCCTTTCTTAAATAACGATATGACTTCAGCTATATTCCAACTTTCTGGTATTCTGCAGTTTGGATAGTAGATAGGGACAGAGGGAATCTCGTTAATCCCTTCACGCGCGTCACTAATTAGATGACGAGGCTTTTGGCTACCTTAAGAGAATCATTAAATAAATGCAATATTCTCCAATGTAGAAATGTTCCACCATATTTTAGAAGCTCCATATTTATCGGATCAGGACCAGGTGCTTTTCTGTTTTTGGTTTCTTTTAAGGATTCTTGAAGTTAATCAAATGTAATCATATGAGTTTGAATTTCTCCTGTTTCATTATCTGGATACGATTCTTGTTTTTGTTCGTCTTCTTCTTTTTCTTCTTTACACCAAACATTTTTTATAGTGTTCTATCCATCTTTCTTTGTTAATAACATCTATCTTTGCAGTATCGTTTTCTGATTTATTTAAAAATTTTATAACTTTCTATGCAAAATTTTGTCTGCCATGAATATCGTTTCCTATTTCACTTATAAAATTATTCCAAAAATGTTGATGAGGTGTCCTAATAATTTGTTTTGCTATATTCCTTTTTTCTACATATTGTTGTCTCGATTCTACTGTTTTTTGTTGAAGCCACTGTTTATATGAATTTTCTTTTTCTTTCATCGCCAGTTCTATTTCTTCATTCCAAATTCTTACTCTGCTTCTAATTTTCTTTTTTTACCTATTGCTTCCTGGACTGCCTTTTCAATCTTTTTAATATTATTCCATTCATCATCTAATATATCGCTAGTTGGTGTGTGCATGAGGTATTGTATTAGTCTTTGTTGATATAATTTTCTTATGCTTTCCTCTTGCAAAAAGTGTACTTTGTATACTTCTTCATTTGTTGATTTATAATTCCTCATGGTTACTTTTTTATTTTTATTCATATGCATCGACCATAAATTAAATTTGCCCATAACCAAATAATGGTTCCGATATCAATATCGCAACCTGCTATATAACCTGTACATCCTGGAGTTATCCTTAATTTAATCAGTAAGTTATAAATATAGTCTATTAATTGTTCTGAGTCCGCTCAGTGCGCTCCATGTGTATTTAATTTAATATCTCGTTTTTTGAAAAACGTGTTAGTAATTTTAAAATGACCAAACACAACATTTCACTACAATGAATTTTGAATTAAAAAAAATAAAACAAACCAAAATCAACACTAGTTTTCCACCTCGATTAACACACTTTCATTTTATCGCTTTCCTTGTATCAAGTGGTCGCCTGATTGTAGATAGTGGGGAGTGCACGTTAAATATAGTGCACGAATATAAACAGATTCCTGCTTGCGAGATATAAATAAGAAAAAACACTCCGTAGCAATTGATTTATACGCACAAAAACAAAAGAAACCAGACTGTTTTGCTACTTTGTTAAACGTATTCTTTTCTTTAGGAATTAACGTTGTAGAAAAATACTAATTGACATAGATTTTACATCATAGAAGCATTCAGAAAATTAGTTAATAACCATCTATAGATATGTTTTAATTTTTTCCCCAGCTAGGGTTGGCATTCTTTCAATAATTGCTATTCTATTTGGCTGAATAAATACGGCGTAATGGTTCCTAAAGGAAAAATGAAGGGCCGTGTGAACGAAGATGTAGAAAAATGTGCGAAGCCGTTTGTTAGAGGAGTCATGGCGGGAGCTGGCGCTAATTTTACAAGCTTCTATTCGCCCCTCTTGAAGGATGTGGTAGTGGAAGAATTGAAAAATGCCCTGGAGAAAAACACACAGGTAATACAGAGACTCGAGACCTCTCTCCAGGAACGCGATAAAAAATTGAGGAACTGGAACAAAAATTAATTATTAAAAGTGACTAACTCGGACAATATCAGCGTCGTCAGTGTTTGCGAATTGTTGGTGTGCCAGAAGAGAGGGGAGAGGACACTGATATTATAGCAATTGAAGTTGCAAAAAAGAAAAAAAAATAGCATTGACGTCTCTCTGACTGACATAGACAGACGTCACCGTATAGGTAAAGTCCCAACCGGTGAGAACAAAGTGCGACCAGTTATTGTTAAAATGTATAAGCTATCAGGAAACGAAGTGAAGTATTTAGAAATAAAAAAACAATTAAAGGATCTGTCATTACCATCTTGACCTGCTTCAAATGTGCATACAAAAATATGGCATGAAGAATGTGTGGACATTAGATGGTGCGATACACGTGAAGCAAGGTGACACCAAACGACGTATCACTACAGTTGGTGACATTATGCTAGCCATACACGTTATATTTAATTTACTGTGTTCATTTTTTTTTCATTTTTTGTGTATAATATATTTTTTTAGTTTACACTAAGCTAACTAATTTTAATTTAATTTTGTACTTCATACACTAAACACCAATAGATATTTAATATTTACTGTTTTCTTGTTTTAGTTAGTCTATTAAGGTAAGTAACATTTCAAACATAGATCTAAGTAATGCACCTGCAGCTCTTTTCGGTCTTTGTCAATACCATTGTCCCCTTCAATGTCAAACCCATATCAAAACACCCCTTCCACCTCAGATATTTCAAAATCACGTTTCTCTTTCAACAGCAATACGCTCAAAATAACACACTGTAATGCATAGTCACTCCTGTCCCACTTCTCAGAATTCCAATCTATATTTTCAACACTAAATCTGCATGCCATTCTAATTTCCGAAACATGGCTGAAAAATGTCCTTCCTTCTTCTGTTGTAAACATGCATAATTACACCTTAATAAGGAATGACAGAATAGATAAAAATTGAGGTGGTGTGGTGATATATATACGTTCCGATCTTCAGCCGAAATTGTATCCTATTCGCCTAGTGAATACTCATCCAGACCCGAATACCTATTTATAGAAATTAGAACGAAAATGCAGAAAGGTTTATTAGGAGTAGTTTATAAGCCCCAATATGTCGCTCACCTGCATGCCATTGAAACAGTTCTCCAAAATCTGATACCATCTTATGAACTTGTAATTGTACTAGGATACTTCAACACTAACCTACTAGCCACTAATTCTTACAACCCTATACAACTACAGACAATGTTCCAATCTTGCAATATGACAATACTGCCTTCAGAACCAACCCATCATACTAACTTCTCTGACACACTAATAGACTTAATTATAACAAATAATCCTCAAAAAGTTATAACTAGTGGACAGATAGAAGCTCCAGGCATCTCTGCACATGACATAATATACATTGAATATTCACTCATTTGCCCTAAACGTAGACCTAGATTTGTAACATAGAGAGACTGGAAATTTATAAATAATGCTCAATTAATTGATGATGCTGCAAAACTAGCCTGGAACAACATATGGACACTTAGGACTGTAGACGAGAAGGTCGAAAATTTTAATGACGTGATTTTACAATTGTACAACAAACACGCACATATCCAGACTAGACGTATAAACAGACCACCGGCACCCTGGATGTCTGATAATATCAGCTTTGCTTATGACTGAGAAAGGCGCAGCATACAGGGAATGCGGGAGAAATAAAGAACTGACAGACTTACAGACATACAAACATCTGAGGAATAAAGTCAATCAGACTGTTAGAAATGCAGAACTAAAATATGCTCATAGTATTATTACACAATCCATGTCCAACTAATCTGACATGTGGAAAAATTTAAAATCAATAGGCCTCTGCCAAAATAAACTACAGGTAGAAACAGCTATCCTACCACTAGATAAGTTGAATGACCATTTCACCCGCCTCTCTACTGACAACTCACAACACAACAACAGACAATAGATGAACTAGTGCCATATTCCCAACCCACCCGAGACAAATTCTTTTTTCTTATATCTCACCTGATGACGCCAAAAGAGCAGTATTACGTATTAAATCTAAAGCACAAGGAATAGACAATATAACAATAACTCTCCTACAAAAATAATTGGCATTATTCTCCCGACAATAACCCACATTTTTAATGTCTATATAATGACTCTGGAAAATGGCTCTAGTTCGTTCTACACCAAAATCAAACACTCCCACAACACTCGATGATTATAGACCAATCAGTATTCTTCCCTGTTTATCTAAAGCACTGAAACACATAATAAACTCACAGTTAACAGACTACCTCACCATACACGACTTACCATCAGTCTGGTTTTAGAACAGGACATCATACAAGTACTGCACTACTTGACATTGTAGAGGACATAAGAGACTCAATGGACAAAAGCTAACTCACCGCAATAGTCCTACTCGACTACAGCAAAGCCTTTGACACAGCAGATAAAGACTTAATGCTAGCTAGACTAGAGACACCACATCTGTCGGAAAACTGCTTTGATTGGTTTAGATCTTACCTAACTAATAGTCAGTAATCAGTTTCTGTTAATAATAGCATTTCTTCCTGGCGTACCTCAAGGCGGCGTCCTCTCTCCTCTTCTCTTCTCAATTTATATTAATGACGTGACCAAGAAACTACAAAACTACAAGCATAATCTTTACGCCGACGACTTACAGATTTACACACACTTTAGGCCTGACGAAATTAATGAATACATTGACAAAGTAAACACATATATCTTTATGGTCCAGACAATATGGGCTAAAACTATATGTAAACAAACGCAAGCAATAATTATCGGATATCCAAGACTATTACACTCCATAAACAATGGCAATATGACGGCAGTCATATTAGATAACGAACAAATTCCTTATACCGATGTCGCAACAAACTTGGGACTTCACTTAGATTCTAATTTAAATTGGCATGCCCAAGTAAAACATACATAAAACAAACATCTAAAAATATCTTCTCCACAATGCATTACCTAAAGCGTCTCAAAAATGTTCTTCCTACAGCTCTTAAAAGAATTTTAATTCAAACCTTACTGTTGCCGCATTGTGACTATTGTGACGTTCTACTAACTGACATAAGTGACGGACTGTTGGACAAACTGCAGCGTGTCCATAATATGTGTATCAGATTCATATTTAATGTTCGAAAATACGATCACATTTCTCCATTATTCCACGAATTGTCATGGCTATATCTAAAAGAGAGAAGAAAATCGCACGGTCTAATTCTCTTATTTAAGATCCTACATACCTCGATTCCCAGTTATTTATCATCTCGTCTCCAGTATCTATCCTCAAACCATAACTTAAAAACAAGATCACAACATAGCCTCTTGCTTAATACACCGCAGCATAGGACATCACATCACTCCATGGCATATACTATCTTCACTTTTCGCAACTGGAATTCCCTACCACAAGCAATAAGGGGCTGCCGGACATTGACATCTTTTAAAAGAAATCTAAATTTATATTTGCTCTAACCTCAACTTCATCATTACGCAGTGTAAGATACATATATTAATTGGTATTGCTCGTATAATTTATCATTTATATTATTATTATTATTATTATTATTATTTTATTATTATCGTAAGTATTATTATTGTTATTGTCGTATAAAATGTTGTTTGCATATGAAATTTACATTGGTACATTTAATATACACTGCTCAAAAAAATTAGGGGATATTGTAGAATAACCTATTAAGACTATGTTTTTAGGAACAGTATTAGATGCAATCACTTTCTATTACCCCAAAAGAATGTCAACAAGAGTTTGAAGTCATTACGTAACCTCTGTACCACACCAGATGTCAAAAGAGATCCTGATTAGGAATATGGCAAACAAACAAAGCAACATTAACATGGGTGAATATGTTTCTTTAGTATGGTGTATGGTCTCCTCGAACGGCCAGCACTGCATCACACCTGTATGGCATTGATGCAATGAGGTTAGCAATGAGTTCTTGGGGGATACGTGGCCACTCTTCCATAAGAGCAATGTGCAGCTCTGGAACAGTTGTGGGAGGTGCTGGTCTGCCTGCAATGCACCTGCCTAATGCATCCCGCACATGCTCAATCGGATTTAAGTCCGGGGAGGAAGCTGGCCATTGCATACGCTCGATACCCTCCACTTCCAGCATGTCGTCCACCAAGCATTATCGTCCATAAAAAGAAAATAATCACCTATGGCATCAGCATAAGGCACGTCAAAAGGTCGGAGAATCTCATCTCTATACTTTACCGCAGTCAAAGTACCACCTTGGATAACGTAGAGGTCCGTACGTCCACCACTACTGACTCCTGCCTACACCATCAATCCACCGCCACCATATGGGGATCTTTTACGTACAAAAGCTGGAATGTTTCGTGTCCCTTTTTCCTTCCAGATGAATACACGCCGACTATCACATTCCATGTTGAATCGCGACTCATCAGAAAAAAGAACTGATCTCCATTCAGCATGCCTCTACCCACGATGTTCCTCCGCCCAGTTTCTGCGATCTCTACGGTGTTGTGGAGTTAATCTGGTACACACCATGGTCCTACGGGCATAGAGACCACTTCCATGCAGTTGATTAGGGACAGTTTGAGTTGACACCCTGCGTCCTGTTGCTGTTTGAAGTGTATTTCGCAGGTGAGTTGCATTCTGCTGTCTATTCCGACGGGCTGTTAACAAGAGGTAACGGTCATCCCTTGCTGTTGTTGCCCTTGGTCGACCTTGTCCGGCTCTTCTGTGAACAGTATGTTCTTTGAAAATGATTCCAAAGACTGGAAGTCACGCTTTGAGACACCCCAATGGCTTGTGCCACCTCTTGTTGTGTTTGTCCACCTTCCATCCTTCCTATGGCCCTCCAAGCCATTGGTTCAGGTAAATCATGTTGTCGAGGCATGACTGTCCCTAAGGCAAGTCATTCACTAACTGAAAACTGAACTGGATTTAAAAACAGCAACAAAACATTCACCCCCACACCACCCTTTCACATCAACAGTACAGACACTGCCCTCTGGTGTGGTACCGAGGTTACGTAACAACTTCAAACTCTTATTTACATTATCTTGGAATAATAGAAAGTGATTGCATCTAATACTATTCCAAAAAATATAGTCTTAATAGGTTATTCTACAATATCCCCTAATTTTTTTGAGCAGTGTATCTTTAAATGTTTATAATTAGTATAGTGTATATCTATACTTGTCAAATATTTATTTGTATTTGAGCTGGTTGAGTGGAAGAGAAGGCCGTATGGCCTTAACTCTGCCAGAATAAATAAAACATTATTATTATTATTATTATTATTATTATAATTATATGGTTGCAGTGATGAATAAATTAAACATAACGTTTCTCATTTGTTTTCAAACATCGCCGCTTACATTAAATATATGATATTTTAAAATAACTATATTTAAATAATGATTTGTGAGTAAACAGCTTAATTTTATTCGTTAAATAGTCCTAACAAATGCCACTATTGATTTCCAAATTCTCTAGATAAATTCATGTCTCACGAAGTGAGGAATGGATAATTTGGAAATTACTCGTGGCAAAACTTATGAAAAAACAGCATCTCGTATCTAGATATGCTGCAGATGTGTCTTTTTCCTCAGCTAAATGAGTACGCACCTCAAGACTTCATTTGGAAACATTACGTCGCTTCACCTCATTTTCTTAATGATGTGTCACAGTGGTTGAAATATAATGTTCCCCGACGATGGGTAGGACGCTCTGATCCGGATGACATGGTTTATTCCCGATGGCGTCCACGGTCTCCCGATCTCACACCTTGCGATTTATTCCTCTGGGAGTATGTGAAGGACCATGTGTACTTACCGAAACTTCGCCACATCCCGTCGACCTTCCAGACTTGAGAAGAAGGATTTCTGCTGCTGTTGAATCCATTACTGTAAATATGCTGACCAAGGTTTGAAAGGAATTCGACTATCGGCTAGAATTGTTCCTTTAACGAAAGGTGCTCACATCAAATATTTATAAAGTAAGTTATGAAAAATCGAAGAGTTTCTCTTTAATCCGATGTAAGTTTTGTTCTTATACATATAATATAAGGGAAGTTAAACAATTTGAAACCCCGTCTATAATTTTGGAACATGGTGTACTGTAATTAAAGAATAATAGGTAAAGTGATCCCACTGCTGATCTTAGGAGGCCCCTGGGGTAGTAGGAGATTAAGGACCCCACATTAAAAAATTAAAACCGGCAGAAGTCAGCTCTGCGTGACGGTCGACATTTACCCTAGAATAAGTGTCCGGTACTAATTTTCATTAAAGACTGAGTAGACCCCAGGACGATGGTGCCGGCAGGATGTATGAGTTAGTAGACCCCAGGACGATGGTGCCGGTAGGATGTATGAGTTAGTAGACCCCAGGACGATGGTGCCGGTAGGATGTATGAGTTAGTAGACCCCAGGACGATGGTGCCGGTAGGATGTATGAGTTAGTAGACCCCAGGACGATGGTGCCGGTAGGATGTATGAGTTAGTAGACCCCAGGACGATGGTGCCGGCAGGATGTATGAGTTAGTAGACCCCAGGACGATGGTGCCGGTAGGATGTATGAGTTAGTAGACCCCAGGACGATGGTGCCGGTAGGATGTATGAGTTAGTAGACCCCAGGACGATGGTGCCGGTAGGATGTATGAGTTAGTTTAAAAATCCTGACCTCAGAGGCACTCAAATTCTTGACCTTCCTACTTTCAGCGTATTATCTTAATCAACTACGCTACGGAGCACCTCCAATTAAATGATAATACATGTGTGAATTTATCGTACGTTTAAAATTATGCGAATACATGAAATAAATTTCTCAAAGAGTAACTATTTCGTGAACTTGAAAACTTAGTCACATTATAGGCTATATATACTTTTGTGCAGTTATCGCTTAAAAACTAGGACGCTAATATTTACATTCTTCTAAACGGCGAAAATTCAATCAATATATAATTGACCATTTTAACCATATTATATAAATAAATAAGTTATTCCACACTGGCCAACGATTGTCTGATATTTTTATTTATTCGTAGATGAAAGGAAACCTCGTAATGTATGTTTTCGTTAATAATTTCGCATGGCGATGGCTTGATGCAAATTCTAAACTCACGATTAACACTGTCGGAGTACATTTTATTTATAGTTGAAAGTATATATTTAATTAATGTTGTCACCTGTAAATATACAGACTTATATTCAGACCGTATGGCTTGTACAATTCAGTTTCATCAGATGATTTATTTAATGCCTTTTTTAACTTTCGGTGTCATTGTATACAACATTTTGCTTTTGAAGACTGGCTGTAGCTGTAGGGAAGGTAACTTAAAATGTTCCTAGAATATATGTGTAATTATTATAATATTCATAAAGGTTCCGGTTGGCCTTAAATTTCTATAAAAGTTTTATCTTTAAGGGGGGGTTTACTGCTTACGGGAAATCTAATCCAAACGGACTCCCTGTCGCTCTCGCTTGCGTTCTACTCCCGCACATGCGTTTGACATTCTCCTCCCACTCTCCTGAATACGCCAAAGTGCCTCCGTAAGCAACGAGACTGGGAAGCTCGGGGAGAGAGATTCGAGCGGGAGTGAATGTGTACTAATTAGACAGTATTCGAAAATACCAGAAGTGGCTTGTGAAAACTGGAAAAATTCTTGCCGATATGCAAAAGGCAGGAAATACTTTTATTGGAAAAGGGATCAATTAGTTGACAGAATTACAGATGCTTTCGTTATTAGTGTGGATACAGATAGTGGTAGAGAAGAGGTTTTATGAAGAAATGCGTAACATGTGAGTATTCTTAACTGATTGTGATTTCATTGCGTCAACTTACAGTAGGTACTCAAATATTGAAAATCGATGAAATACGTAAACTGCATAAAAACTAAACATGAATAATTGTCTTCCCATTAATTTTGCTACTATAATCAATTATGGAGGTACAAATTATTTTTGCGCACTCTAAGTAATAAAGAGGTTTTTTCTTTAAGCATTTTGTGGCAATTAATTTTTCAGAAATGATCACTCTGAGGCATTTTATAATTTGATCACTCACCTCATTTTTTTTCTTCTTAAACTAGTTTCGGAACTATCTTCTGTATCATCGTCAGTATTTCACGACCGTTGTTTTGTTGTCTTGAAGGGTCGTCTTTTGCTCCCTATGTTGGTAGACTGAAAAACTCGAAATCAAAAAGTTGTTCAGTCTACCAATAGAGGGAGCAAAAGACTGCTCTTCAAGACGACAAAACAACGGTCGTGAAATACTGACGATGGAACAGGATATAGTTCCGAAACTAGTTTTTTATTTTATTTAGGCCTATTTATTTTTTATTTATTTTATGTAATTCCTAAATGGAACATAGGGCAACAGTAAAGTTCCTCCAGTGTACTCTCTGCTTCCAGCCAGCCGTTTCACTTGTTTTCAACTTTCCCCTCTTTCCGTTGCTTCCTTCTCTACTGATCGCTTTCAAGTTTAAGAAGAAGAAATATATGAGGTGAGCGATAAAATTGTAAAATAATTTTGTAACTTGTTACCTCGTTTTGTGTACTTAACGATATTTATTTCAAGAGCTTCGAAGTTCAATGAACACTCGCTCTCCATCTATGGGTATCGAGTTCTCATCTAAATCACTCCATGTGGGGTTTGTTGTGGACAATTTGAGCCAGGAGAGATGTTTCTCATGATTTTATCCGTTTTCCCTGCCAAAAATATAGTCCACAACGTTTTCATACTAATATCATTCATTTCGTTCCATTTAATCTCTTTGAATATCACAGGCTTTCAATAATAGGGTCTTCATTTCATCTCATCTCACCCTCGATCTGGAATTTCGCCGGACAGGAGTAGAGAGTTAATTTTACTACTTTCAAATTTAAGGAAATGCATTTATTATACATTTTAATTTATTAGACGTGGTCAAAGCCTAGTTAATCATTTACAAGGTCGGTCTAAATTTAACAAACGTTAGATCTCATTTGTTTTACTATGTGAATTTTTCCGACATTTAAGTCCAGGTTAACAAATCAAAATTCGACAAAGTACAATGTTACGGTAGTGTATTCTAAGTTTTATTAAATCTATTTTTACGTCTTATGCGTGATTGAGTTTTTAAGCTATTATTGACTGTTAACCCTTAAATTGGCAATGCATCCTATAAGCTACAATGGTCCAATTGACTTTATATTTTTAATAAAACAATAGAAATATAAAATATTAGAAATTACTTAAATTTCGGTCGAATTGCATATATACAGCAATAACTTACAGTTTTACTTGATTTTATTTTCACTGCGGTTCGACACATTAAATTAAATGACGCGAGAAATTAGTGTTTCGCCAATTGGACGGCGTTATGCAAAAACCGGCTATGCACCATTACGTAAGTTACGAAAAAATACGTTTAAAGTTTATTTTAACATTTTAAACTCTGGCGAGAGCTATTTAATTATTTCTGACTTGATAATCACTTATATCATAATATTGTATATACTGATTCGTACTGTATGAATAAAAACAATTTATATTTGTATTAACGGTCAATATTCGAATATGGCACTTAAACGTAATGAGAATGATGTTATAATCGATCTGCATCAATCAGTTTAACGCTCCAAAAGGGCATTTACACTGTTAATTGGAATATTTCATTATCAGCCAAGCGTCAAGGTATTGCGAAAATACTGTTGATGTAAAATATTATATCATAATATTAGCAGTGTTTGTATGCACAATATTGTGCACTTGGTATTGATATGTGTTCATGTATTGTATTGTTTTGTAATACTTCATACATATTACATTATGAAATGTGCGTGTTAAATGAATAATGTTTTCTAAATAGATCCAATTTTTTTTCATTGAATTGTAGTGCATACGAAAAAAAAAACATAAAAACAGGCATGCTGTAACAGTTTTGTAAAATCAATTGTTTTATTCCTTAGGGTAAAAACTATCGATAGACATTCTCAACTTGCATACTAAATTTTTATTTTGAGCTAAAATAGTTTCTAGAAGACATACACATGACTAATAATATGCTTATGTAACTGTATCCGGGTTCGATTCCCGGTCGGAACAAGCTTCCTGTGTAAGGTTTATTCGGAGTTTTTTCTCATCTGTAAGACAAATGTCAGGAAACTTTGAGGCCCAAAAACTCCCTGAACATCATATGGCCATCCATCATCATCATCATTCCACGGCGTGGTAAGCGACGGGAAGCTATCACGCTTATAATTCCCTAGTAAGCATAGTATGAAAATGCTAAGATTGCAGTATAGGACCTGCCCTTGGACAGAACACTATAGAATATAATGTAACTGTAAGCAATATTTATATAGGTGAAACAACAGTAAATAATAATTTATCTAATATTTTTAATGTTAATTATTATTTACATAGGAAATTTATATATTTAAAATTATCATAGAACAAATTTAAAAAAATGTACAGAAATACTTTTCATCTCACAAAAAAAAAAAAAAAGAGAATGAATTTTACAAACTGATGAACAGTGGGTCTTCTAAATACGTTGCCTATTACAATGACCTCTGAATTGACAAACGCCTGTATTTATGTTTAAAAATAGGAGTATATGGATTTGATGCATGAAAAATACATGATTCCACATAATAATAAAACTCTTAGATACCTGCAGTAAGACAGATGATGCCTTTCCTTTTTCCGAGCAATTCTTTTAAACCGTATCTAATTTTTTGAAGCTCTGGATGTCATTACAACATTAAAAAATCACATTGACTTGACAATCTTCACTATTTATTGTAGCGCCAAACCAAACATGCTCAGTTATGCAACAACGATGTAAGAGCGGGAACAGATGGCGCTAAGCGTCTTGAATGAAACATTTAAATTAGTATTTATGAAGACTGGAATGAGAGCAAGAGGACTGGAGGATATGGATTGGATGCAGAGAGACAAGTGGAGAAAAAAAATAAAACTTTAGGCACAGAAAGATGTGTAAACATTAAAATCCTGTATATAAATAAATATAATTTATGAAGATCTAGTTTCATAGCCATTTGTTTGCAAAAGAACATAATTTCTGACAGGACTGATGGCGTTTACACTTTTCATTAATAATAAGGGTATATTTAAATATTTGTTGGAACTAAAAGTGTGCGTACGCTTACTTCATGCGCCAGTGCAATAGATGACATCAAAAAATATTTTTATATGGCGCTTAGCCGGTTGATGCATAATGCAGTCCAATTTAACTATTAAAAAATAATCCCATACTTCTAACAATATATGATTTTATCCAAAATTAAATATTGTATTGTGTAATTGTTTTCTGGGTCTAAGACCACGACTCCCAGAATAGCGTGCTTATTAGTTAAATTACTGTTCCTGATCTTTGTTTTAAAGTTGAAAAAAAAAACCGAAAAACGTGTTCCGATCGGAAATCAAACATTGCGTCCGAGACAACAATGTTATTCAGACAACATAACTATGACAGGGAACTTTGACTTTTAATTTCTCCTTTCAAGAAAGACCCATCCTAGGAAGTCCCCCATTTGAAAATATATAGGGGATACCAGATAAACTATGCGTGAACATTTATCCTCGCTATAATACGATTTAAAAGTGAATATAAAGAAAATGAATAGAATTCATATTTTGTATGTTATAAATAATTCAGAATAAGTTATTGTTGTTAAAATAGTAACAGTCTCCCAAGTTGTTAAATATTTGACATATTTAAATATTCATTTGTTATTTTTGTTTTGATTTGATTGGGTAATCGGGAAATGAATTACCCAATAATATTCATGGACTGATTTATGAACCAATCAAATTAGAAAGATTATTGAAAAGCTAAGAATGCTGAGATAGCATCTCTAAGATGGCTAGAGCAATGCACAACAAACGCTTGTAGTGAGTGACTGGTCAATGTTACAACGGTCAGAGTCACTTAAGAATTCATATAAATGATTAAGTTGTGAATAATAATTTTGTGTTTGGGAAGAAATAGTGATATAATATTGACTAATCAACGAATATTAACACAATCATTTATATTTTGGCAGACTCAAGTTGTGTGAACGAGTCGCCTTCAATTTAAGTTTTATTAGTGGAAGAAAGTAATTCCGATTTATATATACACCGTCTTCCAAAATGATGGACTGTGTTTTAAGTTGTTGGTATAGCTTTACAAACGAAATTGGACGTGATTATTTGCTATAATGAGACAAAAACTGTGAAAGTTTCATGTCCTGTATGCGGTAATTTGTTTCTTGTCATTATTATGCCACAGCGTTAAATTTGTGAAAATGGCGACTCCTGTACAGAAGTCATTCTATGTATTGCAATTTGAGAGATCTGGTTCCATTGTTGCCGTGCAGCGAGCTTTCCGATGACAAATTGGAATTGATCCTCCGACAGATAAGAGTATCCGTCAATGGTATGGACAGACACCTCATTTTCTTAATGATGTGCGACAGAGGTTGAACGATAATGTTCCCCGACTATACATAGGATGCGCCGGTCCGGATGACATGGTTTATTTCCGATGGCCTCCACAGTCTCCCGATCTCACAGCTTGTGAATTCTTCCTGTGGGGGTATGTGAAAGGCCATATGTACACTTCCCGTCGACGTTTCAGACTTGCGAATAAGGATTGTTTTGCTGTTGAATCCATTACTCCAAATATACTGATCAAGGTTTGAGAGGAATTCGACTTTCGGCTAGATGTGTGCGTGTAACGGAAGGTGCTCACATCGAACACTTATAAAGTATGTTGTGAAAACACCAAGAGTTTCTCTTTAATCCCATGTAAGTTTTGTTCTTATATTTATCATGTAAGGGAAATTAAACAACTTTGAAACCCCGTCCATCATTTTGGAACACGGTGTATTAACGTGTTGCAGTTAGCGAGTGATATTAAACATAATTGTAATGGAACTATTGTGGCGCCCCTAGATAAAAGTTGAGCAAAATTAACCGCCATTCAGCAATTACGTCATAACGGTCAAATATTAACCGTATTGTGTAAATAATGATTATAAGTTTCATGTGATACAAAATATCAATTTAAATATTTACGCCTAAAATATACAATAATATTAACTTTTCGAACTTATTCAGCGTTTTTATTTAAGGTTTCAATCATCTTGGCGTTTCCCTACGTTCCTTTGAGAAAAGAGTATACAGCCGAGGTAATCCAAAGAATATTACTCCTTCAGCTACAGCGAGACAAAATTGGTTGGGCAGACTGTAATTCAATATTGCACCTTACGTGCTCGATATTTTTTTTTAATAACTTTATTGCTAATTTACAATCTATCTTGAAAAGACAATAAGGATATTTGTTAAAAGACATAACTTGTTAGGAGAATACTGCCCATTGACAGCACTCCATTATACAACATTTTATGCGAAAATGAAAGGAAGTTCTAATATTTTATTTCTTTTTATTCTTCTTATTTCTTCACTGTTGTTTAGAAGATTGATTGCAAGATGATTAGGATGAACTTCTAGTCGCCTTAGACATCGAGTGCTGTACTTTTCTATTTCTTCTTTTACGGTAGCTATTTTTAAATCATGATGAATGGTGGCGTTGTTTACATACCATGGAGCAGCAACAATAAAACGAAGGGCCTTAGACTGAAATCTCTGTAAAATTTCAATATTGGAATTGCTGGCAGTTACACATAATTGAATACCGTAAGTCCAAATAGGCTTGAGTATAGTTTTATATATTAGAAGTTTATTTTCTAGACTCAGTTTTGATTTGTGACCTATGAGCCAATTAAATTTTGATGTTTTTAGTTTTAATTCTGTACGTTTTTGTTGAATGTGTTTCTTCCATATTAAACGACGATCAAGATGTATTCCCAAATACTTGACGGAATCTCCTGTTGGAAGAGTTTTATTATTTAATGTTACAGTAGGACAGTTACCAGTTCTTGTTCCAAATGTAATATGAATAGATTTATTTTCACTAGTTCGTATACGCCATGTAGTTAACCATTCTTCTGTCTTATTAAGTTGTTGCTGGAGGTGTTCAGATGCTTGCCTAGCATCTTCATGTGAATAGAGCATGGCAGTATCATCAGCAAATGTAGCTACAAGTACTCCATCGATATAAGTTATTATTCTTAAAATAGGTTTTAAAATTGTATAACGATTCTTTTGATGCCATATAAGGGGATTGTAGGGGAGAAGTATTGACACCATAATTTTAAAAACATAAGCAGCAGAAAAATAAGAATTATTCTTGAAGAATGTAATTAGCGACACACACACACATATGTATGTATGTATTTAATTAGGTAGGCCTATGTAGGATTTGGGTTAGTAGGATTTAAGAGAAATTGCAAAAAATGAATTAGAAGTGACTAGAAATTATCTAAAACACGTGGTGTAAAGATAGCTATAAAATGTAGTTAGAATAGGATTGCCAACTCTGCTGGGCATGCTGACTCAGTTGTCTTCCTGAATTCCACTGCGGTAGAGGATCCGAAAAACTGAAGGTAACTTTCGTAATGTTACGTAACGGGAAAAAACTGAAGGTAACTTTCGTAATGTTACGTAACGGGAGCTAACAACAATGTGATCTAATTTAAAGTGAAAGTAAATTAAAGTGATCCCACTTACAGCCTTAGGAGGTCCTTGGGCTAGTAGAAGGTTAAAGCTCCCACCTTTCTATACAATCGGCACTTGACGTCAATCCTGCAAGACGGCCGCCTTTACCCCAGAACAAGCTTCTGATACTCATTTTCATTATAGGATGGGGCCATGGTACCGTCACAACGTTTAGACCACTTTAATAATCCTGACCTCACCGAGACTCGAACTCCCGACCTTGTAACGTATATGCTTTAACCAACTACGTGCCCCAAATTTAAAGTAATACAGCAACATGAATGATCTTGTTTGCAGATGGAATAACATTTTACATAAATTATGGGAATTAACAATATTGAACATAATTGCAATTTCCGTTAAATAGCAATAGAAGAAAAAAAATGGCTGCATGAGATGTAAAAGAAAATAATCGATAAGAATGAAAATAGTTCTGAACCTGTGATCCATGTGTAACACGCAAATCAGTACAATAGTCCGCTTTTACCATATGTTACACAAACTGCACACATATACGTGTACTCAACAAAATATTACGAGTTCAATTCGTGTAATCTAGAAGATTTCTTTTCTGTAAGATTTTAACCATAAGTTATTACTTATTTTTATTGTTATTTTCAATATTTCCAGATATTGTAAGCTGTTCTGAAGCCAAGCGGTGGAATGTGACTGAACTTCTAACAATTGGTTTTGGAAACGTGTTTTATTTGTAAATTTGTTCTATTGAAATTCTGTCTGCCCTTCCATCTCAAGTTATTTTTGTGTATGGCATACTAAACAGTTATGCATATCCTGTAGACCCCAAAAAATGTCGTTTACAAGAGATTAATAGATTTTTTACTTTTGAACTTACAAGGAGGGAAATTACATACAGTAGTGTTATATCTATTAAAGCTAATATCGAACCCGAAGGTTCATGTTCGTGCGGACATAAGCTCTCCATACATTCCTATCCTGAGCTAATGTTTTCCAATCATTTAATTTATATTATCATGGTTAATGTTATTAAAACCGCGAGTTCCCAGTATGAAGATTTTTCGGACTCGTAAAAAACCTCAAGCCTAAATAAGAGCACCTGAGCAAAATGTAATCGGCCTTTTCCTTCCATTAATATCTTTGATGTCCACTAGATGTCTCTTGAGGTGATGAACTGTAATATATGTAGGGAAATAAGTGTAATTAAATTAGTTTGGTTAAGTAACTTCCGCTAGGGAACACCCTTGCATTACGTTCGGCTGTGCAGGAATTAGACAGACCCTTTCAAGAGTATTATTATTTATTCAGAAAATGTTAAGTAATGGCACCCTTCCTTGTGTTTACAATATTAACCCGGAATTAGCCCAACATTTTTGGACAAAGGAGGGAGATGAACAGGAAGGTGAATAGAGCAAATTACATAATATTAAGTTATGTGATTTTTATTAGAAACCAGATGTAGTAGAGTGTATATCTATATTGTGAAATATTTATTTGTATTTGTGCTGGTTGAGTGGAAGAGAGGGCCATATTATTATTATTATTATAACAATTTGGTAAGTTTCGTAAGCTGCGATGGATATGACATATTGTAAAGAATGGGGAATGAGGGAGGGTCATGGAAACTTCTTGTAAAAAAAAACAGTGGGAAAGCGCCCAGTAGATAGGCCAAAAATGAGGCGGGAGAATAACGTTAACCACGATTTGAAGTAGGTGAAATTCATAGAGAATGATTGGATAACATTGGCTCTATATAGGCATTTTATGAGAGCTTATGTCCATGTGCCATGGACCTCATGGTTCAATTGTAACACTGAGCTAGTTAATTAGTTAATTGAATCCTTTCACTTAAAGGACATAATCTCAGGTTTTAGAAGGAATCATTTAGTTTCTACCGTTGTTGAGTGTATACCTAACGTGCATTGTAAATAATGTTCAGATGTTGCAACTAATAATATTTCGTCTGTTAAGATCAACATGTCTAAGTAAAATAATTATTCATATTTATAGAATGCAGCCATAAATATAAAGTTTGAATGTTTTTTCGGAGGTTTCTCCCACTTTAAAAAAACTTTATTTTATCTAATGCCACCAGATTGTCTTAGAACTTTTCTAGCATTAGCGGAATTTTAAGACGCTTCTCAGGTTGGGGCGTCTGGAAGGAAGAGTTACGTTATCCCCATGGTATAATGGGTGATAAATTATAACGAAATACCAAGGAAGAATCCTTAAAGCCATACTTAATGTAAATTCCAGACCATGTGCGCCCACAGGAATAATTCCCTTTAAGGAACAATTTCTATGATCTGAGCGGGAATCGAACTTGTGGATTTATGAATTGTGGTCAGACGTTCTGTCTACAAGACCATGAGGTGATCCTAAAAAACTAAAATGGAAACAAAATCAAACATCGGCATTACTTTGGCCAATATATATTAACTGAAACCAAATTATGTTTACATTTTTTGTTCAAAATAAAACCTGAGTCATGAACAGAAAACAGAAGTGCACAAATGTTTCTAAGACCATTATTGGGTAACACAAGATTGAACCACCAATTGAGATAACAGAGATACTGATAGTAGACTAACTCTGGGGCACTTATCTGCCAAAATAGTTAATAATATTCAATAATTAAAAATTATTTTTTTTCCTGATAGTAGATGACATAAAATTGTATCAGGGAAAATGGCTCCAATCACATAGAAAGGAAGATTCCGGATCCATTCCCGAATTTCGTTTTAAAATAAAAATTAAAAATCAGAAAACTTGTAGCAGCCACAACAAACAGGTCCTAGAAGACCTAAAATTATATATAGTTCATGATAATGGAATCTTTCGGAAAATACACCTCTTACTACCTGTAACATAGGATGATTCAAAAGTTTACGCACAAACTTAAGAAGCTTAACATGTAACAACTTTAGAATAGGAATTTATGGTCCAGGAAGTAATCCTGGGAATGTAAGGATGGACAAATTGTCGTAGAAAATTCTGGCGCCCTCTACTAAGTACATCACTAAACTGATTGTTTTTTGCATAAACGATAAAAGTGTCAAAAATATTTTAAAGTGAATTGAAGATGACGATTCATGTGATTGCGATTAGTGAAACATCTATATTTTTGGTCACGAATTATAGCGAAAAGTTTAATTTGAAGCGAAATTAATCGACCGCGGTGGACTAGTGGTTATGCTTCTTGCCTCTGATCCCAAGGGTCGCGGGTTCAAACCCGGCCGGTGTCGATGGATTTTTTAGGACGGAAAAATCCAAGGAGCAAGTCCTCCGGGAGGGACTTTAAACCGTGGGTCCCGAGTCTGAAGATTTTCAGGCTCGTAAAAAATCCCTAAGACTGAATGGAAAGGCCTCTAAGCAAAATTTACCGAATTTTCCAGTCCTAGTACTACCTTGGTTTCCTAGATGTCAGTATGAGGCGGAACGCTGACCACGTATCACTCAAAATGACATCTATAGGAAACAAGTGCAACTAAATTAGTATGGTTCAAATTCTTCCCTGTAGGGGGAGAGCGCCTAAATCTCTGTAAAGGGAAACCATAGGCTTACAATACAATACAATTGACTAGTTTTGTGAAAAGTGCGAAATTATAACGGTATTCATAAAACATATAACTTTCAAAATGTGTTCACGGTTTCTGTGTTCGAAGAGAAAATCCTAGCTTGATGAGTTTCAGGAAACATAGGTCTTTTATAAGGTAACATAAATGCGAAAATTTAATTTGCCAGTTAACAACTAATACAAATACAATTCAATGTATTGAGTTTATTATATTCCTAGTACCCTTAGACAATTTACTGGCAATTAAAAATATATTCTTAATGAAATTGAAAATAAATTAAAGGGATATTAAAGCGAAATCGCTTCATAGTATATTACAAAAACATTTATTTTCGAGAAATTAAAAAAAAAGAATATATATATGCTAGTTTGTATGTATGAAATAATAACATTGCTAGTGGTAGGACTTTATTAGTGTAAAAAATACTACAAAACAGAATTTATTAGTTTTATTTGATTTTCATATTCGTTATATAATTCAGTGACAGCTGTTTCGGTACACTCTACCTTCTTCAGACATGTTAACAAATTATGAATTGTGTTCCAACTGATCTAAGCAACAATACAACAATATTTATTTAATTTTTTTAATTTAACAAAGGGGATTCATTCAAATCAAGTTGCGAATTACGAATTGTTACTACTTTTAAATTTATTAATTTCTACAGCTTCCAAAAGATCTAACTTCTTACCCTTATCACAAACATGTAAAATTTCAAAATGTGGATCGAAACAATGATTGAATTGGTGGTTAGCATATTTTGAATATTATAAATTTCTGTTATATGCTCTAATGTGCTCCTTTATCCGAGAGATAAAAGGTCTACCAGTTTGTCCTATATAGACATTGTCACATGTGCCACACTTCAATTTATATACACCTGATAATTTTTCTTTTTTTATCTTGGTTGTATTGTTTTTATTATATTTTGTAAAGTTTTATTAGTTTTAAATGCCACATTAATGTTCAACTGTTTAAAGTGTTTAGATATTTTATTTGAAAGTGGGCCTATGTATGACATTACGACATATTTCTTATTGTTTTCTTTGGGTAAAGGAAAAACTTTGTTAATTGCTTTTTTGTAATGAACTTTCTTAATTAAATATTCTATAATTTTAGGGTCGTAGTTATTATTAATAGCTAATTGTTTAATAATATTCAATTCATTATTATATTCCAAGGGTAGAAGAGGGATATTTAAAAGTCTATGAATGTAACTATTAAAGGCTGGATTTTCATCAAGTAAACACCAACTCAATTGATTATTCAAAACAGAATTGTTTACAAATAGAACACACGGGTAGCAAGCCGTACGTGACTTTTGACAGCACGTTTCAATAATTTCCAGTAATAATATAAAACAAACCGACATTGTAAAGAAAATAAAGCTAGCAAAAATGAAATGGTTACATGAGCCAAATGAGGTAAATTTAGAGCAATTGGGTAGTATTAGACGGGAAAGTACCAAGCTACTAAAAAGTAAAAAGAGGGAATATTTGAGAGAGAAGATTAATGATCTTGAAATGAATGCAAAAAATAGGAACATTAGAGAATTATATCAGGGAATTAGTATAGAGAAGAAAGGGTTTCAGGCGAGAACAAACATAATTCGGAATGAAAATGGGGATATGATTGCAGATTCCAGGAGTATATTAAATAGATGGAAAAGTTACTTTAATCAGCTATTAAATGTACATACAGAACAGGACATTGAGGAGGATAATTTACAGACAGCAGAAATGCTAGTCGCAGAGCCAAGTGCATTAGAGGTTGAAATGGCGATTGAAAAATTGAAGATGTATAAAGCATCAGGTTCAGATGAGATCCCAGCAGAACTGATAAAATCAGGGGGAGAAAAATTGATGGACAAGGTACGCTGGTTGCTTAGTATGATTTGGGAAAAAGAAGCTCTTCCAGATGAATGGAAGGAGTCAATTATCGTACCAATTTATAAGAAAGGAGATAAAACTGATTGCAACAACTACAGGGGCATCTCATTACTTTCAACTTCGTACAAAATTCTAAAAAATATATTAGTAAGCAGACTTACTCCCTATATTGATGACATTCTAGGAGATCATCAATGTGCATTTAGAAGAAACAGGTCTACAACAGATCAGATTTTTAGTATAAGACAGATTTCAGAAAGGAAATGGGAATATAATGGTACTGTACATCAACTGTATGTAGACTTCAAAAAAGCATATGATTCAATTAAGAGGGAGAAGTTATATAGTATCCTGCTGGAGTTCGGAATTCCTAAAAAGTTAGTTAGACTTATACGAATGTGTCTAAATGGCACAAAGAGTAGGGTGCGTGTAGGCAAACAGTTTTCGGACACTTTTGAAATCCAGAATGGGTTGAATCAAGGAGATGCACTATCTCCTCTACTATTTAATTTTGTACTAGAACATGCCATTAAATCTTTAAAGAATGAGGAAGGCTTACAACTGAATGGTATTAATAAGCTGTTAGTTTATGCTGATGATGTAGTACTATTGACCGATAGCGAGGAGATACTAAAGAACAACACACACACACTATTGAGTAACACTAAGAAATTAGGACTGGAAGTAAATATCAATAAAACTAAATATATGGTCACACGTAGAAATTCATTATATAATGAAAATGGACAGCTAATGACAAATGAGGGAAATTTTGAGGAAGTGGCTGAATTCAAATGCCTAGGAACAATAATCACAAATAGAAATGAGATGCACAAAGAAATTAAACATAGGCTCAATTCTGGAAATGCATGCTATTATGCATTGTAGAGACTCTTGATGTCCCAACTCCTTTCAAAAAAACGTTAAACTGAAAATATATAAAAGTATTATTCTACCAGTTATATTATATGGGTGCGAAACATGGACTCTTACTTTAAGAGAGGAAAGGAGTTTACAAGTATTTGAGAGTAAAGTGCTTAGGAAAATTTTTGGACCTAAGATAGATGAACAGACAGGTGAATGGAGAAGACTACATAACAATGAACTGCATGGTCTTTATAGTAAGCCAGATATAATAAGAACAGTTAAGTCTCGTAGACTGCGATGGGCAGGACATATTGCACGTATGGGGAATGAAAGACTTGTATGGAAGCTTCTTGTGGGAAATCCAGAGGGGAAAACGCCCAGTTGGTAGACCAAGAATGAGGTGGGAGAATAACATTAACTATGATTTGAGGGAAGTAGATTATACAGGGAATGATTGGAAAGCATTAGCTCAGGATAGGGATGTATGGAGAGCTTATGTCCGTGCGGCCATGAACCTACGGGTTCGATAGTGCCAGTGAGTAAGTAAGTAAGTAAGTAAACCAAAAGTTAACTTTAGAATTACATTAGAAATTATACAATTAAGCTAAGTAGAAACACTTTGTAATATTATGAAGTATTCTTAATAATTGTACCTTGCATTTCCTTATTAAATGGCACCAGATTGTCATTATGACATTTCTGGTATTATTTCCTGGCATCGGCGTTATTGTAAACTCACTTCTGAGGTTGGATAGCGTGGAAGGCGGAGTTACGCTGCCCAGATGATATATGATAGGTGATGATGATGGCAATGATGCGTCAGGAGAGGCCTTAATTCTAAACGTAAGGTAATGAGATGAATATGATAATGATGACCATATTATGTTCGGGGATCGTTTGGGCCTTAAAGTTTCCTGATATTTGTCTGACAGGTGATGAAAAATTCCGATAAAACCTCACCCAAGAATACTTGTCCAGTCCTAAGATCGAACTTGGGCCCGCTGTGTAACAAGGCAGCTCGCTACCTCTAGATACAACTGTGGACAGCTAGATATTTATTTATTCACAAATGAGTGTTGTTCTCATTTTCCGCGTCCTGTCCAGAAATCTGTCCAATTGTAATATATTTTCTGGGTTTACCATTAACTCGCGCAGTAAGTATGTAGGTGTCGAGCTGCCAAGCCAATTGCTGACAATCCCGATATTAGCCTATTTTTTAGTCCAGTTTGAGCCCTACCACTCCTCGGGGCTGAGGGGTAAAGGGAAAGGGTGAAAAAATGAAATGTCCAAATGACAGAGATTAGTGGGTCATAGATTTCTGGGTCGCTAAACTGATTATTTATAAGGAGATTGAGATATAATTCATCATCATGAAAAGTTTCATTAGCCTGTTCCTGTTTCCTCCAGATGAATCTGCAAGTTGCCATCCTGCCAGCGGTCGTCCAATGTCTCGTTTGCATTTTGGTTTGTTGTTTAAAGCCTGCCAAGGGATTCTGTCCTGGGCAATTCTTCTTACATGCTGTAGCCAATTTTGTTGGCATCCTTTAATTTTCTGCACTATATTTAATGCATTAATTTTTTTTCTGATTCACTTCTCATACGATCCATACGTGTTACTCCAATTATATGCCTGAGAAATTTCATTTGTGATATTTCCAACCTTTGTGTATCCCTCTTTCTCAGTATCCATATTTCACTGCCAAATTTTAAGGTTGCTTTTACTGTAATATTATGAATTCGTAATTTTATAAAATAATTCATATGTTTCCCAAAGTGGCGTTTAATGGCATTGTTAATTTTATTATATGTTTGAATTTTGGTATCTAAATCAGTTTTAAATTCTGAATTCAAATTGCCTAAGTATTTAAAATTAGTTACTTGTTCAAAGATATTGTTCTGCATTACAATATTAACTCTTGATGTCGGTTTTCCGCTATTTGCTATCGATTTTGTCTTTTGACATGAACATTTCAAATATTCCGTTTTGCAATATTATTTATTGTATGTGCCAAGGTTTTTAATTCATCTTCTGATTGTGCTAGCATTAGTTGGTCATCCGCATAGAGAAGAGTATTTAATTTAATATGCCTTGTTAGGTTCAAGCCACTCGACATTTGTCCTTGAAATTCCTGTATAATTTTATTGATTGACCCTATATTTATTGGAGGTCGCTCCTTATGTGCTGAGGTGCTGCAGCACACTTAATTCTGAGGGGGGGGAAGTACCGAACAAAAATAAAATATATTTTTAACAGCGCGGGTTTCCTTATTTATGCTGGTTTTTCACGCTTTTTACTTGTTCTTTCCAATCTCCATTGTCTTTGGAATGTGCTGTGAATCGTACAGTCGTATTAAATCTAGTGATGGCTGAAAAATAACGTAGCAGTTACTTTGTCACAGTTATTTATCTGTTCCAATTACAAATGTAACAGCGGAATAAAAATAACATTTTATCAAGTAACAAGTAACGAGTTGTGTAGCGTGACCTCCAAATATGTTAAATGTTAAATCGTTAAATGTTACTAGGAGTTAGTAGTTACTGATGTGTTCCACCCCATCCGAGAGCGCTATCGCATGACACGGAAGGTGGGGAGGAGAGCACAGGATTGTGGGAAATGAAACATCCTTAAAAGTTGACATACAAACGTCAATCATAAGTGAAGGACCTGCCCTAGGGCAGAACACTATTGAATAGATATTTGGCGTAGCCTAAAGTAAAATACAAATAAACTACAGACATACTTCATTTTTCCGTATATCCCCAATTTTAGGATGTCGTTTTCTTTTTGTCCATGCTTATTTCTTACAAGATTAATCACGAGATAACATTATTTTCTTTCTCTTACAAACAGCGCTTGAGATGCTATGACGAGTTAATGACGTTTCGCGTATAATGGTGATATTGTGATCCAGCTCTTACACACCTTTTATTAGCAAAGAAATTATAACATCATCTATATAAGGCTTATACAACTAAACAGCTGATGAAAACCTGTATAAGCGATTTTATTAGTAATACTGTAAGTGTAGAAAAAATAGCAATAAACTTAGAAAAACATGGTTTGGACATTTAAAAAGAATGGAAAAAGAAAGACTGCAACAAAGGTTGTTCAATCTCAAGATACAAGGAAAACGACCACGAGAAAGATGGATTAACCAAGTGAAGAAAAGTGTACAAGAGAGAAGATACGACTGGGAAGAACTAAAAAGAAGCAAAGCATGGACAGATAGAGATGGTTGGAGGTATATTTGGAATAGACCTTCCGAAAGGAGGACACGATAAGAGGATGATTATGATGATGAGTGTTTTTTTTTCAAAGATACATTGAATAATATCCCTATCGTGTTTTATTTTAAATACTTATAATTTGTGTTTTTTTAAATTGACTTGTAAAATTATCATAACATATGTCACAGTAATAATAATGGGGTGATATTATTCTTGACATATTTTAATTTGTAACAAAAGGCATTCAGTGTGCACTGTGCAGTTTAATTCTGAAATATGTTATAACTTTTAAAAAAGTGGCGCGTTGCTTTTTGAGTAATGGCAAGTGAATGTAACTGAGACCAGCATGAAGCCGCGACTTTAACGTTTTCACAGGAAACATGAGTAATGTAACGAAATAACGAGTAACGAAAACCAAAATGAAGTTGTCACTGTTATAAAAGTGTGCCGCCTGGTCTACAGAATTACATTATTTTACCATTTCGGCACTGGCCTATAGAGAATTTACTCATAGCCTATGTTTAGTTACACTTATAGTAGCGTCCAGATCATAACTGTCAGTGCTATTTATAATTATTTGCCCGGGCAAAGATTGATCCATCTTTCCTATATAGATTCATTAACATACACTAATTAACAATAATTCCTGAAACACACTGTAGTAATTTATGATTCGTTATCAAACTCAGTATATTATTTTCAACCATGAAAGCTAGAAAGGAAAGGGGAGCTAATGTAACCTTGAGAAAACTCGTAGACAGGAAATGTACAAGACAGAAGTAGCATGAAAAGCAAATACAATAATTAGACATTCTTGTTTACTTAAAACAAGATTTAATATTTCAATTGTACGTCTGAAGTTGAAATATGAAAATATATTAAACATAAGTTATACTTGATCATTCTAAAGTTTAAAGTAAACAATAATAATAACAAAAGTAATAATCTTTACACACTCAAACACCCATGCATACCTTTTTAGTCCCGTCTAGGGTACCCTACCTTGGCTTACCGGACCAAACTCAAAACAACGCAGCTCTCCTTGAGCTCACGTCCTTCAGACGATAACCAAACTAATGTTGAATGAATTGAAAGATTGAATGAATTATACAGTTTTCCACTTGCTTAGCCTATTTGAGAGTTCTGAGGTAGAGGGGAAGTTGCGCACTACAAACAGAGCAAGAAGGAGGGGTAGGAAGGAGAGTGGGAGCAAACGCAAAGAGAAAGGAAATAGGCATAGTTCATTAATCTCACTGTAGAGGGAGGATAACAGTACAGATGTTTCGTAGCGAAATAGCACTTTCGGTACAAAAGTTGAATAACGTTGGATGTTACTTTTAACCGTTACTTTTCACAGTTACTTTTTTTGTAGCAGGGACAGCTGCAACAGTTACAGGAAAGTAACTGTTTGGCACACCTCTAATTAAATCTCGCATTTCGCGTGCGCAGAAACAAAATTTTCGTTTTCTAAATTTTCCACCGTATCTACGTGCATGCGCAGAGACTAATATTCGCTCCCCCCCCCTTTGTCCGAATGCGGCTGTGAATTATCCAACCCGACGTACTGATGGTGATTTCAACTGTTATGATTTTATATATTAATACTTTTTTCTTTTTAAGTTTTCATTTACTACAAAATTGTACCTCTTATTTTTGCTATTACAGGCATTATTACACATAATATGGCAACAGAAAAAATAATGTTTAATATAATTAAAATTTATTTGTTCCCGAGTATGTTTAAGCAAAACCGAAGAAATCGCAGTTGGCAACACTATCACATTTTCGCGGGGTTCTGACCTTCCAAACTTTTGTTCATTTATTATGCGTCTGTATGTTTAATGTTGTGAACGACACATTATTACTTTGAATGTAAAAGTGAAATTTGATCGATTCGAAGTGCTTTAAATTATAATTAATTGGTGTTTGTAACAGGTTTGTTATATTTATAAGAGATGGAAAATTCTTTAGACTATTTATTGAAAACATCTTTGTCTAGCAGACAATTGGAAGAGAAAATTCAAATAAAACAGTTAGGTAGGGCTACACCGAATCTCAATGTATCACAAAAAACAGTATCAAATAAATCGACTTACACATGCAAGTTCAACAGAAAGCTGTATGACCATTATAGGGTGTATGGATGTGAAATTAGGAATGCTTTATTTTGTTTCCCATGTCTACTTTTTGGTAACAGTGATACATGGAGTACAGTAGGTGTGACAGATTTGGGGCAACTTAATGTGTTAATTAAAAAACACAGTGCAACTATGAAACACATGAATAATGTTATTGATCTTAGTGTTTTAGGTAATGTGAATATCGCAACACAGATAAGTCATGCCTATCATGAACATATAGAAAAACACAATAGACAAGTAGAAAAAAGAGATATGTACTTTCTAGAATAATTGATTGTATCAAATTCTGTGGTGCCATTGAACTAGCGTTAAAGGGACACGATGAGACTGATAAGTCTGATAATCCAGGAGTTTTCTTGGGATTAATATATTTAATTTCTAGTGTAGACAGTGCAGTGAAACAGCACACGGAATCTAAACAGATTTTTAAAGGTACATCGAAAACAATTCAAAATTAATTGTTGGATTGTATGTTGGAAACATATCGTGAGTTAATAATAGAAGAAATGAAACGAGCCGAATTTATAGCAATAATGGCCGATGAGACAACAGATCAGACACAATTAGCGTTATTGTTTCACTACGATATGAATTATGTTCCATATGAAAGATTCTGGGGATTTTTTAATCCAGAGGGACAAAACGCGGATGCAATATCTAAATGTATTTTAAATGAATTAGATACAATATTCAAGGATTCGCCGCACAAAATCATAGCTCAGACCCATGACGGTGCAAATGTAATGAGTGGTGGAACAGGAGGAGTCTAATAAAAAATAAAATTACATTATCCTAATGCTCATTATATTCACTGTTATGCGCATCAACTGAACCTAACAATGCAAAATGCTGCATCACAGAATCAGTCAGCGCGTGTGTTTTTCCTCAACTTGTCAGCTTTTCCCGTTTTCTTCTCATGGTCACCGCAGCGATGCTCAGCACTAAAAGCAGTGACAGATCGTAGGATCCCTTCCGGATCACAAACAATGTGGAATTTGAAATCGAGGACAGTTAATATGGATACGAATACAAGGATAGTTTGATTGAGTGTTTATTAAATTTAGAGAAAGCAACCTCCAACATAACTTGTCAAGAAGCTATTGGACTCCGCCGAAGTTTGGAAGACAAGGACTTTGTATTTTGGCTGTCATTTTTCCACCAGCTAATGCCGCATGTTGACATATTATATGATCAATTACAATCAAGAACGGTGGATGCTGTAAAAGTAAAAAATAACGTGGAACATTTTGTGCATGCTATTAATGTTGTTAGAGATTCAGTAGACAGGATTGATGCTGAAGCTACTCAACAGTATGTAGGCCTGTCAGAAAGTAAGCGCCGTAAAATAGCATGCCAGCCTACTGATGCCAAGGAAGCTTGCGACAGATTTACGCGAGAGGCATGCGATCGTTTCCAATCTTTGGATCACCTACAAGCGGCTAAATTGTTCAACTCCTCCAACTTTCTGGAATATTTAAGAAATTTCCCTGAGGTGGAACTTTGTGCTACCACTGAGGCTTAAAATATGTTAGAGAAGAAAAGGCTAAAGACAGGGCTGTTCTGTACCTTTCGGGAATATTGAGGGAGCTGTGCCTTTACTACAGTTCATTATCAAAAGCAATCTCCAACATACATTTTCAGAATTAACAAAGCTTTTGAAAATCTTGGTCACAATACCTATGACTACTTCTGAACCGGAGAGATACTTCTCGTCCCTTAAAAGAATAAAAACTTACCTCCGGAACACCATGCTACAGGAACGACTAAGTCCATTTGCAGTTATTTCAATTGAGAATACTCGATTTGCTAACATAGAAGAGTTCAACACCACAGTGATTGATAAATTTTGCAGTAAGAAGAATCGTCGAATGGACTTTATCTTTCGTCGTTGAGTGATTAGTATAATATTATTATTAATTAATACACACGTTAGTTTATGTTAATTCTTACAGCACACACAATATTTTTAGGACCAGCCGCCACTGCCTATATATGTTAAATAATAGAGGGGAGAGCCCACAGCCTTGGCGTACTCCTTATCATTAAATTCAATGCAAATATTTGTATTTTTATAAAGATTGTTTAGGTATGTTGTATTCCTCTATGGTTTTCCATAATATATCTCCGTTAAGGTTGTCATAGACTTTTTTGTAGTCTCTAAAGAGGATAAATAACGGTAAATTGAATTCCTTCCTTTTCTCTATTATCTGTTGCAATGTAAATGTAGTGTCTGTGGCCTTTTCTAAAACCATTTTGCCCTCAAATAAAATCGTTACATATATTCCTTAAGTCTGTTCTTTAAAACATTGGTATAGCCCTATATTTTGGAAATTGTTTGTAGAAGAGTTATGCCTATGTAATTTTCACACTTGTTTTTTTGTTTATTTTTGTGAAAGCTTATGAACAATCTAGTATTCCATTCTTCAGGTGCAACATTCTGGTTCCAAATATTATTCAATACATTTAAAATATAATTATAAATTTAATATTTAATCAAGAAGAGAGAATACCAAAGAAGATCTTTAATTGGACAGCTAATGGGAAGTGAAAGAGGCAGGCCTAGAGAACGATGGATGGGTGAAGTGAAGACAAGTATGGAAGCTAGAGATTTGAGGGAAGAAGATGCTTTAGACAGGAACCTCTGACGACAAATCTCTTTGGGTTGAAGGAGGAACACTGTATCGTGGAATATCCCAAAATAAGAAAAATAATAATTTAGGGTTTATAGAAAGCCCTGCAAATAAAGGGTGTCATTGGATAAGGCCAGTCATAAATATCCGGGCAACGACTGGAATCAGCTAGCCTCAAAGATATAGACTAGGCCCTAGTGGATGATATGGTAATCTCATTTCATATCAAGCACATAATATAATGGGGACGCCGTTGCTTAGTTCGTTAAGGCTACATGTCGGGAAGATCGAGAATTCGAGTCTCGCTGGGGTCAGGATTTTTAAATTGACCCAAACATTCTGGAGGTACCATGGTCCTAGGGACTACTCAGCCTCTAACGGAATGAGTAGCCAACCAGATGCTTCTTCTGGGGGTAAAAGCGGCTGTCTTCAAATGCCGATTGAATATCATATGACCATCATCATTAATATTCGCCCTAGATTAAGTTTAGAATTAAGAACTCTCCTGGAGCACCACTATCATCATCATCATCATCACCCATCATATCATCTGGTAACGTAACTCCGTATACCAGGCGCCCCAACCTCAGAAGTGGGTTACAATTACGCCAATGCCAGGAGAGAAAAAAACCATAAATGTCGAAATGAACAACTTGGGGCATTGAATAAAAAATACATAAAGAGACACTTAACAATTCTGAAACTATATCTGTACAAACATGTTTGGTTTCCATTGATTCAGGTTTTCTTACGTCATGTAGCGATGCTGTTTTACTTAGACTGCGACAGTGGAAGATGAATAGCAATGTCAATATAATTTTTATTTTATTTCTTGTTGTGACGAAAGTTTCTATTGTAAAAAGATTTAATTTTATTTACCAATGCATCGGGTATAACAGGAGCAGACAGCATTATTCTCTCTAGTTTTTAGATTTATATGATTTGTCTGCTCTACATTTGAATAATTGAGAAGTAGGCGTCAATCATCATTTTTTGACTTTAGGGGAAGATTTTATTGCTACATTTAAAGGAGAAAAATAATATTTTCTTAATAAGAATTCTCCTCATTACAGAGGTTTGTCTTCAGTCGAACAATATCAAAATATAAAATAGGTTACAAATTGACATCTAAAATACACAAAGTTAGATATTACTTTTCAGAACTCTACACTGTTTATGATGTTAAACCATTTGTCTATATCTTGTATGTCATCCTCCACTACACAAAATCTTTCCATTGACATATGAACATTCTGTATCTTCTCCTATCCTTTTAATTCCCCATTCTTTTACAATCCTGGGTCTACGTACATGTCCGTACCATTGTAATCATTTCCTTTCAATTGTGACTACGCTTCCTTCTTCCACTTCCATAAGGCGTCGTATTTCTGTTCTTTTTATTTTATCTTCCCTTGATATTCAGGCTGATCATCTCCACAAGTCCATTTCCAATTAATTCAGTTTATTGACATGTTTTCAGTTTAATATCCATATCTCTGCTCCATACAAGACTGTATAAGTTATGATTTTGAATATTTTTTGTACCGTTTATTATATTCCTACTCCACAAAACTGCATTCCAATTAATATAAATAATAAAAATAAATAAATATGATAATGAATATACAAATATATTTTTAAGGAGTTTTAAAAGGTCGTAATTTATGAAGAAAATATTTTTGAGGAGTTACAAATACAAAGAGAAGATAAAACAATAGAAATAAAAATGAAGTTGAGTAATTTATAAAAAAAAGTTGCACTTAGAATAATTATTGTGGTTTGTTTAAATCTGAAATCTTCCCGCATTAGGAAAAGTAATACAAAACGACACCCGACTATGACCGTCGCCCGAGAAATTCAAAAGCCAGTAAGGCAAATTTGATGGTAGTAGATTATCATCATCATCATCATAATCATGAACAAATTTGTTTTAGGCCATGTGGCCTGTACGGAATGCTTTGTCGTCATCAGTGTAATCATTCCAGTCTTCGCTTAAGTTTCTTCGAGTAATAGGAAGTCCCCTGGGTTGGTTACCAGCCATCCACAGAGCAAGACTAGTGGTAGGGCTGCTACCTTATAGCCTCTAGTCAGGCATTCAAAATATGGAATTTCCTCCATATTTGATGGAACGATTATACCGCCGTGACTCGGTCGGTAGTAGATTATTTATCATTTATCATACAGTATATTGTCAACAAATTTGAATGATTTGTGCAATGGTGGTACCTAACTTAATAGCTAGTAATAAAATGAAAATATGATCATGAAACTCAGTTTTATAATATTGCGATAAAAAATCATGTGTCTGGAGTTATTTAGAGAATGAGAAAATATATAACCTGCCGTGTATCATATAAGGTGAGAGAAGAAGTTATATAGAAATGTAACGGTATTTGTAAGTATAATTACATAATAACACATACAAATAAAATAGAAGATAAATTTGAAGTAATGATGCTGAAATCAATTACTTCCAGATATAAACTAAGTTAACCCTTTACTTGATTTATTTCTACTGTTGTCCGGAATATATGGCCTATATTAACTATAATGACTATTTATCTCATAGACCGATAATTGTGCCTCTTCTTGTTGATAAAATTGCATTTTCTTGTTCGTAATGAGATATATCTTGGCAAAATAACTTCTTTGACAAGGATATCGAATCAACGATGTACAATCGATATGGTACAGCAAGAAATATCGAAAGAAAACAACTTAAAAAATTACCAAAAAAAAGTTTAGTTCTGTTGCTCTAAAAAATTATTAAATGTTGTAAAATGAATCTGCATTATTGTTAGTTATTTCTAATACAATCATATGTTATTGATTTTTCCCAAGTCCAAAGAGATTTAACAGTAAATATATGCTATTTATAACTATATAGTCGGCTTTGAAATCGCCCAGAAGTAAGATCGGAATACATAACCTCACATTTGGTAAATATTAAACATTATAATTATGTTTAGCTTCTGATGTTGTATTGTTCGCTAAATATTTACTCCAAATCCAACGCGAGGTTGAGTTTTTCATTAGACAAAATAACTCGGGACTTTATCGCTCGTGAGTTTTTAAAGAAAAACACAATCTCTTGTTAGATTACTGTTGATAATCATAGTCCACACTTATAAAATGTGTTATTCCTTAAGTACTTTATTATAAGTAAAAACTTAAAACAATTTCGAATTCATAGACGAAACTTATTGTCACGTAATTAAGGTGTACTTAGAACTGCCGAGCATGATGCCATAACAAATACTTGCTCTGGTTTAATAATGGAAATCTGTTTTAGATGTTCACATGTTTAGTTGCTATAACAACATAATAATAATTTTTGTTGTCTTAAAGATAATTTAATCTCGCAATTGAGCCGGTTCGTTCAGGGTAGAATATGACAACTCAGGGATGTTTATATTATTTATGTAATTGTAAATAAATTTAAACTTATTACTACAGTTTATTGAATAATTTTGCACTATTATTGTACAGAGAATTACAATTGTTTTATATCTCACTAATATTCAGAGTGGAGTCGGTGAGTTTATTTAAGACCACGCGTATTTAATATCACTTAAAATTCAGAGTAACTAATTATTTTGGATTTTAAAATACTTAAGATTTTAAAATTTATAAAGGTCGCGGACGGTTACTGAAGAACTTGTTTCTTGTATAACGTATGAGTGTGAGTGTATGTGAGAGCGTTTTGTCACTGTCCTTATAAGGGCGATGACTCCTCCCATAAAGTTACCTTTTCCACTCCAAATGCACATGTTATTCATTATACCTCAGAGGTGTAGGTACCATTCGTTTGGGGTTCCTATGTTGGTAATAGACTCATGTGCACGTTTGTGCGCCTTCCAGTTATTACTATTAATCGTATTAATTATATTTTAGTATTTAGAGTCTATTAATTCTTGTTACACAGTGTATATGCCGAAAGGAAAATGAATCTCTGGAATTGAACGGCTATGGCTATGAAAGCTTGTTGTAAAACAGAAGGATATCGTAGAAAACAGAAAGTCTGGACCAGTTCACTAGGTCTATACATTTCCAGACAATATTCCACGCACTTTTCAGAGACACGTACCTACTTCCTCATTTCGTTCAACAAACTCCACAATATTTTCAAAATCATTCGAGATATCCAGTCTGAAAATTTTAAATTTAGATTATTACCGAATTCATAAGAACAAAACTATTGAGATCGTTCTCAAAACACATTTTTGAAAAAAAAAATACATATCTCCATCAATCCTACCAAGATGACAGGTGTTAAATTGACGAAACGAAAAAATATTCCATAATGTAATTTTAGCCATCTTGAATATTCCCTAAACCTTAGTAGGAAAGGTTGACATTCACTCCTACAATTATCTTTACTAATGAATCTTTCCTGGTGATGTGAAATCGAAGGCCTCCATCAGCTAAACAAATTATTATTATTATTATTATTATTATTATTATTATTATTATTATTATTATTATTGTGACGCATTGTTGGTCTGACTTTTTAACTTCGCAGTAAGGGGCGAGAATCAAGTGACGCCTTGCATGGAAGAGAAGGATTCGAGAGTTGCCGACTCGTGAATCAGTGACACAGGGAGAAATTTCCACATGCGTCTATACCTCCGTTCTCGAAAGATCGTTTATCGAGTCTTTGACCCGAGAAGTGTCTCGAATGACATTCCAGATTATTCCCACCCTCGCGTATATTATCAATTATTCATCGAGAGTCCATGTAAATCTAAATCAAACTGACATTCCATTTAAATCTTGCGTGAAAAACCTCGGTGTATATTCCGATCAAAATCTTAGTTGGCACGTTCATTTAAGAGAAACCTGTAAAAAAGTATATTCGATCTTTTATTCCCTGAAACCTTTTAAAAGTTTCCATCCTTCTTCATTGGAAAAAGTGCTAATCTGTACTTTGATTAAGCCGCATTTCGATTATTGTAACTTACTCTTACCCGACATGAGTATTACATTCTGAAAATTACTGTAACGAGATCATAATGTTTGTACAACCTCCAAAATAAGTTCATATAACTCGAGCATTTGAAACATTGTATTGGCTCCGATTGGAAGACAGATGAAATATACATTGCCTCTGCTTCTTGTACAATACTTTGTCAAGGTCATCACACCTTTACATTTCTACTCGCTTCCATTCACGGTTTACCTACCATGACTTAAATACACGATGGAGAGTAAATATAAGTAATGAAATGTATTGATATTTTGAAAGGAAGGAAATACATCTTCATTTACATTGCGCAAGGGTCTACTTGGCCCCCACGTACATTTTTTCCACGAATAAAATAAAAAATAAACATACGAGTATATAATCAAATACACGCATGGCAACACACTTAAACTCATACACAAAGAAGGCATAAAACAATGAATATATGTAAGTCTACGTCTACAGTACGTACACACTAACACACATCTACACTCATACATAAAAAGACCGTGTGAATATATATAAAAAGTCGCATTTTGTACATTAATAATGAAAAAAATTGCTACAGAACAAAAAAAGAAAAAAAACACACACACAAAAACACGCATGCGACCCCCACCCCTGCAGACAACAAAAGCACTATCAGGCTATTCAACGTATTAAGACTACTTATTATATATTATAATTGAAGACAGAAAACGAATACCACAGTATTTAAATTATTATTATTATTGATAATACACATTTCCTCATTGGTCTCCAATTTTGTTATCACTCAATTTCCATATTGTGCCCAAAAATTTGCATTTTGCCACTTCGCTTTCGACCAGTCCTAAAAGATCCTAACACGCCACTCTCCTAAGATCCGACCTGAGAAATCGAGAGAAAATTTAACTCTATCTGTGCCTCTATACCGAACATTTCACCATTTCTCATCCTTCCTTGTTTCGGCTACCCGACTCTGGAATTCCCTTTCCTCTTAAATGAAGGACTCTTCGACTCAAAAAAAAAAAACTAAAAAATAAAAAAGCTCACTAAATATTTCCTTAGACAATATAGTGTGTACCGTATAATCATGTTCTAGGTAATTTTTTATTATTTTTATAATTTGTACTTTCTTTACCAAGCCAAATATTTAATCATATTATAAGTTATAATAATAATAATAATAATATTAATAATAATAATAATAATAATAATAATAATAATACATTAATGTGTTTTTTCTTTCCTGTTCATCTATATATTCTGTTGCTACTGCCTATTACGAATTATTATTAATCAAGTTGTAGATAATTCATAATTATTATTAACTGCATAATTTAATTCTGGTGAAGTGGAAGAGAAGACCTTACAGTCTTACCTCTATCGGGTAAAATAAATAATAATAATAATAATGATGATGATGATGATAATAATAATAATAATAATAATATTATTATTATTATCATTATTATTATTATTATTATTATTATATTCTGTATTAGATATTGATATATTTAGTTTACAATGAGAGGAGAAGTTCATATTGAAAACCACAAAAAAGTTTAGCTTTCGCTGTGCTTTCAACTTTGATTGTAACATAACCACTTTAATATAAGAGAAACTAGAATAAAATTAACATAATAATAATAATAATAATAATAATAATAATAATAATAATAATAATAATAATGTTATATACTGTGCTGAAGGTGTAATGTTATTGCAGTGACGTAAGGGGTTGGGTGAGCATATTCAGATAGAAGTTCTCTATATTTTCAAAACATACACAATATTAAGAACAAAATAATAAGACTGGAGTTGGCTGCTTGAATTTTAATGTTTCTGGATTAATGTATACGATTTCTTCCCTGCAGTTGGACTAGCTCCCCCAACTGTTTTGTTTACGTTTGTTCACTCCCCTACAGCGGGTTGTTGATCTCAGCATATAACAGTAACTTAATTGTATGGTAAATAATACTATACTCGTGAAAGTGCACACGCGTTATGGCTCAGCGTTTACGAATCGTATTAAGAGATCCTGAGACCTTAAGATCCCGGGACAGATAAACTTGACGTTAATTCGTAGCTTTTAAGGAAATACTGGGTTGGAATATGTAGCAATTATCACAACAATAGACAGTCTGTAGCCTACTGAACACAAGCAAAGTGGTAAACGCGATATGATCAAAACTATTGAACAAATAAAAAATAAAAAGAGGAACGGAAATTTTACTGTATCTTTTCCTATATACCGGAATTAAAACAGCTGTCACCGGCTTCTGACGCCAATGTTATTTATCTCTATCATCGCATCGGTTTTTCTGCAACCCTCTGGACTCCATAGCATATTTCACTCCTTGTAATAATGTTTCCTGGGACATCCTATTTTTCTTCTTCCTGCGGATATCCACTCCATTATTCATCATCATTACCATTTTAGAAAAACTGTTACGACTTGAGGAAGGGATTTTAATGTCATCTTTTCATGAAACGATTCAGTGAACTCTCTTTCCATTACTGGGTGTTCGGAAACTATTCGTTCAAATTAATATAGGAGGTAGAATACAGCAAAACAAATGCATTTCGATAAGAAACATATGAGTGGGCCACGGCAAGAAAGTGCCAAGCCACATTTTTGGTCAAATTGAACTAGTTATGCCATATTGTAGATAATATTATTTTCAAAAGTCTAATGTCAAGTGTGTATACAGGAAACTCAACATATGGTATTAAACTTTTTTTTTGTTGCCCTAATTTTTCATGCATCTTCCATAACTGCAAGACAGTGTCAAGCAACAAAGGGGATTTTTCGAAAATTCTTTTCAGAAATAATTTGAAGTTTTCTGGTGAATTAAATGATGAAGATAGTGTAAATAGCTCTGATTCTGAATATTTGCCACGCTCTGGTGAATAATTAACTTCAGAAATTTAAATACAAACAAGTGTTGCTTGGTATTATGTTGTCCTGTTAGGATTTCATGTAGATTTGTTGGTTAGAGAAATTATACATTTATTTTTATAAAACATGTTTTTGATTTTCTATTATAGGTCATGGTGCTAACCTTTAATGTTCGTTTGTAATGTTTATTTTATTATCTTATATAATATAAATTATTACTTAATTAATAATTGTTACTTGGTATTTTATTGCTCTAAGAGTTCAATATGCATATGTGTGTATTAGCAAATAATTGAAATTACCATTAATAAATAACGTTCTGATAGTATAAATGTAATGAATTACTGCTATGATATTATATTACTGAAATTTAAAGTTTTTTTCTGATTATAAAATACATAATAGACCAATATCAATAATATATATATATATATATATATATATATATATATATATATAGGCTATATATATATAAATATATATATATGGTATGATAAGAAAAATAAATGCCTGGACGGGATTCGAACCCGGATCTCTGATATATATATGGACATATGCTTGTATGGTATGAGGGTATTGTAGGACCCGATAGCGATGAGATTGGAAGCTGCATCCTGAAATATATAAAAACTAAATGCATTTGTGCAAAGAAACTGGTTATATTTTCTGACAACTGTACGGGCCAGAATAAGAATTGGAATATAATGAATGGTATTTTGCAATTATCTATCCACACAAAGCAGTTTAAAGAAACTAGTTCTCTAAGTTATATTTGAAGAGAAATATTATATGTTCAGACTGGGGTTTGAACCCAGGGCATTTTGCACTCTAGGCGAATGCTCTACCAAGTGAGTTATCTGAGAAACTACAATCTAATTGCACATTTTTATCTTATTTTTTCTGGACACACATACTTAACCTCTGATAGAGATTTTACTAGAATTGAAAAATATCAGAGGGGACAACCCAATGTATGCTCTCCGTCACATTGGAGAGAAATAATAACCATGTGGTCGTAAGCACTCGTTTGATGTAGTCGAAATTGAAAGCCTGATTTTTTTCGATATATTCGTAACAGCTTTAAAAAGTTAATACTATTAAGAGAGAGTTCATATTAGTGATGTGTAGCTCAGATTCTCAGAAGCTAATATTTCAGATCTGAAAATACCAAACCATTGGGTCAATGAATAAAAAAAAAACAATAGGATGGATATGGAGTTTGAAGATGTTTCAACAAGTAAGAAAGGGGACCTTGACGCAAAGAAGAAAAATGTAAGACGACTTAAGTAAAACAACAGCAAACTTACAAATTTGATGGAGTATGTCCCTCCAATCTATCATGGATTTTACCTGAACTTGATACCAGATGATATTGATAATGATCGAATAAATGACGCGGAAGAGTTATTTTAGGGCATTCTTTATTTTTTGTGAAACATATATTATTCGATTTGATTAAATGGGGCAAATAAGTCTCATAGACTGCGATGAATAGGTCATATGACACGAATGGGGAATGAAGACATGCATGGAAGCTTCGTAAGAAAACCAGAGGGAAAATGCACAGTTGTTAGGCCAAGAATGAGGTGGGAGAATAACATTAACCATGATTTCAGGGAAGTAGATAATACAGGGAATGAATGGAAAACAATAACTCAGGACTGGGATGTATGGAGAGCTTATGTCCGAGCGGCCATGAACCTACGGGTACGATAGTGCCAGTGAATTAGTTAGGGCAAATAATAGTTAACTGTAACCATGTTTTACAGGTCTACTGATGAATATTTATTTAACTTTTTTTAAATGGTGGAATATAATATGACAAGGAAAGTTTTTTAGAGCATTGTTTATTTTTTGTGGAATATATATTACTTCGTTTTATTAAATAGGGCAAATATAGTTAATTGTAAATATTTCTTATGTTGATAAATATTTGTTTAATATATATTTGTGAATATTTTGGTCAAGATAGTGTCAAGCCACACAACAACATTTTTTTAAATTTAACTTTTGGATATAAAATAAAATGAAATAAAATAGAATAAAATAAAATAAAATAAAATAAAATAAAATAAAATGTTTATTATATATATCACTATTTCATTAAAACATATTAGAAAATGAAATTTCATGTCTAGAATCAATATTTAATATTGCCTCTTATTTGAGGATATGAACAAACATTCGAATTGCTTTATCTCAGAATCAGTAAAATGTGGCTTGGCACTTTCTTGCCAGGAGCCTTTCATATGGTCTCGGAAGTCAACTTGTAATGTTAGGCACTACTTATACAGATGATAATTACAGCAGTAGCATTCTCAGGAATTTCTCGAATGCATTGACCATTGGCCTGTATGCATGCAGTACATAGCATGAACGTTGACTGTCTTGTTCGTTCGAAGATTTGTGGCACGTCCGCACTGGTTCCAGCAGCGACAGAAATTCTAGCGACGTGGGTTTGTTCTGTTTCTACAACAGTTTCATAAACCAGCTGCATCATATGCCCCCAGAGAAAGAAATCCAAACACGTGAGATCAGGTGACCTAGATGGCCAGACCACAGGGCCTGGATTCCAGAAGGTGGCTGTCAGATGATTATTCACAGCAATGCTGAAATGGACCGGCGCCCCAAGGTGCTGGAAGTACATCCTCTGTCTAACATTCAGAGTTAGTACATCCTACAGCAGTTGTGGCAACACATGTTTCAGGAAGGTGCGATATATCCGTCTGTTAAGGAGGAATGGAAGAATGTATGGTCCAATTAAGTGTCACCGAGAATGCCGGCCTACACATTAACATCAAATCGCTGTTGATGAACACGATGTATCCAAACATGGAAATTGTGGATATTGAAACAGCTTCACGGGTAAGCAAAACCTCGTCGGTATACGGGGTATTGGTGCAGGGCAGTCTGTTGTAAAAACACTGTGCGAACTGCATGCGCTGGGGAATCTTGAGGTGCCACGCCTGAATATGGAAAGGATGAAACCACTAGTCATGTAGCACATTCCACACAAGGCTATGTCTGATGCAGGGATGTGTACAATACGTGGTGTACTTGTAGATGGAGTGTCTTCAACAAGTCACAGAATCTCGTCTTTCAGTTCGGGAATTCGCACTGTCGCACGCAAAGTGCCTGTTTCGTGTAGCAGGCGATGCAGACATCCGAAATGTTTGATGTTGTGGAACCCATCGGTTGGGAAAGTGCTGTCGATGCTCTCTCACTGCAGCACGTATAGCAGATGCATGTCAGCCATTTGGACATACGTAAACCGCTCCATGTGCACTGTTGTCACATGAAGATAATGATTTCGGCTGAATCCGTGTGTTTAAAAGCCGACCTTCCACGCACAGAACAGTTTTGAATGTTTACTACACAATCGCAGTCAGCGACACTGACACGACAACCTACGTCAGCACCACTAACAAAATGTTCTCTAACGTTACAAGTTGGCTTCTGAGACCGCATGTCCCTTGTTTTGATGTTATCTATCTATTGTATTAATTTGAACCAGTAGTTTCGGAACAATCTCTCTACATATTCCTATATTCCATTTTTAATGTTTAGGTAATATTTTTTCCAGTATTCTTTCAATATGTTCAAACCAAGATGTTAAATAACATCAAAATGTCAAAATTGTCATTCACTACCAATTGATTTATATTTCTATTATCAAAGTAATTAAAAACTAATTGTTGGGTTAATATCCCTGCAATCGTGTATCACGTATGAAGCGTAATTTAGAATGACAATTTGCACCCTTAAGGTGGCATTAAATAATAAACAAATTGAAAACATGTTCTTGTAAATTTTTACCAGAACTGAATAGATCAGAACTTCTGGATATGTTGCAGACATGTTATATATTTGGTTCATAAGTGCTAAATGGCCGATTTCATCAACATTATTAAAACATAGCTTGACTTTTGTCACATTGATTGCAGTCAAATATTTGACTGTTTATCAAAGTCTTGAGTATTTCATGAATGAAAGTCAATAAAAATGACTATCAGTCCACTTTGACTTACCTACATGTAGTATTTAGGGAGCTACCAATTAAGTTAACGGCATTTTATTATTGTAACAAACATAGTAATTGTTTAATAGCACTCATTCATCAGAAAACGTAATTTACTTACATTTACATATTGATATATATGCATAACTTAAAAATATAATAATAAATATTCCTTATAGAATAATTTAATTACCGTTGATAAATTATAGGATAATAAAGAACAAATCACTTACAGGCCTCCTAAATCTGAATAATCGTCGTGTTCGGAGAATTAATAAATTATTTGAGACAAACATCACTCAAACATTTCTGAATAAATTATGCCCACCGTTCTGTTTTCTGGGTAGCTTCGCAGCATGTCTGGGTTCGATCCCCGGTAGGGACACGTTTGCTGGGTGATCTTTTATATCGGGGGTTTTCTTCACCTATAAAAAAATTCAGGAGACTTTAAGCCTCAAGCTCTCCCCGAACATCATCTGGCCATCAAAGGTATAATTTTATATTCCCCATGTTTAATATGAATGTGTGTGTGTGAATGGTGTGTTTCGTCTTAACGTTGCGTTGTCTTGAAGGATACCCTGACATTGAGCTGATCACTCATGATCACTCATTTAGGAAAATCTTCCACGTCTTTGTGTGATCATAAAAAGTATGTGTGTGATCTATAGTTAAAATACCTCTCCCGACAAGTTGTGTCACTGTAAGGTCCGGGTGGCATGTGGCACGTAAAAGTAGCTATACGGTAAGAGGTTAAACTGCGTTGGTGGAACGATTAAATTATGAGAAAAATAAAACACAATTAAGGAATCAATTACAAGCTAATAGTATGTAGAAATCATTCCTCCTAATGAATTTTTACTTTTATTACAAATTCAGATACGTTATAATTTACATTTAGGCTATCTGGAAATTGGTCATGAAATAAATATACAATATATTACTCCATGTAAACTTTGGAATATTTTGCGAAAAGAAAGTAATGAAGAGAAATAGAAGAGGGTATAATTATGTATATATCAGAATACACAGTGTTTTATTGTTTTATTAATAACAACTTCCGAACAGAATTAACCAATTTATTTGACAATTATACAAGCTAAATTTTATTTAAGAAAATCCTTTGTAGGTCTCTAATAAAATATATTATTATTACTGAAATTAAAAATAATATAATATTTATATGTTATGGATGTACTTTAAGCCATTGCCGCTCAGCCTGAAAAAGTATTACTCTACTCTACACGACTTTCAACAAGGAAATGTTAATCCACTCTTCCGCAAGATACACATGGAAAACAATACAATTATTGTATTAATGACTCGTTTTCCACAGACCGCTGGATTCATCATATTATATTGGAATCATTTTATATCATAATATTTATTCCACTGCCGTATTACCTCGACAAATGTTCCAAAACTTGAATGTATTGGAGAGCAACACTTCAGTATTAGATGTAGCACATTACACACTAAGCAACCAACCAACCAGTGTTAAAAATTGCAGTAATGATTTTGTCCTCTTATAGTTACCATTCACAGTACAGCCTGCATAACGCATATTTTTACACTGTATCTTAACAATCTTTTTATGAATGATACATAACCTTAAATTTGATTTAATTCCATTTATGAGTTCCTTAATAAGATTTTTTCGATATTATGGTTTCCAAATGTACATGTATAACAATTCTACAAAAAATACTCTTTTATTTTATCAATTATTTATAGTTGCTCTCAACAATCTCTGAAATAATATGATGTTAACTATTACCAATCACATATTTAAAATCAATATGGCTACTTCCAAAACAATTTGACTGTTAGTCAAATCATTTGACTGGTCGAAATCTGCTGTCAAATTTATTTAACGAATTGACCATAGGAAGTGTTGGCATGTGTTGGTGAAACGAAAATTTGGTTTTGGGAGGTTCAAACAGAGTTTGACTATAGTCAATTAGTACAACTAAGCTCGGTGAAACCGGCAAAAAGTGTTCTAGTAAAATAAAATATGATGTAATTAAACAATGTGTTATGTGCATTACTTTACGAATTAATTATATATATATATATATAATCAATTTAAATATCTTGGATATTATCTCTCTATCTGGGATGAAAAGGATATCTCTGAAAAAAATACTAGTTATAATAACAATTTGGGAATTATTAATCAAGTTATGAAACCATCCCTTGTACAAAAAACACCAGATTACGTTTATATTAACACTTTGGCTAGACCAGTGTTGACCTATGGTAGTGAAGCATGGACACTAAAAAGACAACATGAAAGCAGAATAACGGCTTGTGAAATGAGATTCATGCGCAGAACAGCGGGTTACACCAGATGGGATCGCAGAAGGAATACCGATATCTTAAAAGAATTGAAGACTACGCCAATTTTGGAATATATTGAACAGTACCAACTAAATTGGAAACATCATCTTGAAAGAATGAGTTCAAATCGGATCCCCAAAGCTGTTTATAATTATATACCAAGAGGACGAAGATCACTGGGCCGTCCTATTAAACGCTAGAGGGGAAATGTTCTATAGGATCGTAACAGGCCTTGGCCTAATACTTGGAAGGAAAAAGAAGATATATATATATATATATATATATAAATAAGAAATACAATATTCTCGGTGGAAACGTTATTTTGAACAAAAAACAGTGTTTAGATGACAGAAACTTTAGCCGTAGCAAATTCTTTTCCAAGCAACTGAGTCTTCTTTAAATAATCGAATCCCATAAGTAACTGTCCATCTACTTGATGAGTTCGGACAGCTGCGATGTTGGACATTTTTCATGACGTCATAGCATCGTAAGCGCGAAGTCAAATTCACCCTCATAATAAATGAGTATAAAGAACGTTTTAACGTACATCAGAGAGGGAGAAAGATTCAGAATATTTATATTTCAATCCCACCATAAACAAATAAAGCAACCTTTACACCTTCTCCCATCATTCAAATATTGTTTCTTCATAAACTGAAAATATCTAACTTTCCTTATTTTTTTCTGATAACTAGTAGAATTGTTTAAAAACACACATGCACAAACATATACACACACAACACACACACAAACTATAATATATATATATATATATATATATATATATATATATATCGACATCGGTGACAGGGGTCCCGACAGTCTTGATTTCAAACTTGGCCGAGATCGATTGAATTTTTAGAATGGAAAGATCCAAGGGAAGAGTTCTCGGGAAAACGACCTTACCTACGTACCGAACATGAAGACGTGGCAGCCATATTGATTTTAACCAATATTGTATGCAACAACAAAGACGCCAACATAGAGTATGTACTAATTAACTGTACATATTACAGTTTAGAATTTGCAACTTACTATTTATTTTTGGGCGTTCCATTGATTCACAGGTTAGGGTGCTTAAATTACGTTAGGGTAGCTTATCGGTTCGTTAAATATCGTGCATATTTTATTATTGGCTGTATTCCGCTTCGCAAGTGTTGCCGAATTGCATGTTGTATGATTGGAACTTAGAAAAACGTTTTGCGTCACATATTAGAAAGTAGTTACATTTTTTCTTTCTTCTTCCTGTGTTTCTTTATTTCTTTCTTCTTCTTACTCATACTCATTTTCAGCTATTATTATTATTATTATTATTATTATTATTATTATTATTATTATTATTATTATTATTATTATTATTGTTGTTGTTGATGTTATTAATAATATTTATCATTGTTACAACAATATGATTAATAATAATAATAATAATAATAATAAAGACAACAAGGAAGTAGAACAACAACATATTTTTCACGAGGCCTCCTGAGGGCGAGTTGGTGGGCGTCTCGGTTGGGATCGTGTGATACGGTGTCGCTCGGCGTGTACGTTTGGTCAACTTAATTTTTTTCTTTATTCTTCCTTGGTTTCTTTCTTTCTTCCTTCCTTTCCATCTTCTCCTTCTTCTTTTTATTCTTCTTCCTCGTTTTCTCCTCCTCCTCCCTGTTACTCATAATTAACTTCAACCAATATTATTATTGTTATTACTATAGCTAAAATGTTCTCTTTATTGTTATTAATTGAATTATATGTATTCCTTTTGTAAATCTTTTTCATTATTAAAATAATAATAATAATAATAATAATAATGATAATACTGATAATGGTCAGAAGAAGAAGAAATAATACTTTTTATGAGTACACAGGTTTTCATAAGTACTGATAGCACGTCGGTTTCTATCTTTCACTGTTCGTGTCTTGTATGGACATGCAATGCTCTTTGGCAGAAATTATGGCAACTAGGGGTATCGGGAAGTATGATTAGGGCGCTAATGGGAATTTATAGAAAAGTGGAATTCTGTGTTAAATATGGGAGCGACCAAGTTTCAGAAAATATAAAGGCAGTTAAGGGTGTACAACAGGTATGCATCTTGTCACCATTGTTATTTAACTTATTTATTAACTTTGATGCTGGGAGTAGAGGGGATCGATGCTCCAATAGTGGGTAGACGAAGTATCCCTGTTCTAATGTACACGGACGACATATGCCTCTGTTCCATGACAATAGATGGCATGAAAAAGAGTTTAGATTTAATATCGACATACTGTACGACTTGGGGACTTACTGTTAACGTTAACAAAACTAAAGTCATGACTTTTAAAAACGGGTCGGTATACAGCGGGAGGGAAAGGTGGATATACCGTGGTGAAAATGTAGAAAATGTGAAGAACTTTGTCTACTTGGGGTTGACCTTGACAATGAATGGAAAATGGACGAGACATATCGAGAATGTAACAATGAGAGCTAGGAGCCGGACAAACGAAATGTACTAATATGGCAAAATTGCGAAACATACCAATGCATACACTAGAACAGGTTTATTCTTCGACTGTTAGAGCGACCATGCTGTATAGCTCAGAATTATGGGGTTGGGAACGACCGGGGACACTAGATAAAATTCAATCTATATTTCTCCAGAGACCGTTGAGATTAGCAACGGGGACTTCAAATTGTGGCATACTTAAATAATTCGGTACATTTTTGGACATAATAAGGGGCAAAATTATGGCTATTAACTATAGGTTGGACATAATAAATGGGAATCAGGACTCGCTCAAACCAGAGTGTTAGAAGGAACGGAGAGAGCAGTGTGTTTCGGAGGATTGGTTAATCGGTGTAGAAAGGTGATTGAAGGGCATACGGATGAGTTGAGTATGGGAGAGGAATACGGGGAATAATATAAATGTTTGGATGAGAGTTAAGAAGATGTTAATTGATGTAGATAGTCAGTACATAGAAGCCGAGTGTAGTCAGAAAATATCGCCCACCCTGCTGTCGGAACCGAAACTTTCATGGGGAAGGGAGAAGTATATTGACTCTTTGGATGGGGATGATAGAAGTGCTATTGCCTGGTTTCATTTAAGGGGATGGATGACCCATAATTTAACAACTGAAGAAGGCATTAAACTGTGCCCTCAGTATGATGACCGTAAAAACTGACAACATATTATAGCATTTTGTAGGGAGACAGAGCAACTTAGATTACAGTTGCTGCCGGAGAGATTTCTCAGGTCGGATCGTGGGAGAGTTGCGAGTTGGGATCTTTTAGGACGGATCGAGAGTGAAGTGAAAACATGCAAATTTTTGGGTACAGTAAGGAAACTGAAGGATAGAAATATTGGAGATCAATAAGGAAATATATATTTTCAGTAATAAAAATCTCAATATGGACTTTGTTTTCGATCTTCAATTATATAATAGGTAGTCTTAATAAGTTAAATAGCCTGATAGTGCATTTGTTGTCTGCAGGGATTGGGGGGTGGGGTATGAGAGCGCGTGTGTTTAAATTATTGATATACGAAGAAATGGACATTTTATATCTAAGCACATGAACTTTTCATGTATGAGTGTATGAGTGTAGATGTGTATTATTGTGTATGTAGTGTAGACAATTTGCGGAAATTCACTTGATATCTTATCATTCATGGTTTCTAGAATTGATTCGCCATATTGTCCAATGTTCGCTTCTAGGTCCAGTTAAATTTAAATTAAATTTCTGTCTTTCAGCCAGATTACTTAAAACTAATACTTACACATGAAATTAATATTATTATCAATAAATTGAAAATAAAATAAACGCTGAACATACTTAAATTATGAAATAACCAATATTTGTAATTCAATTGAAATTCGCGGTTGCAACAAAAAGCACAGCCACCTGATTAAATAATAAACCAATTACCTTACACGGTCATCTGTTAGAATCGTATGGAACTCACAGATAATTATAACTTTTTGTTAAATAATAAACAAATAATTTGAAATAAAAATAATGGGACTATAAATTGAGTTATAATCAACCGTAGGTCTCAAGTTGGATCAAACAGCATACAGTGTGCAAAATTTTATTAAAATCGGTTTAGTAGTTTAGGATTCCATCGCGGACAAACAACGTGACACGTATTTTATATATATATATATATATATGTGTGTGTGTGTGTTGTTTTTTACATTTTCATGTAGATGTGTACACATGTATGTATTTGTTTATATATTCTTATGTTTATTTTTATTTTTTATTTATGGAAAAATAATGCACGTACGGCCATGCAGGTCCGTGCGCAATGTAAAGGCAAATGTATTATTTCCTTTATTAAAAAAAAAGTAAATTCCATTACTACTACTGCTTTAATGTGCGTATCAATTGGTATCTTGCTTCTTCTTCTTCTTCTTATTATTATTATTTACCTTTAATACAACAAAATAATAATAATGATAATAACAAACAATAGTTTTCACGAGAACTGAGGGCGTGTTGCTGGGCGTCTCGATTTGCATCAATCCATTGACTCTTCCTTTAAAGGTTTACGAGTATTTAAGGGTGAAAAACGGACTGCAGTTGGAGAAGAAACCCATTTGACAATGATAGATTTAGAGAAAGCTTATGACTCAATTCCGAGGAACAAATTATGGGAAGTATTGGAGAAATACAATATTGACAGAAACCTAATAGAAATTATTAAACAAACCTATAAAGATAACTCCGCTTATGTTAAAATGGGAAATATAATGTCTAATCCTATAAACACCTCAAAGGGATTGAAACAAGGGTGCAGTCTATCACCAATTTTATTTAATATTTATGTAGAATTTATATTAACGAAATGGAAACAAAGCTGCAAAGGTATGGGGATCCCAATAGGCAATAGATTTTTGCTGACATTACAATTTGCCGATGATCAACTGGTTTTAGCGCAAGACAATTTTGATATGGAATTCATGATAAAAAGGCTGAAAAGCACATATGAATCATGGGGTCTCACAGTAAATTTACAAAAAACAGAATATCTGGCAATAAATAGCAATGAAATAGAAAACTTAGTATTGGAAGATGGAATCCAAATAAAGCAAGTGAAACAAACTAAATATTTGGGAATGATTATGGATAACATCGAAGGTATAGGCAAAGAGAACATAAAACATAGAATTGAATTGAGTAGCAAAATAATATCATCATTAAATTCCATATGGTGGGATAAGCATATTTGGAAAGACACAAAAAAATATATTGGTAAAACATTGGTGGAATCTGTTGCAATGTACGGAAGTGAGGTATGGACAATCAATAAGTACTACAAGAATAGACTAATAGCTCTAGAAATGGATTATTTACGAAGAAGTGCCAGAAAGTCTAAATTAGAACGTGTCACAAATAAGGAAATTAGAAACAAAATGGAAGCAGAAGAAAGCATAATTGAAAGAATTGAGGAAAAGGAATTAAAGTGGTTAGGACATGTTTTAAGAATGGAAGATGAGCGATGGCCGAAGCAACTATATGAATGGCATCCTAACAGAAAGAAGAAAAGAGGAAGACCAAGGTTAACATGGAAGGAAAACATGAAGACAGTAATGCAAGCTAGAGGGCTAAGCATCGAAGATGCCCAAGACCGTAGGCTTTGGAGGTTTGGCACAGGAAGACGGCAGCAGCTGTAAAAACCCGAAGATAGATAGATAGAGTATTTAAGAGTAAAGTCCTTAGGAATATTTTTGGACTAAAGAAAGATGAATAGAGAAGACTACATAACAGTGTGTACATGATCTTTATAGGAAACCAGGTATAACAAGAATAGTTAAGTCTCCTAGACTGCGATGGGCAAGACATATGGCACGAATGGGAAATGAAAGAGCGGCATGGAAGCTTCTTGTAGAAGAACCTGAAGAAAAACTCCCAGTTGGTAGACCAATAATAAGGTGGGAGAATAATCCGCGAGCTTCGGGATCAGAGATAAGGGACATAACCCCTAAAGCACCGAGATCGATGGAGCCTATTAATTATATAAAACTTTAATCATTTTCAATGAAAAGAAAACTGCCTGATCGAAAAAAACATAGTCTATTCTGAATGCGAATCAATGGTCTCAATATCAAAATAACATTTGGAATTAGTTCATTTTGTATATATATTTATCCTTATAATTAAAAATTGTAATTTAGGTAATCGGATATGTTTTGTAAAAGAGTTTGTCTCAAGATTAGCGTTTGATACTGATATACAGGAGATCCATGCTGGTTTTCTCTATAATTTTCTTCGATCGTCACGGCCAATTCTGGGTTAGATTTTGATATCACGAAGCACTTCACCATTAATCATATTTTTTCTTTCTTCTCTCTTATTCCCATTTCAACCTCCATCTTTTAGGTACTTTCACGTGCCCCATGCCACACGAGCTTTACAGTGGCATGATGTTTAAACTCTTGCTAAGACATATACTTCCTTGACCACACAAGATCATAGAGGGCCTTACCAGTCTGGACATACTGTAGACGATACACCATTCACTCACACATTCATACTAAACAGTCACGAATGTGATGGGATGATTATGATGGTCAAAAGATATTCGGACAGCATGCGAGACAAAACGTTACTCCGAGATCACAAAAATTGACATAATTTCATAATTAATTAAATTTAGTCAAAAATATAACACAGAACTAATGAATACAAATAGCAGTAGACATACACAACCTATCTGCATAAAATCAACGCTTCTAGACGCGATATGATCGCATTTAAAAATTGAAATTGAAATAGAATCAAGTTAAATGTAACCAACTATCTAACTAAAATGTATGGAATCCTTAAGTTCAATGCTAAATTACTTACGCCTCCTCTGATCTCTCTCCTGAGCCAATTGAATCCAATTCATATCTCCGATATCCAGTTGCCTAAGATCCATCAAAATATTACCCTCCATCCCACACCCGATATAAATGCAATCCCATATATTGTGCAGTCTGGTGTAATATAGGTAAGTAGGAGGATAGAATCACGTGCGATATTTCTGTTAAGATATAAATGTTTAGGTTTATGCAGAGAGACATATTTATGAATAATGCACAGATTTAATACAGGTGCACCCGTTAATTTATCACAATAGCCCAAGGTTCTTAGTAAACTGCTAGAGAGGGAAGTAGGGTGACTAGTCCAACGCATCGGACAATTTTACTCCGAGAAAAGTTGCGCAACTACTCGTAGTTTTATGAAGACCGAGTGTGATTAAACTAACATACAACTAAGCAAAGAAAAAATAAAGAAGGATTAAAAAAAAGAAGACAATGCAAAAAAAAACCATGAAAGCGCCACGGTACACTATAAAATAGTAGTAGTATTAGTAATAGTAGTAGCAGTTGAACTTGTTTACATTTTACAATGTAGGTTATATATTCGTACATTTGCAATAACAATGTAGAAGGGTCTGTTTGGTCAATTGTGTCTGCATTTGTATCATGAATATATATATATATATATATATATACTTACTAAAATATGAATATATATATATATATATATATATGATATGAAAAGAAAAATGAATGCTTGAGTCGGGATTTGAACTCGATTTGATCAAATCCCTACTCAAGCATTCATTTTTCTTTTCATATCATATTTGCCTTCATTGCCAAATGTCAAAAATATATTTATAATATATATATATATATATATATATATATATATATATAGGTTGTTACAGATTAAGTATTACAGACTTCTAGGGGTTGTAGAGGGGGATTAGTAGATAAAGTTTAGATAAGAAAACCATGTCCAGAAATATACCATTTCGATGTAAAATAAGTTTGAAGATCGAAACATAATGGGCTCATATCGTGTGTTTTGTGTTTCAGAATAAGTATTACAGACTTATAAGGGTTGTACTACAAATGTTCGTTAAACAAATAGTATCTGCGATGACGTTTTCATATACACGCCCCATAAGACCTCGCGTGTGCTCAATAATTTCTGCTGCCGCCGCCAGGATTCGTGTAAGAAGATCATTCTCCGATTCGAAGGTGTGGTATAACCCCTAGAAGTCTATAATACTGATTCCGAAACACACGAACACGATATTAGCCCACTGTGTTTCGATCTTCAAACTTATTTTACATATAAATGGTACGTTTCCGGACATGGAATCCTTATCAAACCTTTATCTACTAAGTCCACTGTACAACCCCTAGAAGTCTGTAATAATTATTCTAAAATACTCTGTATATACATTGATGTTTAATTAAATTCTTGACATTAACTTAGGCTTTCACGGCCAGAGTTATTATGGTGATCTTGGAGAAGATATCCGGGCTGTTGGCCGTGATCTTGAAGCTTGTAGTTCCCCGACGTTTCACCAGAGACTGCGTCCGGCATCCTCAAGGGTTGCCTTGAGATAGGCAATGTTGAAGGTAGATCTTGTTGGAAAGGCCCTGCGGCTCGCCAAATGAATGACAAGCGGCGAGCAATTCCTTTTGGTTCTCCTGGATGTCCAGAAAGGGAGAACCCCGGGTTCCTGCTAAAGCATTTGCCCCGGTGTGATTTAGAGAGTGTATAATCACCGATTAAATATATAATCAACGAATTATCATCATTCTAACCTGCATGGTAGCAGCTGTGTGCGTGTTTGATTATAAAAATGTTTGAATATAGCGCCTGTGGCCGTCAGCCAATGAGAGGTGAGTGATTTTTTAAGTGTGTATTATTGTATTATATTGTTTAGATACCGGAATTAAATGTTTTCCATAATGTTTTTAATGCTTTTTATAAGCGAATGCATGTGTTTTTATTGATTTAGTTGAATTTAAATATATTATTGTCGTGAAAAATGTGTCAGCCAATCGCGTGGCTGTCTGTGGGTGCCACGCCCCTTTTATGGAATTGTAATATTTCGTTTAATTAGAAATATATAATTGTATTATATTGATTTTTAAGCGATTTATTTGTTAGACTGAATATGTTAAATGTATTTTCGTTTAATTTCGATGTTTTAAAATGCATAAAAAGCAGGTGAGTTTTGTAAGCCAATCGGATGGCATTGTGAGATTGCAACGCGTATTTCGTGGACTTATAAAATTTTTCGTTCGATTTTTAGTGAATCTTGTAATGATATGTGTATATTGGCCCTTCGAAGTCGATCCCAGGAAGCTCGCGCCCTTGTAAGGAGAATGACCGTAGAACCAGCTCCATGTCAGAAATGAAACTTTTCAATCCGCTTTATCCGGCTCGATGAAATTGGTAGTGAAATTTACTTGTGGGAACTAGGGGAATACTCCGGAATTTACCTTTAACGCTAAGGAAACCACCAGAAACCTTTAGAAGAGTAGTTATCTGAAAGAAAAAATATATAATTACAATTATGTAGGTTCTAGTACCAGTCTATGACACAGGATGGAGCCCAGCGGCGTGCCACGTGTCATAGATGTAAAGATGTTTTTTAGAGGTACCTGCCCTATTTATACATTTATCCGCGACGTGTTCTCTGCGCGGCCCCTTACTTCGTAAATTGTATCTGCCTTCTGGTTGGTTAGCATTAGGGTCTTCTATTACACCAATAAGTTTGCTGTCTGATTTGTTGTTGTTGTTGTTTGGTAACATCTAGCGTCGTCCAGTGCGCTGCGCTAGAACCAGTTGCGGCTCCCTGGCAGCAGATACCATAGTGATTATCTAGATGGAGTTTAACCACTTAACCCACTTTATCTAGCGGCGTTTGTGTTCAGTTTGGAACATTTTGTGAAGGGGGATGAAATGAGGTGTAATCTTACTAAAGTGCATCGTAAACCACTCGGCCGGACAAGCAGAGAGTCCGAAAGTCGACCGAGCTGAATAAACCACACTACTTTAGCTGTTATACAGCACTAATTTCATTAACTGGACCATCAAAGTCTAGCAAATATATTTCGGTGAATTACACGTCGCTGTAACAGATGCCCTATATTGCGAACTATTGGATTTGTATGGTTTTGGATTAATTGGAACATTTTGTCCACACGTTGTTCAATCGTAGTCGCAATATATGGCATCTGTGCTCGGTTGTGAAGCTCTGCGGTCCTCGTGTACATTGGTGTTGAAAAAATAATTTTGGAACATTTATTCTGAATTATTTGGACTTTCTTTTTGTGACATTCAGCGAGGATACTCTAGACTTCACAACCATACAGCAACATGCTTCGGATCACAGCTGTGTAAAGAATTAGCTTGATCCGGGATGATAGTGTAGGTGACTTGAAAAATGGATAAATTAAGGCAATTGCCGCATTTGATTTATGAATAAGATGCCGAATATGAATTTTGAACGTAAGCTTGGTATCCAGATGGATTCCAAGATACTTGACTGAAGGCTCTGGTCGGAAGTGATGAGTTCCCAAGGTGAGTTGGATTTGGTTTGGTCTACTAGCCTTTGAAAACAAAACAGCTTTTGTTTTGTTAACATTGAGCTTAATGTTCCATAGACCAAACCAGGAATGGTAGGAATTTAAGGCGGACTGGATTATTGGGACACGGCGAGGTAATAGACGGAATGGAGCCTGAAGATACAAACAAGTATCATCAGCAAAGGATGCTAGGTTAATACGGTTAAAAGTAGGGATGTCTGACACATAGAGAGTGTACAGAATTGAAGAGAGGACTGCACCTTGAGGAACTCCAGCCAAGAGTGGCTTGCAGTCAGAATTATACTCACTAACCGACACATAAAAGTGTCGGTTAGTTAGGTATTTAGTTATAATTTTAATTAAATAAGCCGAAATTTGAAATTTTATTAATTTGTATAATAGTCCATTTATCCAAGTCGTATCGAATGCCTTCTCAATATCGAGGAATACTGCCAAAGTACTTCTCTTGTTGTTGAATCCCGTAACAACTTGGTCAACCAGTCGAGCAAGCTGGAGCGGAGTACTATGTGTTTTTCTAAAGACAAATTGGTGAGTAGGAATATGGTTTCTCTCTACCACCTCTCTTTTTAGTCTTGCAAAATGAGTTTCTCCATAACTTATCCCAGCACACGTAGAATACTGATTGGCCTTAAGTTGTCCGGATTGGTTGGATCTTTACCAGGTTTTGGTATAGCGACAACTTTGACTTTTTTCAGACCTCAGGGAAGTACTGGTACTTGCGACAAAGTTTCGCTATTTGAGGGAATAGGAGAAGGGCTTTTGGCGGTAAATATTTTACCGCCAAATAGGGTATCCGGTCATGACCGGGAGCACGATTGTAAGGTAAATTATGGATTACGGCTTTCAATTCTGAACGCCGTATATGAGGAAGGGTGAGAGGGATACGTCTCTCAAGAAAAGAACTTACTGTATGGTGGTGAGCTCATGTGGGCGAAAGTTTGATTCTAGATGTTTAGAGAGAGCTTGGGCTTTCTCCCGTGGGAGGTAAGCCAATCTCCGTCATAAAATATAGCTGATGGAGGAGGTGGAGCTCGACTCCTTCTAATTCTTTTAAGTATCTCCCACGGAGGAGTTTTAGAGCCTGTGAAACGCTGAAGGGAAGAATCCCATTCAGCATTTCGCACTTCTTCCAATCGGTTTCGCACCAAATGAGCATAGCGATTGTAAAATTGTTTGTGTTGGGGTGTGCCAAAAGTACGGTATAAACTGAGGTATCGTTTCTTCTCAGTTTAAATAATTTTGGAGTGTAGGATCGTATGGTTTTGTATGTGCATTTTTATTTGTTTGTGTTGTAGATAACGTAATGGCCGTTTGTATACTAGCCTGTAAACTAAGGACAGCGTGTACTATTTGCTCTGTTGACTGGGCAGAGAGTGTCGGCATAACCCATTGGTTAAGAATGTTGTGTGTAACTCTGCCAATCAATGTGATCATAATACGTGTTTGGAGGCGATGACAACAAAAATGTGGGACTGATTTTAAAGAGTATAGGACTGTGATCTGAGTCAAATACGTCTGTAATTGTGGTGACGTGTGGAGAGGTTCTTCGAGAGAACTATATCCAGTATATCTGATCGAAAGCCAACATGCGTGGCTGTCTGATGTTCTAGTAGATTGTTCTTAAACTTTTATAAGATTCATGATGTGTTCCGTTGAGGTATTATTCAAAATTAAAAGAACAATATAACAAACATAACTAAACTAGAAAAAGAACCTGACAACAACAAGAAAACATGGATAATAATTACATACACAGGAAACGAAACGACAAAATTAGCCAATACACTAAAGATAGCCGATAAAAACGTAAAAATAGCATACAGAACTAATAACAAATTAAACAACACAATAAACAATAACATTGAAGAAAATAACATTCAACAGCAAAGGAGTACATAAATTTACATGTAAGGTGTGCAACAAATTTTCTATAGGAAGAACAAACAGAAGTTTTAACATCAGATTTAAAGAACATTTTCGAGACTTTATTCATGCATAAGGAAAATCAAGCTATGCCAAACACGTTATCCAAGAAGGACATCGCATGTTAAATATTGAAAACACCGTAACAGTAATGCACAGAGAAAATAATCCAGTGAAGATAAACGTACTCGAAGAGATGGAAATCATAAAAGCAGCTCACAACAACGACAATCTGTTAAACGAAAACGAACCCAATACATGCAACCCCCTCTACCAGATCTACAGTGATACGCCAGTTTTGAATCCTGCCGATGATGGGACAAGTCCTGAAAGCGCTACAGTTAAATAAATAATTAAGTTGAGGAGACGGACCTTTCAGGTGAATATTCCATAATTTTATATTTTAATTTAGATTGTCCTTGTAGTGGTTTACATTTTGTCATTTTTAAGACTGGTATCCATGCTTTGTTGATTTTTAACGATTCTTCCTTTCTATTATAACTATTTTGATGTTTGAATATTTCAATGGCTTCTCGTAGCAAACAGGTGAAATAGTGTGTGCAGTTAAATAATATTTCTGTGTAGTTGTATTGTACTGTATGACCTTCAATTAGAGAGTGTTCTGCTACTGTCGACTTTTCCACTTGTTTAAGACGGCTGTAACTTTCGTGTTCTGTAAGTCAGATTGTGATGCTGCGTTTAGTGGTGTCTATATACGCTTGGCCGCAACTGCACGGGATCCTGTATATGCCTGCTGATTGATGAGGATGAAGTTGATCCTTAATCGGTCTGAGGAGGTTCTCGATGTTCCTGGTAGGCCTAAATACTGTTTTTATGTCTTCTTTCTTTAACAGTTTCCAATATGGTCAGTTACATTCTTGATGAAAGGTAAGACGTTTTTTCTTCTGATTCCTTGTTGTTGTATCGTCTGGGATGGTTTGCTCTGTTGATTTCTTTGTTGGTGTATCCATTGGCTGTGAATACTGTACGGAAATGTTTAAGTTCAGTTTTTAATAATTCAGAATGGCAAAGTTTCTTGGCGCGGTTTGTCAATGTTTTGATGATACCAAGTTTCTGTTTGGGGTGATGATTGGAGGTTTTATGAAGATATCTGTCGGTATGCGTAGGTTTTCTATATATGGTGTGATAAATGTTGCTATCTTCTTCTCTTCTGATTGAGATGTCCAGTAAGGCTATGTTGTTATGTTTTTCTTTTTCAACGGTAAATTGTATATTGGAGTTTATGTTGTTGATGTGCGCAAGAAATTCTTCTATTTTATCTTCTCCGTGGCTCAAAATTATGAAGGTGTCATCTACATATCGAAGCCATGTTTTGGGTTTAAGAGGGGCAGTCTCTAATCATTTTTGTTCGAAGTTTTCCATAAAGAAATTTGCAACTACTGGGCTCAGGGGACTACCCATAGCTACTCCATCTATTTTTTCATAGAAGTCGCTATTGAATAAGACATAACTGGTGGTTAAGCAGTGTTCGAAAAGATTAGTGATACCTTGAGGAAACTTGGCAACGATGAGATGAATGGTCTCCTTTATAGGAACTTTAGTGAATAGTAACTCCACGTCGAAAGTAACCATTAGATCGTCCGGTTGCAACGCTATCTCTTTTAGTTTATCTAAAAAGTCCACCGAGTCTTGACATATGTATCACAGTTGGTTGTATCGGGTTTTAGTAGAGTAGATAGATGTCTAGCTAGGTTATAAGTTGGTGATCCTATAGCGCCGACGATCGGTCTTAGAGATATATTGTTTTTATGGATTTTAGGTAGTCCATAGAGTCTCGGTGGCAGGGCCTCGTTCTTCTGAAGTTCTTTCTTCACGTCGTCTGGAAGTGAGGAGGCTTTGATTAAGTTGTTAGTTTTACGGAGTATCCTTTTGGTTGGGTCTTCTGACAGCTTACGGTAGTTACAATAGAAAGGAAAAATCGTTAAAAGTAAACAAAGCATGGATACCAGTCTTCAAAAAGGCCAAATGTAAATCACTACAAGCACTTGTAGTCAATGATGTGTGTTATATGGTACCGACCTTTTCAGGTCTTGACCCATTCATTTAGGTGTTTGTAGTGAAGGTCTGCTGCAATTTAGATTTTTGCTAATGAGAGTGATCCTCTCTTAGCTTTTGCTAGTTGAATGTGATGAATTTTGGTGTCTTCGTTTATTTTGCTGGATTTTGGCTTAAGCTTAGCGGTCTTGAAGTTTCTTCCTTGAAGTTTTGTTCTTTGTAGTCTATTTACTTGAAGATACTTGAGAGTTTACATAGGATAAAGTGGATTGGAGGATTTGAGGGTTCTGTAGGATGGTGGTCAGGAGCAGAAGGATTTGTTGGAGTAAATTCTCAGGTTTAGGATCATTGGTCAATAATGGAGGAAAGTTATCTTCGGTATTTTCTGGTTTTCTAGTTGCAGTTTCTGTTTTTCTTGGTGTTGTAAATTGTTTTGTTTCTGGTCGTGTTTGTTGTCTCATCTTCAGATATTTCTGGAAGATGGAGCATTTTCGATGACTTGCTGCATGTTCCTGGTTGCAGTTTGTGCACCTAGTTGTCGTCTGAGTACACTCAGATAACTTATGATCGCCAGAACACCTTACACATTTTGTAGCTCTAAAGCAGAACTCCGCTATGTGGCCGAAGCCCTGACAATTGAAGCACTGAGTGCCTCCTGTTGGTTTCCTGTATGGTTCCAATCTAATGCGAATATTGAATAGTTCCTTGAGGTCATTTTCTATTCTTGATTTGAGATCTTCTGTTCTGCGAAAAGTTAGAATATAAATTGGTAGTTCAATCTTATTCTTTTCGCCATTTATTGTAACTTGTTTTTCGATGCTCCTTACTTCTTTTATTGACAGCTTCTTATGTTCAATTTCTTCACAAATTTCTGAAATTTGGATAGAGCTTGGAAGCCCTTTCATTACTATTTTGAAGATAGGAGGTCTGCCGTAGCCATGAGTATAGAATTGAGTCTTAGATTTCTTAAGTTCCTTATAGGCATGCCTATAAGCAGTTTTTGTTGAAGTTCTGATAGTAAGTATCCCTTGATTTTATCGCATTGATACTTCTTCTTTGTTTCCTGCAGTGATGCTTTCCAGTTTTAGTGGAGTTATATCTTTAGTGTAGACCACTATGGGAGATGGTATTTCTTCCTTGTCTGAGTCTAGTTGGTCAAACATGTTTCTTGTTTCAATTGGTGTGGATTGTTTACTATTGTAGTTCTTTCTGGCGGTACGACGTGCCGGCGGGTGAGATAATCCTTCTTCATCCATATCGTTCTTTTCAGCAGAGTTCTTCAAGCCACTACAAGAACAATCTACTATAACATCAGACAGCAACCTTATTGGTGCAATAGAAGACCCCAATGCTAACCAACCAGAAGGCTGGTACAATTTACGAAGTAACGGACCGCGCAGAGAACACGTCACGGATAAATGTATAAATAGGGCAGGTAGTCGACAAAAATGCAACAATGAAAACAAACATTCTTTGAGTTTCTGTTTCTTTTAATACCAACCTCATTTCATAATTCCGCATACTTTAACAGTTATGATTAATTAAAATGTGGGAGGTTTGAATGGGACACGGTGTATATTATACATATTTTGGAACTTGCCCTGCTCACAAGAGATGCTGTACACATTTTATCTTACACATATTTCATACTTTCTAAAGAATTTTTCATACACACCCACTAGTTCGTCTAGTGTAATGGAGCTAATTAAGACATTGACATGGGAAAGGTAGTAATTAAAGAAATCATTTTTCAGATTTTTCATCGACAAGGTAGTAAGACATAATGCCAATGACTTAGAAATGACAGTAAGTCAAAATTTTGGGTGATTTAGTTCCTATGTTTGATGCAAGATGGCATATGTGTTAAGTATACATAGGTTGGAATGGAGATGTGAGTAAGTCATCAAACAGCCTTGTAGCCGGTTTGAGCAGAAGACAAATATCTGTGACGTACTGTTTGCCCTAAAAAATGTGCATGTTCAAGTATGTGCAAAGACGTTCAAAGACATCTTAGGCTTAACACAGCTTGATTGAAAAGAAAAAGAAAGGGGAACTTAGTTTTTAAGATCAGAGGGGTACCAATCCGCAATCCCACTCCCATAAATTTAAATACACTGAACATAATAGAGAGCTCATAAAGTATCACATTTCTTCATTTCCTACGGAAGGAAGCCATTATTCACTGCACAAATCTTCCAAACAATATTTGAGTCCTGATCTTAATATCAACAGGATGTATTGCGCCTTTATGACAGCCTACCATGAGACAAACATAAACCACGGATATTATCGAAGAGTTTTTCGGAAATTGTTTCCCCAACTCTCCTTTCTCCTCGAAATGACACTTGTTCGACATGCGACCTCGTGAAAACTAGAACAATTTTGCAGTTGGACGAGAAAAACTTTATCTCATTTCTAAAAAAGAGTTACATCTCAGGAAATCTGACAAAGCAATGAAACTTTTGAGCGATGATAATGCTTCTTCAATGATGCCTTCAAGTGCCACATGCACCATCAGCAGGTATTATTTACTCTCACGCTCACACACTCGAAGATGTTTTACAGTCGTCAGCTGCCAAACTTTAACCTTTGTATTCACGTTGGAGATGCTAGCAAGAGTTTTATGTGCTTGTGGCATGACGGTATTGCTGGTTGTAGAGGAAATGGGGTAGCCTCTTGTCTTTTAAAGGTGTTCACTTCCAATATAACTCAAAAGGGAAGTCTGAATCTGTGGCGTGACAACTGCGCCGGTCAAAATAAAAATAGCATGGTTGTATTGGTTTTAATCTACGCAGTTGTACACAATTTGGTTGATAACATCTATTTAAAATTTCTAGTGTCGGGGCATTCATAGAAAAGAGGAAGAAAGTTTCAAAACCAATGATTACTGACGAAATAGCCGATATGATTACAGAAGCAAAGAATGCACAAAAATTCAATGTTGTAAAGATGACAGAGGAAGATTTCTATGATTTTGCATTGGTATGTAATACATTGTTGAATACAGCACCAATAAAGATCAGCTCTGCTTCTTGCATTAGAATTTTGAAGGATAAGCTGCTCATCATAGAAATAAAAAAAAATGGTTCAATGAAATGGAAACTTGCAGAGAATACAACATTTTCAAAAAAGGGTAAATCTGTCAAAAAACATTTCGGCAATTCATTCTCTACCACCAATCAGAAGGCTCATCATTAGCAAGCATAAAAGAAAGACCTCTTCCATGTTGGGATACACTGACATCAAACATCATGCATTTTATCGTAATATTTGTACATCGTAATATCATTTCTTACATAAATGTCATAACTTGCTTTAGATATACTTTCTAAAGCTAATATGGATATTTTGTTACTGTTTTGCAAATAAAATTTATTGTTTATTAGTGAAAAAAGTTATTTTTGCTTCCCCTGTAAAATTTCCTCTCCATGACTTACTACTTTTCCAGTGTCAACGCCTCAATTATTCTTTGTATATTTTACTTTAGTTCATTTAGCATATGGGGATTAGTTATATAAATTTTATATTTTTGCGCTCACCATAAATAAAAAAGAGAAATTTGTTGATTTGGCGGGGCATACATTTCTGCTTTTAATTCTGTTTTCAAATATCCGACGCACTTCGGTCATGGATTCGTGTGCAGTATGTGACGTATTGTCTTGTTAGAAATACACTGAGAGATGAAAACATAGGGGCGTGGTGTGCCATCAGTGGCTGTAGAATTATAAGACCTATCTGCTATCATGAAATAATAAATAGCACCAGTTACATCAGTCACCCATTTTAGGACCCTTCTCTCCGTATACTTACAACAAGGCAAAGCGATAGATCATATATCACACAAATCCAAAATAGAATTCAACCGGATATATGTGGACAGAATTATATGTAGGCACGCCAGATCCGTAGAACTCACATATTGTGATTTTTATTCATGGGGATGTTAAAAAAATATTATAAAACAAATCCTTATGCGCTACATGAAATATAAAAACATAAATGTGCAAAGAATAACAAGATCCATTATAGAATAACTAGACCATTAAAGAACTAATACGTGTGAATGAAAATGAGTTGTGTGAAATATGCGTAAAAAATGGACAGTACATAAAATATCTTCTGTGAGCAGAGTAAGTACCAAAATGTGTGTTGTGTAATGTATACCGATGTTTTAACTGTTAGCTTGCGATAGCAATCAAGCTCTTGGTTTTCCACTGGGAATCAGACGCACCATGTACAGTATACATTAGAGTGGGCTGAAAAAAAAATCGAAGTTGTAATAACGCGGAAAATTTCCGAATTATATTGACAAAAAAAAATAAAAAAATATCAAAATCGGTTGACATCTTACGATCGCGCATAGTCTCTACAGTTTGACAAATATGAAAAAAACTTCATTTTTGAGATATTTTTTTTTATTTTTGAATTAGATGTTTTCGTAACGTATTAGGTTGTAACGTCTTCAAATAGAGCCTAAAAACATGTGTTTTAATTTGGTTCAGATCAGTTGATATCTTTCAGTCGCGCATAGGGCCTAAAATTGGCCAAAATATTAACAATTTCTTATTTTTACGAGTTTTTTCTTATAAGTTATCCTTAATATACTTCTTTTTTTAAAACGTAATAGTTATAGTATATTATTTTTGAATATACGAAACATGTGTTTTAGTTTGGTGTGAATGAATTAACTAATCCCGGTCGCGCAACGACCCCAGTGCTATAAAAAAACAGTACCTGAAAAAAGATAGTTAGGACTATGACACGATGGGTGATAACAGTAACAATGGGCGTGATACTTTTCGACTTGCTCTATATTTAAAAATCTTAAATATTTAAGTTACAATACAGATTTTAACAATAAACTTACTTTTATAAAAAAGAAAAACATAGTCCATGTTAGTTGAACCTGTCCATTAGAACTGTTGTCTATTTTGTAGTACTTTGAAGACTGATTTGCTGGTGAAGTTAGGCATGGATGATCTGGACAGGATAGTGGTTCTTATATCCGTCTCGAGATTCAGCTCCACAAACTTTATCTGAGTTTTCCTTGACGAGTTTTACACAGCGTTCGACACCCTGCGTGTGAACTGGGAATTGCTTGAAAGTAATGTTCCAGTCAGGGATTGAGTTACTGTCGATGTGCAATTTGATTTCGTCGTCACTGATTTCTGCCAACAATGGGGGATAATATAATTCACAGTCCATCCTGTTGATCATGTTTGAGTATTCTTGTGCTTTGAAGTTGATTCTTGTTGGCATGAATGTTCTTACTGTTTTCCTTCTTACATTAATCTGCCTTGCCTTCAGAATTCTTCGAAGTCCGAGCTCTCTTATGTGTTTCTTTTCATCTTGAGTCATGGCTAACAGTAAGTGTTCTGGGTGGGCGAAGAAACCATTCCGTTGGAACACAGGGTCGACAACATCAAACAAAAGTTTTGGTAAATATCTGGTAGATTGTATTGCTTGGTAAACAAGTTTCGGGCCGTCTGTAAAGTGTTTACTTGTTTTGATAGTAAACCACATTGGCATGTATGATTTCAATATAAACAAACCCAGTTCTTGAAGTTCAGGTGAGGATCTTTCGTCACTTACGTAGAATCTGAGAGTTGTATTTGCTTTTGTCAACCACCTCGAATGCGATAAGTGCTCAGGATCTCATATAGCCAAATCTTCTTTACAGGTTCTGATTTTATTGTCTTTGAAATATCAAGTAGGTATTGCTGATCTTTGCTAAGCACGTTTATGTCTATCTGGGTGATCAGACAATCAATACTCTGGAAGTTAACCACCGGCAGTTTGTGGCAGCCAACTATCTTTTCACCGATTGGCCCTTTAGAAGTACTAGGCCCCATTGTCTTGCCATCCAGGTGCTCAAACATTTACTGAACTTGACAGTTTTTTTCTACCACATTATCAGTTTGTGTGAAATACTACGGCTATTACATTTAAATACTAATATAATTTATCAAATACCAAAAATGGGTAAAAATGTAACTTTTTTCAATATTTTCGCAAATTTTGGGGCTAATGCGAGACTGGAAGATATATACCGATCTAAATCAATTAAAACGTAATGTTTTTAGGCTCTATTTGAAGATGCTACAAACCATTACATTACAAAAATATCTAATTCAAAAATTAAAGAAATAATCACAAAAATTAAATTTTTTCATATGGTGTCAAACTTCAGAGCTTTTTTTGCGACTGGAAGATGTCAACCGATTTTGATAATTTTTAATGTTTTTTTGTCTATATAATTTTCAACTTTTTCGCGCTATTACAACTTGCAAAGAAAGAAATGAGTTTTCGGCCCACCCTATTATACATAGTAGTCAGCACAGAGACAAGTTAAAATATTATCTCTCCCTCTCATCTATGTAAACTCACACACACACACACACACACACACACACACATACACATAAAGCCACATCAGCCACCCACCCACAGACAATCCCACACCTACACACATACAACACCCAAAACACATGCACAACACACACATATATACACACACAATAAAAGAATATAGTAGTTTCATGTAACAATATTATCACTCCGATGAGGCAAACAAAGTTGTGTGTAGACTGAAATGAAACAGGAAAGAAGATAGTTTAAGTTGCGTGAATGAGCGGCATATCTCTTTTTTTCTATAGCAACAATAATAACAAAGATGGCAATTCCTCAACAGAAAGAGATTTGTGTTTTCAGTGTGAGACATGTAAATCAGTTGTGTCAGTTCAACGTGCGTTTCGTAGACATCCGTCGATGGGATACTCAGTACGCAACGACCGGTTGTCTGTGTAAACGCAAAAGTGTGGGACGACCAAGAGTGTCTGAGGAGAATGTTGCTGCAGCAACATTCCAAGCGCTAAGTCAGCGTATCCATTGGGCTTTAGAGACTGTAACAATTGTAAACGGTAGGGATGCATATGTAAGCGTTTTCGTAACATCTTCCACACTGTCATTACTGGATTGCTCATCATAGTTCAGGTGACAGGGCATATCTGCAGTGGTCTCCTAGATCACCGGATCTCACTCCATGCGATTTTTTTTTCCATTTGGGTTTTATAAAGGACAGAGTCTACGTGCCTCCATTGCCTGCTAACCTGCTCGAGTTGAGAGACAGAATTCGAGAAGTTGTTGCTGTCATCAATCCAGACATTCTTATAAAGATATGGGAAGCAGCCAAAACAACTAACAAACTAATTAATTCTATTTTCATTCTATTCTTTATACAATCCAAATAATAAACAAAATTTCATCTATCAGAAGTATTAGCCTACAGGTTGGATGTGTGTCATGTAACAAACGAGGCTCACATTGAACAGCTATGAACTTATAATATAAACTGGAGATGTTCAAATTACCGCTTTTGAAATTCGCGGCGCTAGCTGGACTCCTTATATGAATCAATAGAAGTTAAATTCCGATCGTGTGCAGCCACCAAACGACCATAACCTTTCCACAAGTGCTTTCTGGAAAAAAGCATTTTCCAAATATGTCGCGTCTAGAAGACTCTTGACAGTCTGCATTTCTAGGCTTGCACTCAGGAAATGTCTCGAATTTGTTTTCGGAATATTCCTTTCTTGCATATATTAGAAGGTCAAGGGTCGGACCAGTCAGTTATATCCGAATAGTGGACTCAAGAGCGAAGACAAGATGTTGTAAGTGAAACCGTCAGTGAATGTGAAAAACAGGATGATCAAATAAATTATAGTAAATAGACTTTGTTAGCAGCAAATTATTTGTGTAGACTCAGTGAATTGTGCTCAATACATAAATAAATAAAGTTAATTTGTGTAAACATCTATGAAGTTAATTTAGAGAATGTCTATCTGAATCCCACGCTATAGCTAGGCACGAAAATACATATGTATCACTGCAGTGCAACTTCTTCAAGTTTAGCTATAGAACAAATTAAAACAAACACAACGTGTGGATACAGATGTCCAAATTATTTAAATAAGACATATCAATGAACCACAATAAATGCATTATCGAAACTAGCTAAACGTATATAGGCCTATTATAGTATTTATAGAACGGACATAATTTAAAGTGTAGCTAGAAAACGCAGCGTGCTGTATGAACCGAGAAACACGTCATTAAGTTATGCACATGCAAATGAATTAAGGATACGTAATTGTGTAGAGTATGAGGCATGCTGTATTTGTGCTGAAAATGTAATTGAAATCGGTTGAGTGATTTGCAGCTCGCATGGGACAGAGGCACGGTCACAGACTGCTGACTTTGTGAACCAACATCATACAGATTGGATAAAGCAATTCCCAATAAAGTTGTTGCTGTTATAATACCAGACATGCTTCATCCCCTTCTACTTGTTCAATTTACACAATTCTTTTCTGCCATTCTAACAAAGTAGTTTTGGTGAACTTAAGCCAAAAGTAAAATATACAGAGTGTTATAAGAAATCAAAACTAAACACAGGATGGAAATAATTTATGTGCGCAGAGTTTATAAATTAATTTATTGTGGAAAATACGTTAAAGGTGTTTTTTTCTTGTGCAGATGTAGAAACAAGTATTTTTGTGTAGGAATTGAAGAAGGATTTTGTTTTCACAAAAGGACTTCTGGTTTGGTTTAAGGTTAGGTTGGGATTAATTTAGGTTAATTGCGGTTGAGCTGGATTCTCTTAGCCGACCTTTGAGTCTACTGCCAAAAATTCCTCTGCTGGGCCCTTAAATGCAATAGGCACAAATGGTTACACACCGACAGCAGCACCTAGACCTGCCCATGTAACCACCATAAAATAACCCCGTGTAAGCAGAAATCCTGAACTTTAGAGTAAACGAATACATAGAAAAAAAGGCCGCGATCAATAAAAGTAATTGGTCATGGTAACATATTAAAAATGAATAAAGACTTGAAAACAATGACAAAATGGTACTAAAGAGGTGAATACACGGGAAGGTCGCTATGAGGAAGATTTCCAAATAATAAAAAGTTATTTTCAAACATTGAACAAATAATATTACAACTATCTTTCAACTAAAAAGAATCTTCCACTACCACTATCACAACTTGACTTAGATCATACACTTACATTCTTTAAACTCCGTTATATATTCTTATATCGCCACCCTATAAATAAAACAAATGCAAACAATGGGAGATGTCTGTTACTTATTGCTAAAACAGAATAGCCAATTTGTAAAATACATAATATAAAAAATCAAGGTCGTCAAGTACCTACCGAATCTAACCTACACAATAGGGTGGACCGAAAAAAAAGCATTTTTTTATTTCGAAGATGTAATAGCGCGGAAAAGTTGGGAATTATGTAGACAAAAAAAATAATAAAAATCGGTTGACATTCCGGTCGCGCATAGGTTCTAAAGTTTGACAAATATGGAAAAAAAACTTCATTTTTTAAATTATTTTTAATGTATTAATTACATGTTTTTGTTATATAATAGTTTGTAACGTCTTTAAATAGAGCCTAAAACATTGTTTTAAATTGGTTTAGATCAGTTGATATCTTTCAGTCGCCTATAGAGCCTAACATTTGCCAAAATATTGAAAATTTCACATTTTTACGAGTTTTTTTATATCTTTAATATATTTTTAAGCGTAATAGTAAAAGTATTTTTATTTTTGTACATACGGAAATTGTGTTTTATTATGGTGTGAATAAATTAACAACTTCCGGTCGCGCAATGACCCCAATGATGTAGAAAAACAGTACCTGAAAAAAAGATAGTTAGGACTAAGTATAAATAACACATTATATAGAATATTTACGAAGTTATTAAAAACAAAGTTACAAAAAGATGTTAAAGACAAATTAGGAGAAGATCAAAATGGATTCAGACCAGGAAGGTCATGTGTTGACAATATATTTGCAATACAACAGTTAATTGAAAAACGGACTGCAGTTGGAGAAGAAACCCATTTGACAATGATAGACTTAGAGAAAGCTTATGACTCAATTCCGAGGAACAAATTATGGGAAGTATTGGAGAAATACAATATTGACAGAAACCTAATAGAAATTATTAAACAAACCTATAAAGATAACTCCGCTTATGTTAAAATGGGAAATATAATGTCTAATCCTATAAACACCTCAAAGGGATTGAAACAAGGGTGCAGTCTATCCACCAATTTTATTTAATATTTATGTAGAATTTATATTAACGAAATGGAAACAAAGCTGCAAAGGTATGGGGATCCCAATAGGCAATAGATTTTTGCTGACATTACAATTTGCCGATGATCAACTGGTTTTAGCGCAAGACAATTTTGATATGGAATTCATGATAAAAAGGTTGAAAAGCACATATGAATCATGGGGTCTCACAGTAAATTTACAAAAAACAGAATATCTGGCAATAAATAGCAATGAAAGAGAAAACTTAGTATTGGAAGATGGAATCCAAATAAAGCAAGTGAAACAAACTAAATATTTGGGAATGATTATGGATAACATCGAAGGTATAGGCAAAGAGAACATAAAACATAGAATTGAATTGAGTAGCAAAATAATATCATCATTAAATTCCATATGGTGGGATAAGCATATTTGGAAAGACACAAAAAAATATATTGGTAAAACATTGGTGGAATCTGTTGCAATGTACGGAAGTGAGGTATGGACAATCAATAAGTACTACAAGAATAGCTCTAGAAATGGATTATTTACGAAGAAGTGCCAGAAAGTCTAAATTAGAACGTGTCACAAATAAGGAAATTAGAAACAAAATGGAAGCAGAAGAAAGCATAATTGAAAGAATTGAGGAAAAGGAATTAAAGTGGTTAGGACATGTTTTAAGAATGGAAGATGAGCGATGGCCGAAGCAACTATATGAATGGCATCCTAACAGAAAGAAGAAAAGAGGAAGACCAAGGTTAACATGGAAGGAAAACATGAAGACAGTAATGCAAGCTAGAGGGCTAAGCATCGAAGATGCCCAAGACCGTAGGCTTTGGAGGTTTGGCACAGGAAGACGGCAGCAGCTGTAAAAACCCGAAGATAGATAGATAGAGGTCTATGACACGATGGGTGATAACAGTAACAACGGGCATGATACTTTTTGGCTTTCTCTATATTAAAAAATCTTAAATATTTAAGTTATAGTATAGTTTTTAACAGTAAAAGTAAGTTATAAAAAAAAGAAAAACTGAGTTTTGAATAAATACACCATGTTAGTTGAACATGTCCATTAGAACTGTTCTCTATTTTGTAGCTGAAGGTACTTTGAAGACTGATTTGCTGAAGAAGTTAGGCATGGATGATCTGGGCAGCAGAGTGGTTCTTATAGTCCGTGTCGAGATTCAGCTCCACAAACGTTTCCTGAAGTTTCCGTGACAAGTTTTACACAACGTTCAACAGCCTGCGTGTGAACTGGGAATTGCTTGAAAGTAATGTTCCAGTCAAGGATTGAGTCACTGTCAATGTGCGTTTTGATCTTGTCGTCACTGATTTCTGCCAACAATGGGGGATAAGATAATTCACAGTCAATCCAGTATATAATTTCTGAGTATTCTTGCGCATTGAAGTTGATTTTTTGTGTCGTGTATGTTCTTTCTGTTTTCATTCTTGCATCTATCTGCCTTGCCTTCAGAATTCTTCGAAGTCCGAGCTCTCTTATGTGTTTCTTGTCATCTTGAGTCATGGCTAACAGTAAGTGTTCTGGGTGGGCGAAAAAACCATTCCGTCGACAACATCAAACAAAAGTTTTGGCAAATACCTGGTAGATTGTATTGCTTGGTAAACAAGTTTCGGGCCGTCTGTAATATGTTTACTTGTTTTGATAGTAAACCACATTTGCATGTATGATTTCAATATAAACAAACCCAGTTCTTGAAGTTCAGGTGAGGATCTTTCTTCACTTATGTAGAATCTGAGAGTTCTATTTGCTTTTGTCAACTACCTCGAATGTGATAAGTGCCCAGGTTATCGTACAGCCAAATATTCTTTACAGGTTCCTGATGTTATTACCTTTGAAATATCAAGTAGGTATTGCTGATCTTTGCTAAGCACGTTTATATTTCTCTGTGGTTCTGACAATCAATACTCTGGAAATTAACCACCGGCAGTTTGTGGCAGCCAACTAACTTTTCACCGATTGGCCCTTTAGATGTACTAGGCCCCGTTGTCTTGCTATCCAGGTGCTCAAATGTGTGGCAGAATGGCAACTCATTGAAATGGAGGAGGCAAATGCCCATTGTACAGGTTTCCTTAAATAAAGTTCAACTCGGCGAACCAGACCAGTTTTTCAACCTGCATTGACAACAGTACCATCACATCCGATGACAATTAGATTGTCAAGAGGAATACCACGCTCGGACGGGTAAGAAATTACAGTCTTGACAAACTCTTCAGAGCTTCAAGAATTTGGAGTAACGTGGTCAACATTAGAGTGAGCCGGGGTTTTCAATAAGCGAGTAATGCTTTTCCTTTGGGGCTTATGCACGAAGATATCAACCGGAAGTTGTTAATTTTTTCACACGATAATAAAACACAATTTTCTTATGTTTAAAAATAAAACATATCGTAACTATTACGTTAAAAAGTATAATAAGGGTATAAAAAAACTCGTAAAAATGTGAAATTTTAATATTTTGGCAAATTTTAGGCCCTACGCGCGACCGGAAGATATCAACTGATCTAAACCAATTTAAAACACAGTATTTTTAGGCTCTATTTGAAGACGTTACAAACTATTACATTACGAAAACATCTAATTGAAAAATTAAAGAAATGATCGCAAACATGAAGTTTGTTTTCATATTTTGTCAAACTTTAGAGCCTGTGCGCGACCGGAAGATGTCAACCGATTTTGATAATTTTGTTTCTTTTTTTTTTGTCTATATAATTCGCAACTTTTCCACGCTATTACAACTTCGATATAAAAAATGGGTTTTTTGGCCCACCCTAATATACAATCTAGCCAACCTAACTTGAATGAACATGTTGGGAAACAGGTCGCTAGACCGAATGTTATCCGGTAAGTACACATGGGTATTGTTATTAACTAATGGTTCGTGTGAAAGATTCATAGAAGAGCCAAATAAGATAACAGATTTGATCTAGCTAGTCTATAAAATTTAATGTTGGTGCTTATGAATAAAATGAATATTCTGCTCTTTTGCCTGTTTGCATGGTTTTAAGCTTTTAAAAAGTGATAATTAAGGTAATGCCAGCGTATGATTTGTGTTTTAAATTCCTCTGCCAGTCGGAGAAAATGGTAATGCAATTACATCACAAGCATCATTTTCAAAATGATGGGCTGTGCAGTTTCGACAAGAGCATGCACACAAACTGTTATCAGTTTGTTGACTGTGAGCCTATTTGTGAGACGTGGCATCTATATAACCAAGTCACGTTCAAGTTTAATCAATGGAGTGCTAACCCTTAACAGCTATTATGCCATTGCATGGTATTTCGTACCAATAAAGGCCATAACTCCTCTATTTAAAACATCTAAGGCTCTTTACTAGGCAATAGCGAGGAGATACTAAGGCCAATTCCCACACCATATTCTATTGAGTAACGCTAAGAAATTGGAACCGAAATAAACATCAATAAAACTAAATATAAGGTCACACATAGAAATAAATTATATAATGGAAATTAACAATTAATGACAAATGAGGGATATTTTGAATAAGTGATTGAATTTAAATGCTGGGAAAAGAATAACAAACAGGATTGAGGTGCATAAAGAAGTTAAACGTAGGCTCAATTCTGGAAATTACATGCTATTGTGCATTACAGGGACTCTTGTCGTCCCAACTTCTCACAAAAAACGTAAAACTGAAAATATATAAAACTCTTATTCCCCTGGTTATATTATATGGATGCGAAACATGGACTCTTACTTTAAGGGAGGTTATGATAACGAGTGTTTGAGAATAAAGTTGGAAAAAAAAATTGGACGAAAGAGACATGAATAGACAGGGGAATGGAGAAGACAGCATAACAATTATCTTTATAAGAAACAAGATATAATAAGAACAGTTACGTCTCGTAGACTATGATGAGCAGGGCATGTGGCACGATTTGGGAATGAAAGAGGTGCATGGAAACATTGTATTTAAATCAGAGAGAAAGCGGCTGTTGGTAAGCGACGAGTGAGGAGGAAAAATAATATTAACCATGGTTTGAAGGAAGTATATTATACAGGGGATGATTGTAAAATATTATACTAGCATAGGGATGTATGGAGAGCTTGTATCCGTGCGGCAATGAACCATTCGATAGTGCAAGTGAGTTAGTAGTTAGACGCTACTCCTCTACATACTCGGTAAAATATCGATACTATACTCATCTGTAGCCTTGAAGCGGAATTTATGCAAACGAAATTTTATATTTGTGTTTACTGGATTTTTTGCGGAGCGGCATGTAATGTTTATTTTTAGAGCAAACGTTAATCTTGGCCTCCAAATTTGGAGGTCTCTATGTAGGGTCAAAACTGAGTATGAGTGTTATAGTTTTGTTTTTGTTACATGAGTTACCAACCATAAGGAAGAATAAATACCTTAAATACTGAAAGTGAAATAAAGATTATAAAATCACAATAATACGAGTGGGGTGTTGAAACTCGGACAGAGAAATTATGGATACACTATGAGCCATAGCAGGTAAAACCAGATTAGATAGAATGGAAATGAAGATGTGAGGTAACAATACAATATAATGGACGTCAAAGATTTATAAGAACAAGAGAGTGCAAAGTATATGTGGATAGAACCAGTAAAAAAGTGAATTAGAACAATCCGAGGTTTATATTCAGAAGCAAAATATGTGTCGGGAGACCGAAAAAAGTTGGAAAGAAGGACTGACATCATATACTAATATATGATCTCATGTATGACGATAAACAACACATGAGCCTAGTTAAAACATAAATAATAATAATATTATTATTATTATTATTATTATTATTATTATTATTATTATTATTATTATTATTAATTGATGGACAAGATACGCTGGTTGCTTAGTATGATTTGGGAAAAAGAAGCTCTACCAGACGAATGGAAGGAATCAATTATCGTACCAATTTATAAGGAAGGAGATAAAACTGACTGCAACAACTACAGGGGCATCTCATTACTTTCAACTTCGTACAAAATTCTAACAAATATATTAGTAAGCAGACTTACTCCCTATATTGATGACATTCTAGGAGATCATCAATGTGCATTTAGAAGAAACAGGTCTACAACAGATCAGATTTTTAGTATAAGACAGATGTTAGAAAAGAAATGGGAATATAATGGTACTGCACATCAACTATATGTAGACTTCAAAAAGCATATGATTCAATTAAGAGGGAGAAGTTATATAGTATCCTGCTGGAGTTCGGAATTCCTAAAAAGTTAGTTAGACTTATACGAATGTGTCTAAATGGCTCAAAGAGTAGGGTGCGTGTAGGCAAACAGTTTTCGGACACTTTTGAAATCCAGAATGGGTTGAAGCAAGGAGATGCACTATCTCCTCTACTATTTAATTTTGTACTACATTAAATCTTTGGAGAATGAGGCAGGCTTACAACACAATGGTATTAATAAGCTGTTGGTTTATGCTGATGATATAGTACTACCGGCCGATAGCGAGGAGATACTAAAGGACAATACGCACACACTATTGAGTAACACTAAGAAATTAGGATTGGAAGTAAATATCAATAAAACTAAATGTATGGTCACACGTAGAAATTCATTATATAATGGAACTGGACAGCTTATGACAAATGAGGGAAATTTTGAGGAAGTGGCTGAATTCAAATACCTAGGAACAATAATCACAAATAGGAATAAGATGCACAAAGAAATTAAACATAGACTCAATTCTGGAAATGCGTGCTATTATGCATTGCAGATTCTCTTGATGTCCCAACTCCTTTCAAAAAACGTTAAACTGAAAATATATAAAACTATTATTCTACCAGTTATATTATATAAATGCGAAACATGGACTCTTACTTTAAGGGAGGAAAGGAGATTAAATGTATTTGAGAATAAAGTACTTAGGACAATTTTTGGACCAAAGAGAGATGAAGAGACAGGTGAATGGAAAAGACTACATAACAATGAACTACATGGTCTTTATAGGAAGCCAGATGTAATATAAACAGTTAAGTCTCGTAGACTGCGATGGGCAGGACATGTTGCACGTATGGGGAATGAAAGACTTGCATGGAAGCTTCTTGTAGGAAAGCCAGAGGGAAGACGCCCAGTTGGTAGACCAAGAATGAGGTGGGTAAATAACATTAACTATGATTTGAGGGAAGTAGATTATACAGGGAATGATTGGAAAACATTAGCTCAGGATAGGGATGTATGGAAAGCGTATGTTCTTGCGGCCATGAACCTACGGGTTCGATAGTGCCAGTGAGTAAGTAAGTATGTAAGTAAGTAAGTAAGTAATAATAATAGTAATAATGATAATAATAATAATAATAAGAGTTATGAACTAGCAAAATTATTTAATTTCTTTAAAAAATAGAGATACATTTGGTGGGAGTTGAATGTGTATCATTTACGATAAAGTAGATTTCTATTAGGTATATGATTCATTTAACTTTTAGAGTTAGAAATGAAGTGAAAAAATGAGAATGAAGCACAAGTATGTAAGATCGTTGTAAGACAAACAACTGAAGTGAAAGGTGTGGAGAAACAATCAGGCACCTTTTTTTTTTGTTTTTTTTTTTCGAAATTGACTTTTACTTGTCATTAGATTCTCCATGAAAATCACTGTCATTTAGAAGTGTGAAATAGTAAAATATACAATTTAATTATGGGTATATTTACCTCCAAGATTTGGAATTTAGTTAAGGAAATAAATAAATTGTACAACTAAATGTGTTTTCTAGGTTTCAAGGAAACAGTGACTTGCCTATTTGTTTTTCCCTTTACTCTTCAGGTTGCTTATAAGGTGAAAAAAAACATCAACCCTTAATGTGCAATGTAGGATACAAAGGGAATGAAGGGGATAAATGAGTTAGAGAGCGATGGTACTAAGTTAAGTAATTTGCATTACTGAAATAATACAGCCCAATTACTTGCAAAATCCTATCTACACACAGGATTTTATGAAATTGTAAGTTTTCTTGATTTATCTATCTTCAGAGTTGAGGGTCCAGAATCATATTAGAAAATGTGACATAGAATATTCGTTCCTTTCATGGGTTTTATAGGCCTATTCCTGACTGCAGATTAACCGTGGTCCTCAGGAGATTAATTCCGGTACTTACTTACTTACTTACTCACTGGCACTATCGAACCCGAAGGTTCATGGCCGCGCGGACATAAGCTCTCCATACATCCCTATCCTGAGCTAATGCTTTCCAATCATTCCCTGTATAATCTAATTCCCTCAAATTCCGGTACCTGAGAATATTGCCAGTGATATGCTTCTATATTCAAGTGTTTTTACATACGCCTGACAAGAAAACAAATACTTCTAATTTCCACTCTGTGTCTTCAGGCGGAAAGCCTACATCACGACCTACATGTCATCTCATAGTTCGACCTGGAATTCGAGTAGAGGGTTAGGGCTTGCAAACATAACCAGCGACTGATCATACTTAGGTTATCTCAAATTGGGAATTGTCCAGATGCGACCGAGACTAGACAAACACGTCCAAGAGCGCCATTATATGGTCCATGAGCGACCAGGTCTATATAGGCTACCTGAACTTAACAAAATCTGACGTCACCCTTCGCCATTGTGTACGTACGTGTCACGTTTCAAAGAACACACATGTTCTTGTGGTTGATTATATCGCTGTTAGTTAATGTCCTTCACATCCTTGAAAAGCCTTGCTGCGATGAAAATTCAAAAGGGGAAAGATATTTAAGGATTTATATTTCTCGACCTTGTATATAAAAATCTAACACAAATATATCATCCTAACATTATATTTATTGGTGTTAATCATACAAATCTAACAAAAACTTACCTTAACCTAACAAAAATAAATCACCATAACCTTAAGTTATATTTAACATGTTACGAGTTACATGCTCATATTTAGTGACATATTTTTCACATCGTACACACAGTCTAAAGTCTACAAAACGGGAAGCAAAGTATTGTTTGTGTTCATAACATAATTCAATTAATCCAGGTCCGCACATCGACGATCCAGCGCCACTCCTGGGCGAGCACATGGACGATCCCGTCGAAATCAAGACCTTAAGAACATGGAAGATAGTTTAGAAAGAAAATGCACCCACATGTGTTAATCAAAATGGTGGACGATTGAACGATCATCCAGCCAATGTATCGGTGACATCTTTCAACATATCAGCTATTATAGCTGGTTTTTCCAAACTAGAGCCTCTATTGATAGCAGCAACCAAAATTCCTCACGATGTTGGGTGAACGCTGGCCAAAATTATGTAAGTAAATTTCCTCTCCCATGGATACCCGAACCAGCACAACTCCCGTAGCTCTCAACAAGTTAAGATTCCATAAACAAATCGTCTATGGTGCGGGGATAAAAGAACGCATACAGTTAGAGTATTCATTTACTTACTTACTTAAATCAGGCTTTCCACTTTACAGCAGTTCGCCCTTGATTCCTGCTTTCCAGAGATTCCTATCTTCCCATCGTTCTTCTTCCATACCCTCTTCATATCGTATCACATATCCCCTCATTCCATGTTCTTCTACTTCTCCCCCTTCTACTTCTACTTCTCCAGTTTAGGCTACTGGTCTTCCGACATCCGTTGTACATGTCCATACCACTGTAAAGCTCTCTTTGTTATCCTTTCGATAACAGTTTCTTGTGCATCCATTTCTTGTCTGATATATATGTATTTCGAATATATTGTAGCCTGGATATTCTAATACGTCTCCGTAATCCATCCATTTCTGTCGCCAAGATTCTTTTCTGCATCCTTTCATTTATTGTCCAGCTTTCTGATCCGTATGTAAGTATACTTTTTAATATTGTCTATATAATCTCTTTTTTTTTGTTTTCTGGTCAAATTTCTATTCCATAAAAGACCATTCAGGGATCTAATCGCCTTCCTTGTATAATTTACTCTGTTAATAATATCTTTTTCACAAGTACCAGATTTATCTATTATAGATCCAAGGTATTTAAATTCTTCAACACATTTAATTATCAAATTATTTATTTGTAGATCTTCTGAATTTCCTCCGATTACCATATATTCTGTTTTAATATAATTTATCTTCAGTGCACTTACCTCAAATGCATCGACCAACTTTCTGATCATATATTCTATATCTCCTTTATCTTGTCCTATTATAATTCTGGTCATCAGCGAATAATAAATTGTGCGGTAAACAGTCATTAATGTTGATTCCCATTCCCCTACATGACTTATTCCATTTCATTAATACACCTTTTAAATATATCTTAAGCAATGTTGGCGATATCTCGTATCCTTGTCTTAATCCTTTTGTTATATCAAATTCTGAGGATACTCTATTTCCAATCCTAATACTTGCTTTACAATCATACATTCTTTTTATAAAATGTATGAGAGATTTAGGTATTCCAAACTTCTCCATTGCCACCCAAAGTTTGTTAATGGGTACAGAGTATGACTTTTCCAGATATATAAATGCCATATGAACGTATTTTACTTTAGCCAACATCTTTTCTGTAATATGCATATTCACAAATGCATTATCAAGGCACGACAACTTAATATTTGTAATAAAATTGTATATGGTAAACAATTGCTACAGTATTTTTATTTAACGTCGCTCTGTAACTGTTATAATCATTAACGTCACAGTTCAAATCTCGGCGTTAAAATTCCAACAACTTTGCTCAATGATATATTTTTCAGACATGAGGTTCTTTTACGTCCTCTAATGTACGGCACAGAACAAGACGGTATAGTTTTCTTTCGAAATAATCCACACTCAGAATTTCTATGGCATCGTCCCGGCAGGGTTTTAAACTCGCGAATCCTCTAGACCACCAGGATTATTATATATTATGATAATTTATTATTATATATTATGATATTGGAGCAATAATATACCACAATTGTATTCGTTAAGCACAACTGTTATTTTTCTTTTAATTTTCTTCCTCTACTCTAATACTAGCATCTTATCTATTTTTAACCCTAATTGCGGTAGTTAAAATTATTAATATTTTTAAAGGACCGCTTCGTCACATAACATGTGAATAAACCTCTACGAATTAACCATCCATTACTCAAAATTGCTAATAACGCTTTAATCGATTTACCTTCCCCCTCCCTTATTTTTAAGATTAAATATTACCTATTCAAAATAAGAATAATAGCAGATATTAATTTACCCAAAATAAAGTGAAGTGCCTGAATTAAAGGGCTATTGTGATAGAATATATAATGTAACCTCCGTTACCATCACTAAAGATTTTTTCTTTTGCGCTTTCCTAAAACATCCAAACTAGCCACCCTTCCACCAACCGTCCTCCGGTAGAAAGTGCAAGGTTATGGTAACAAGAAGTAAAAAAGAAAACGCAGCATTGTCCAAAATTATATTGTGACGTATTGTGGGCTGACTTTTGAATTTCACGGTCGGCGGCGCGAGAGTCGAGTGTGGTAGGGGGAGATTGGTAAGCTGTCGATTCACGAATCGGTGAATTCCCGGAGAAATTTCCACAAGCGTAAATATCTCCAATCTGGGAAAGTCGGTTCTCAGCTTTTCTATACGAGAAGTGTCTCGACTGGGATTCCAGATAATGCCTACACTCGTATATATAAGAAGATGCGATTTTCGGACAAGCCAGTTGTAGGTGTGCCTGGGTTGTGAACCAGTGAACGACCTGAAGCGCTAAGTCAAGAAGATAAATGAAACCGTCATTGAATATAAAGAACTGGGTGAAATAAATTTGAAGAGAGACTTTATTAGCAAAAAAGTAATTTGTTAAAAATCAATGAAATGTTATAAAATAAATAAAGTGAATTTAGAAATGTTGCGTAAACATCTGTGAAGTTAATTCCATTAAATTCGACTGCTTTCCATCATTACGGCAATCAGTGACAATATTTTTATCCTGCTGAGCAAAATATTACGCTCTGTACACCCTTGCCAAAAACACTTATCAATGATCATAAATACAAACACACGAACTCTATGCAACAATTGGAAAATGATTAATGACAAAAAAAATGCTTAAAATAAGTTAGAGTTTCTTTTTATTTCATTCGTATAAGAAAGAAAAAAAGACTGGAATTAGCAGTGAAGAGCTTTCTGGGACTTTCCTCCGTTTTCCATCATCAATCATTGTCACACGAGCCGCGGGCGTGTGATTATTTCGACCAGCCGGTACTTCCACTCTCACCATAATTCAGGAATGTACTGTTCTTAACCAACTATTCTACTCCCAACGATAAAGATATACCTACCTAGGCTATATACAGTCATTAACATTATAGTTTGTACACACTAAGTCCAAATTATATAATGTCTATTGTTCATTATAAAAATACAATTATTTTAATATAAATTAATGTTTGTCACACCAAGGGAAAAACATCCAAATATTAAAATAATATATAATAATATTTAAATTTTAAATATAATGCATTGAGAATGGTTGCAGATTTCAGGTAACTGGGCTGTTTGTAGACTTGAAGCTTGTAATAGTACATGGTGCACAGTCTGCTTTGTTTATTCTGTTCATGTACACTACGATTGTAAGTGACTTCTCTCGGTGTATTGTTTACTATTTTCTTCAGGGGAGTCAAAAATGGAGTAAAGGAAATAACTTAGTGATTATTTCAAGAAGGTGAAAGTCAATTTAGTTTTGAGAGGATTTCTTTGAATAATATAACAAGGCAAACTAATAAACCACCGTCAACTGTCAACTACATCGTTAATGAATTCAAATATTGTGGCAGTATATAACTTTTACCAAGACGATCTAAAAAAATGCAAAGACAGAGAAATTCTTAGTTCGTCCTGTAAAATTAAATAGAAGATTAAAACACGTGTGGAAGTCCGTGCAATGACAGAAGTCGCAGGTAAACAAATGTCGAATTAAACTGTATGGCGAGTCTTATGGAAACTTGGTTTTCGTGATCGAATGGCATGAAAAAGTCAATTCGTCAATATAAAGAACAGAAAGGCCCGATTTAAATTTGCTAAACTGCATCAAAAGAATACCAATAGTTTTGGAATCAGATCATATGGTCTGATGAGATTAAAATTAAGCAGTTTGGTTCGGATGGTAACCATAGGGTTTGGCGGAAAGAAAATGTAGCCGACAAATATGAAAACATTATCCCATCCACTAAGTACTGAGGCGGTTCCGTAATAATTTGGTGCTGTATATCACCATATGGAGTGTTGAACATTCAGTTTATTGATGGCAATATGTCCCAATTGTTTATCTCGATATTCTGAAGCAACATTTGAAACGAAGTGCAACTAAAACGGGAATGTCAAGTACCGTCTTATTTCAGCAAGATCAAGTCCCAAAAGCATACAATTGATATTAGTAGAAGATACGTATCTGGAACTTCATATGTCAGCTCAAATCTCCTGATTTAAACTCCATTGAGAACCTGCAGTCCATTCTCAAAAGAAGAATCTCCTAAGAAGAAAGTTTCGTCAATAGGGTAATTGAAATGTATAATTCTAAAGGTATGGAGTGAAATTAAGCCAGAAGCTGCCAAAAATCTCGTTAACTCAATTAACAATAGATGCAAAGTAAAAGACTATGCAACCTCATACTGAATTATTGACAATATCCACAAATTGACATTTATGTTTGTCTTTTAATTTGTTTTTATATTTCTGTACAAGCAATAATGTTACATAAATCTGCTACATTATTTTATTCAAATTATTCAAAAAGCCAATTTATGAAAAAAAAATGGTTTGTTTAACAGTTGTGTGTTAGATACTATTCACTAGATATAGCAAATACAGATTTTTAAAATACATTATGAATCTCCGTTGAGGTCAGTACAAAAATCTTTTAAATATAAAATTAGTACCTTATTCTCAGTCGTCCCAATAATATAAACATTTTTTTCTAATATATTTAAAAGAAGTTGCGTATAAAACCTAATTGTACAATCAACACTACATTAGTAGCATATAATATACCAGGGGTAATGTGATGGCCTTGGACGAGTTGGACCGGCGACATGTTTCCTAAGTGAGTTTTTCTCTGGTTTTTCTTATCTATAAGACGAATGTCAGGAAACTCTTACAACCGATAATAATTATCATATCAAATTATTTTGTTCAAAAACACTTTACAGATACACAATAGAAACACACAGAGGGGCGAGTGCCTATCAATAATTTGAAAAAAATAATTTTTCATCCAAATATTTTTGCTAGGAGACACCATGAATATTTATAAGTATTTTATGCTCTAAGACATGTGTTTACGATCGAACCCCACCCACAGCTCTTAACGTGCTTTGGGTTCCGCGCTGGGCAGATAGATGACGTTAATGTGGTTTATTTTGAATTTACACACCACTTCGCCAGACCACTTTACATATTTGATGCATTCTAGTATTGTATACAGAGAGGAGTGTATGTTTATCTGATTGTGTAGTGTAAAGTGTGCTGTATGAGGGATGATGATGAAGAGTAAGGGAGCCGTCACGTAGGGTTCTCCTGTCGAAAAAACACCAAGAGGGCGCATAGCTTAAGGTCCTCATCCGTTGGAAGAATAGCTATAAATAGTACCACGTGTCTTCTCAACATATATACTGCAGAGTGATTTACAATATAATGCAGGAATCTGGTGCAAAATCTAGGAATAAAAATTGCGCACCACCACTCTTCCTGAGCCGAAATTGAAAATCTTATAATTAAATTAATCTAATTTAATCAATTTAACAATGTTCCATCCCGCCGAGATTGAACTCGGGCACGCTAGTCATGCTACCACAGGATGAGCTAGCATGGCGGAGTGAACAGGCTGTGACACATTCATCTGCAATTATATCTTTAAGACACGATGTTTGGTTCCCAATATTTTGTTTTATTTTATTCATTTAAAAACTTATATTTTAATTAGGGGTTAACTTGTGATCTACCGCTATGGTCTCGGGATAGCGTTCTTTTCCTCGTACTCAGCGGGCCCGGGTTCCATCAAAGGTCGGGACAAGTTTTTTCGGTGATGGGTTTTTTCGGGGCTTTTCCTCACTTGTAAGATAATGTCAGGAAACATAAAGGACCAAACGGTTCCGGAACATCATCATGTTTAGTATAAATGTATGAGTGAATGGTGTATTTTGACTTAAATGTTTTGATTCTCAGAGGAGGCTGATCACTCATCATTCGAGAAGACCCTCCATAGTGTTATGCGGTCAATAAAGTGATCCACAGTTTAAATCCCTCTCTCAACAGGTCATGTTACTGTAAGGCCCTAGTGGGCCTACCTATAGCGTAATAGGTTAAACTACAGTATTATGGAGAAGAAGAATATTAGTTTGTGGGTATTAAACTGTTTTTATTTTCATTAATTGTTTTAGTAGCGTTATCAGTCGTCCGGGATTATGTTGGCAGAAGGAAATATACCACAGCCTAACAATTAAATATGTAAGTTAGAAATAATAAAACATTTAGATTGCATGATGACTCTTTTCTTAAAGATACAATCACAGATGAACGTCTCAGTTTAGCTGATGGGCAGAACAAGAAAAATATTAGTTTCGAAATATCCGTTATAAATTTGGGATTTTCGAAATATTAAAATTATGCAAAAGTTCTTATAGGCCTAAATAAAATAAAACTATAAGATATTATGAATTCATAACTAATTCTACAAAAAGTTCTCGTAAAATGTACATATTATAACTAAGTGAAATAGAGATATATTATAACTTAAAAGTCCACCGCTGTGGTCTCGAGGTAGCGTGCACGCAGCGAGCCCGGGTTCGATCCCCGGTCGGGGCAGTTTTTCTGGGTGAGGTTTTTATCGGGGTTTTTCCTCACCTGTAAGACAAATGTCAGGAAAACGTTAAGACCCAAACGGTCCCCGAAATCATATGGCCATCATCATCATTCTTATCATCATCATCATCTTTCACCGGTGTGGAAAGCAACGGGAAGCTACCACACCTACAATTCCCTAGTAAAGCTCCAAGCATAGCACGAAAATGCTATCATTGCAGTGAAGGACCTGCCTTCGGGCAGAATTACTATGGATGGATAACTTAAAATGTCATATTTGCAAATGTGCCTTAATAAAATGAGATATCTCCTAAATCTGTAATATGCTATTCTCATGAAACCAACTTGAGATTACAAATATATCGTTTATCTTAAAATATATTTCATAAATAGAATGACAACTAAAATTTATATTGTTAGTGTATTTCGAGGAAACAATAAGGGGCATTTCCTCATATGTAGCCTGTATTGCATCAAATATAATGAGAAACCACAGAAGTTAGGCCTGTATTTCGAGGAAACAATAAGGGGCATTTCCTCATATGTAGCCTGTATTGCATCAAATATAATGAGAAACCACAGAAGTTAGGCCTGTAGTTCAATAAATACTCAGTGTACATCCTGTTTCCTATTTCACAAAGCCTCCCGGGATCGATGGGTTTTAAAAACGTAGGGCTTTTCGAAAACAAGTAAAATCTTTTTCATTAAGTGATTTTATATCTATGGTAATGAGGGTATATTTCACATTATTGCGACATTCGAATGAAACTAAATGTGTTTATAATCTATGTAGGACTCGGTGGACTAATGATTATCGTGCTCGCCTGTGATTTCGACATTGCCAGGATTCCGGATCTGCATTATGCATTTTTAAATGGGTAAAAATCTTGATTATGACTTCCTTTGAAAGGGAATTTAGTCCTGGGACACGTTTCATAGGTTTTACGACACGTAAGATTATTTATACCATGAAATAATAATAATAATAATAATCCATCCATAGTAATTCTGCCCGAAGGCATGTCCTTCACTGCAATCATAGCATTTTCATGCTATGCTTGCAGCTTTACTAGGGAATTGTGTAGGTGTGGTAGCTTCCCGTTGCTTTCCATACCGGGATGATGATAATGATAATGATAATGGTAAGGATGGTAATGATAAGGATGATGGCCACATGATTTCGGGGACCGTTTGGGCCTTAAAGTTTTCCTGACATTTGTATTACAGGTGAGGAAAAAACCCGATAAAACCTCACCCAGAAAAACTGCCCCGACCGGGGATCAAACCCGGGCCCGCTGCGTGGCAAGGCAGCATGCTACCTCGAGACCACAGCGGTGGACAATAATAATACTTACCTACTTACTTACTTACTCACTGGCACTATCGAACCCGTAAGTTCATGGCCGCGCGGACATAAGCTCTCCATACATCCCTATCCTGAGCTAATGCTTTCCAATCATTCCCTGTATAATCTACTTCTCTCAAATCATAGTTAATGTTATTCTCCCACCTCATTCTTGGTCTACCAACTGGGCGTTTTCCCTCTGGCTTTCCTATAAGAAGCTTCCATGCAAGTCTTTCATTCCCCATACGTGCAACATGTCCTGCCCATCGCAGTCTACGAGACTTAACTATTCTTATTATATCTGGCTTCCCACAAAGACCATGTAGTTCACTATTATGTAGTCTTCTCCATTCACCTGTCTGTTCATCTCTCTTTGGTCCAAAAATTTTCCTAAGTACTTTATTCTCAAATACTTGTAATCTCCTTTCCTCCCTTAAAGTAAGAGTCCATGTTTCGCACCCATATAATATAACTGGTAGAATAATAGTTTTATATATTTTCAGTTTAACGTTTTTTGAAAGGAGTTGGGACATCAAGAGTATCTGCAATGCATAATAGCACGCATTTCCAGAATTGAGCCTATGTTTAATTTCTTTGTGCATCTCATTTCTATTTGTGATTATTGTACCTAGGTATTTGAATTCAGCCACTTCCTCAAAATTTCCCTCATTTGTCATTAGCTGTCCATTTCCATTATATACTGAATTTCTACGTGTGACCATATGTTTAGTTTTACTGATACTTACTTTCAGTCCCAATTTCTTAGTGTTACTCAATAGTGTGTGCGTGTTGGCCTTTAGTATCTCCTCGCTATCGGCCAGTAGTACTACATCATCAGCATAAACCAACAGCTTATTAATACCATTCAGCTGTAAGCCTTCCGCATTCTCTAAAGAGTTAATGGCATGCTCTAGTACAAAATTAAATAGTAGAGGAGATAGTGCATCTCCTTGCTTCAACCCATTCTGGAGTTCAAAAGTGTCTGAAAACTGTTTGCTTACACGCACCCTACTCTTTGAGCCATTTAGACACATTCGTATAAGTCTAACTAACTTTTTAGGAATTCCGAACTCCAGCAGGATACTATATAACTTCTCCCTCTTAATTGAATCATATGCTTTTTTGAAGTCTACATATAGTTAATGTACAGTACCATTATATTCCCATTTCTTTTCTAAATCTGTCTTATACTAAAAATCTGATCTGTTGTAGACCTGTTTTCTTCTAAATGCACATTGATGATCTCCTAGAATGTCATCAATATAGGGAGTAAGTCTGCTTACTAATATATTTGTTAGAATTTTGTACGAAGTTGAGAGTAATGAGATGCCCCTGTAGTTGTTGAAATCAGTTTTATCTCCTTTCTTATAGATTGGTACGATAATTGATTCCTTCCATTCATCTGGAATAGCTTCTTTTTCCCAAATCATACTAAGCAACCAACGTATCTTGTCCATCAATTTTTCTCCCCCCGATTTTATCAGTTCTGCTGGGATCTCATCTGAACCTGATGCTTTATACAACTTCAATTTTTCAATCGCCATTTCAACCTCTAATGGACTCGGTTCTGCGACTAACATTTCTGCTGTCTGTGACTTATCCTCCTCGATGCCCTGTTCTGTATGTACATTTAATAGCTGATTAAAGTAACTTTTCCATCTATTTAGTATACTCCTGAAATCTGCAATCATATCCCCATTTTCATTCCGAATTATGTTTGTTCTAGCCTGAAACCCTTTCTTCTCTATACTAATTCCCTGATATAATTCTCTAATGTTCCTATTTTTTGCGTTCATTTCAAGATCATTAATCTTCTCTCTCAAATATTCCCTCTTTTTACTCTTTAGTAACTTGGTGGTTTCCCGTCTAACACTACCCAATTGCTCTAAATTTACCTCATTTGGCTCGTGTAACCATTTCGTTTTTGCTAGCTTTCTCTTCTTTACAATGTCGCCACATTCCTCATCAAACCATTTCTTGTTTTGCTTCTTTTTTAAACAACCAATGCTTTCTGATGCTGACAATTTAATAGTATCTCTTATAGCTTCCCATTCTTTATTTATATCAGTTTCTTCTTCGTTTCCACATTGTCATCTGAAGATTCCAGTACTTCAAATCTATTAGCAATTTTGACTTGGTATTCTTGCCGCATTTCATCATTTTTCAAGTTTTTTAATTCATATTTTACAGAATCATCTTTAGCGTTTGTTCCTCGCATAAGCGACAGCCGTTGTCTGATTTTCACTCTGACCAGATGATGATCCGAATTGCAGTCTGTCCCTCTAACTGATCTAACATCAATGACGCTACTGTGCCAGCGTTTATCCACTAATACATGATCTATCTGGTTCCGAGTTTCTCCATCTGGGGACGTCCAGGTGTATTTATGAATATCCTTATGCTGAAATGTTGTGCTCTTAACAATGAGATTCTTTGATGTGGCAAATGTAACTAATCTAATCCCGTTGTCGTTACTATTTTCATGAAGACTGAATTTGCCTAATGTTGGTTTGAATATATCTTCCCGCCCCACTTTTACATTAAAATCTCCTAAGACAATTTTCATATGATATCGTGAAAGGCTATCAAATAAGCATTCTAATTCTTCATAGAACTCATCCTTGATCTTGTCATCTTTATCTTCTGTGGGGGCATGTACATTTACAATTATAAAATCATGTCGTTTACCCTTTAGAATTATGTATGATATCCTATCACTAACAAACTTAATATCTCGGATAGCGGATAGGATCCTCCTTGTAACTAAAAAACCCGTTCCAAATGCAGGTCTTTCTGCACCCCCATAGAATAAGGACAATAATAATAATAATAATAATAATAATAATAATAATAATAATAATAATAATAATAATAAATAAATAATAATAACAATAATAATATCATAGCCCAACGAGAAACAAATATGGTGCCAGTGAATTTGCAAGGATTATATTTTGGTGATACTGAATCCAAATTTTATATTAGTTTTACAAATTGTAAGGTACATAGTGTTCACAAAATAAAGAATGTATTTTGACACCTACCTGTCTCCGCTAACTTATGTCTTTTTTTTTTTTTTTTTTTTAATTTCGGATTAGATTAGATTAGATTTAGCCTGGTGGAGTTAAGGCCATGTGGCCTTCTCTTCCACTCACCAGGACAAACATATATTACATCAGAATATAACAATCTTAATTAACTCTAATATTAAACACTAAATAAAAATTTGATCAAAAGATAATATCTAATATATTACGATCTATAATACAACCAGTTAATATTAGTTAAAATTAAGACTAAAACTAATAATAAAATGTATAAAAGCAATGCATATTAAATTGTCCCTGTCTAGTGTATATAAAAAACAAAAGAAAATAATGAGATATAGAAAACTAATTTTACGATTATACAATATTTAAAACAAAACAAATAAAAATATTTGTTATTCTTAATATTATTTTCATAAATAATTAAATATATTAATATTGCTAAAAGAATACTATCAGTGAGGTGTATAAGTTAGTTTGTTATTAAATAATTCTTTAGTTTGTTTTTGAAGGATGTTATAGTTTGACGGTCTCTGACATGGGACGGAAGGGAATTCCATGTTTTGGTACGTGACACCGTAAAAGATAATGAATAATATACAGTGTGATGAGGCGGGATATAAAGGACAATGTGCTGATGAGATCGAGTGTCAAGATTATGTGTGTCGGATAGTCTCATGAAGCGGCGTGATAAATAATTAGGCGATGATGTGTGAAGTATTTTATAGAGAAGGGATAAGGAATGGACAGTTCTACGATTTCTTAGACGAAGCCACGATAATTGTTCCAGGGACGGTGTAACATGGTCAAATTTGCGAATACCACAAATAAAACGTGCGCAAGAATTATGAACACGTTGAAGTCTTTGAGTGGAAATAATATTTAAGTCTGTAAAAAGAGTGTCACAATAATCAAAATGGGGCATTGCAAGTGTTTCTACTACATTTTCCTAAGGCGAATGGCAAACAATTTCGTACACGATTTAATGAATGTATTATTGAGAAGACTGTTTTGCATGTATGGTTTATTTGTGTATTCCAATTTAAGTTTTTGTCAATAAATACTCCTAGAATTTTTACTGTCTCACTATAAGGGATTTGAACTCCATTTAGTGACACATGCGAAACTGTGTTTAGGTTAATTGTAGATAATAGTCTCTGGTGACCCATAATGATTGATTGTGACTTTCTAGGATTTAATTGCAGTCCATATTTAACTGTCCAAGTCATTAGTGAGTCAAGATCCTCGTTAATTTTGGCAACAGCGTCATTTAGAGAATATTTGTCTGTGTGGATGTAGATTTGCATGTCGTCTCCAAATAAATTATGTTTGCAATGCTTTAGGGAGTTAGATATGTCATTTATGTAGATTGAAAAAAGCAAAGGTCCAAGTACCGAACCCTGTGGAACCCCAGCTTTACGGAAGGACCAAGAAAAACATAATATATGATTTCCTACAACAGATTGCTGGCGCTCATGAAGGTAGGAATTGAACCATTTGGTGGCACTATCAGAGAGTAAGAGGTTTTTAAGTTTATGCAACAATAGGTCCAAGTCTACCGTGTCGAATGCTTTACTAAAGTCCAGTAATGTAAGAATGGTAGGTTTTCGATTATCAGCAGCTTCGCGTATGTCTTCGTAAATATTTAGTAGAGCCGTATTTGTATTGTGTCCTGTCCTGAAGCCTGACTGAAATTGATCTAGAAGGTTGTGTTCATTTAGGTAGTCAGTCAGTTGTTTATAGAAGGTTGTGTTCATTAAGGTAGTCAGTCAGTTGTTTATGGACTAATCGTTCCAGAGCTTTTGAAAGGGTAGGTAAAATGCTAATGGGTCGAAAGTCGTTCGGGGTTGAGGGCGTTTTAACTTTAGGCAGTGGGCGTACGAGGGCTTGTTTCCACAATGAGAGATATGCAGAAGTTTGTAGTGAGGAGTTAAAAATATGAGTTATAGTAGGTAGTATAGATTCGATTATTTTATTCAGTAAAGTAATATTTATATGGTCAGTTCCTTCTGCTTTGGTTTTTATTCGCATGATGACTTTCTTTACGTCGTAATCTGTAACATATGAGAAGTGGAAATGTTCTCTGTCGGGTTGATTTGTCAGTGATAATTCATTTATTGTTTGTTCTTTATCCTTTGGAGTAGTAGTTATACCTATGAAGTGATTATTGAGTGTGTGCAGGGAAACGGGTAATTTGTCTACCTGTGTGTCTTTTCTCCCAATTCCCATATTATTCAAGTTTTTCCAGATTTCTGAAGTATTGGTATCATGTTAGGCTGTATAAATGTCTAAGTTTGGCGTTTCTTATAGCTTGATTTGTTTTGGTACGTAACTGTTTATATTGATTGAGATTTGTGTCTGATTTGTCGAGTCTATATTTCGTATGTGCTGCGTCTCTATCAGCCAACAAGTTACGAATTGAAAGAGTCATCAGGGTGCAGGGCGTCGTTTCACGAGTTTAGTTTTTAGTGGGGCGTGTCTGTTGTATAATTGTAGTATAAAGTCATTTAGTGTCTCAACTTTTTCATCTACAGAATGCAGCGTCCATACTGAATGCCACGGCATCTGCATAGCTTCTTCAATTTGGGCTGTATTGTCTGTATGTTTTAAGTCTCTAAACGTAATAGTCTTTCGTGTCGGTTTAGGGCACTGCAGTGAATATGCTAAGAATATAATATTATGTGCTGATATTCCCGGGGCTGGCAGTTGCCCGTGAGTAAGTACTCTGTCTGGATTATTAGTTGCAATTAAGTCAAGTAACGTCTCAGAGTGATGAGTGTGATGTGTAGGTCGTAGGGGTAGGAGAGTCATATCACAAGCCTGGAACGTAGCTATCAGTTGTTGTGTATGTCTGTTATCAGTGTCTAGTATATTTATATTAAAGTCGCCCATAACGATAACGTGTTCATATTGTATTCGCGCGTTTTGTAAAGTGGACTCAATTTCAGCGATGGCTTTTATTTTATGAGGTTGGTATACTACACAGAGAAGACATTTTTTGAAACTGACAAATATTTCTATGAACATAATTTCGGCAGATGGTTCGTTATTAGATAGATACACAATTTTAGGAGTAAGATCTGTGCTAACGAAGGCTCCAATACCGCCCCCGCGACTGTAAACACGATCGTGTCTAAGAAAAGTATAACCATCCATGTTAATTAAAGAAGAGGTAATGGTGGGATTTAGCCACGTTTCAGATATGAGAAGAGCATGAATATTTAAAGAGAAGAAAATTGTTCTGATTTCATCTATATGTGCAGTAATACTTTGAGCATTGAAATGGACTACCTGCAAGGAGGTAGGGTATGTGGATAAAGCTATTTCTAAAGCATTCCTTGAAGTAGTGGGGTCGAGAAGGGGTGTGGGAAGGTTATTGTCCTGTAGCCTGTCAAAGACTGTCAAAGGAAAATCATCATTTAAACGAAAAATGGTCGTAAAATATTTCAACAAACTTACAAACTAAACTTGGTATCACGTCACTAAGAATATCTTAATTTTATGTACTATTAATAAAATGTTTAAAGTGATAACTGTTGGTTATTCACTGGCCGTGTTCGCACTAATTATATTTTCTGAGGCCCGGAGAATGATAAGTTTGTTGTCTCCTTCTTTAACATGGATTGCTCCGTCAATTGTCCACACATTTGTTACCATATTTGGAGATGCATTCTTTTAATAGCTTATACCTCATTTGAGTTAAGTCTTCCCTAATTGTTATACCACTCCCTTTCAGCTGTTTTTTGTTCTAGAAAACCTCTCTCCTTTTTGTATAGCTTACGAATTTGACGATAACCTGCCGTGGCCGGTCCGCCTTTCTCCCCACACGATGACTCCCATCAATAACACATGTTTCTAATTTAATACCTATTTTAGACGTCACATCGATAGCTATTTGTCTGTATCCTCAGCGTCCATCTCAGGGATGCCAAATATACGTAAAAATGTTATTGTCGTATTACATTATACTGTGTTGGCCGCGATGATATAGCGATTATGTTCTTTGCTAATCCTGAGGTCACGAGTTCAAATCCGGTCAGGCTTGATGGATTTTTAGAATGAAAAAAAAAAACAAATAATATACCATCCAGAAGGAGCTTAAGCCATGGTTCCCAAGTTTGAGGATTTTCGTGCTCATAGAAGAACCCTATGCCTAAATTAGTGCCTCTGAGCAAAATGTAACAGGTCTTCACCATCCAAGCAACATTTAGTTGCCTACTAGTTGTCTCATTGAAGCGATGTGCTGATCACATGTCGCTCACTGACATCTGTAGGAAATACGCATATCAAAAGTAGTTTGGTTAAGAAACTCCCTCCAAGGGTGCACCCACGAGAGATGTATGGAATATGTTCATATATATATATATATATATATATATATATATATGACCAAGTGAGCTTAGCCGGGGGTTCAGCGAGACCAGAATTCGGAACGTAATCGAAGGATGATCCTCTCAACTATCCGAGATTTGTCGCCGATAGGTTATCATACATACTTCTGAAGGGTGAACGACATGATTTTTTACTATTAAATGTACATGGTCCCTTAGAACATAAGGACGTCAATATTAAGGATGAGTTCTATGAAGAATGAGAATGCGTATTTGATAGAATTCTCCGATATCGTATGAGAATTCTATTAGGAGATTTTAGAGTAAAGGTGGGACAGAAAGATATATTCAGGCCAACAATAGGCAAATTCAGTCTTCATGTATGTATGTCTATTCAATGCGACGGGATTGGATTAGTCACATTTCCTGCATCAAAACATTACAAATACATTGTATATACCGGTACCTTTTTTTTGTATATTAACACCCCGTCTTTTTCAATATTTCTTTATTTTTCTATGTATTTTATTCTTGTAAAGCTTTTCGAAAATTGTATTTCATCTTCATGGCATTTGTTTTATTTGAAAGCTTCACAAGAATAAAATACATAGAATAATAAAGAAATATTGAGGAAGCCGGAGTGTAAAAATACAAAAGAAAAAAGGTATATACAATTTATTTATAATAAAATATAGCCTCATTGTGTATTATAAAATAATAAAAAAATTAATTTCATAAGCATAGATCAAAAACATTATTATAGGAGCACAACATTCCAGCATACAGGATTTCATAAACACACCTGAACGTCTTCAGATGGTGGAACTAGGAACCGGATAGACCATGTATTAATTGACAAACGCTAATACAGTAGCATCGTAGACGTTAGATCAGTTACTGCAATTCAGATCATCATCTGGTCAGAGTGATAATCGGAGAACAGTTATCGCTTATGAGAGGAAGAAACGCGAAAGATGATTCTGAAAAATTTGAACTAACAATCTCGAGAAATTATGAAATACGGCAAAAATACCAGGTAAAATTGCTAATAGATTTGAAATACTGCAATATTCAGATGAACATGTGGCAACCGAAGAAGAAACTGATATAAATAAAGAATGGGAAACTATAAGAGATAGTACTAAATTGCCAGGATCAGAAAGCGTGGGTTATTTAAAAAAAAGAGGCAAGATATTAAATGGCCTGATGAGGAATGTACCAATATAGTAAACAAAAGAAAGCTAGCAAAATAAATTGGTTACATGAGTTAAATTAAGAAAATTAGAACAATTGGTTAACATGAAACGGTAATTGAATAGATTATTAAAGAATAAAAAAAAAAAGAGGGAATATTTGAGATCGCGAAATTAATACAAAGTATCCTCAGAGAATTATATAAGCAAATTAGGTACGAAATGAAAGCGTTTCAGAATAGAACAAATATAATAAAATTAAAATGAGTATATTATTATAGGAGGACATTAAATGGATGGAGAAATTACTTTAATCAGTTTTTAATATAAATGCAGAAGAGGTAATTTAAGAGGATGATGTAGAGACAGCAGAAATGGAAGTTTAAATGGCGATATTAAAATTAAAGACGTATAAAGCATTAGGTTCAGATAGAATCCCAGCAGAACTACTAAAATCAGGGAGATAAACATTGATGGACAATATACATAGTTTGTTGTGTCAGATTTAGGGAAAAGACACTCTTACAAATTAATTATAGAGCAATCTATAAAGAAAGGAGATAAAACTGATTACAACAACTAAAGGGGCATCTTACTAGTTTCAGTTCCGTAAAAATTCTAACTAATTTATTAGTATCGAATTATTCCCTATATTATAAACATAATATCTGATCATCAATGTGGATTTAGAAGAAAATTGATCTACAATGGGTCCTGTTTTAGAAAATGAATGGGAATATAACGTCATTGTACATCAACTAGACTTCAAAAAGGTATACGATTCAATTAAGAGGAACAAGTTGTATAGTATCCTGCTGAATTTCGGAATTCCTAGGAAGATTAGTTAAGACTTATTCGACAGTTATCTAAGAGTAGGCTGCGGGTAGGAAACAGTTTTCAGATACATTTGATAATCAGAATGGGTTAAAACAGGCAGATGCACTATCCCTCGACTATTAGGCCCAAGTTTTGAACTAGAATATGCAAATTATTTAGAGGATTAAGATGGCATACAAGTCAATTGTATTAATACGCTGTTGGTTTATGTTCATGATGCAGTATGAGTAGGCAATAGCGAGGAAATACTAAAGGCCAACATGAGTATTCTACAGTAATATAATGTACGGTTAAAAACTATAATATAGTTACCTTGTAGGTCCGTCTCCTCAACTTAAGTTCTTTTAAACTATGTAGGCCTTTCGGGACTAGTCCCATCATCAACTGAATGCATTAGGTCCGTTCTTGTTGACCCTTGTTGAAGCACTGACTTGGTTGTGAGAATTTTGTATAGAGGATTGTGTGGATTAGGTGTGTATTCATTTAGAATCAGGTTGTTGTTGATTTCTCTTAGGATTGCGATTTCCTCCATTATATTTATTCTCGTTGGAATGTTTTCTCTATGTACTATTGTGAGGGTGTTATCGATGTTATGCATATGGTGTCCAGCTTGAATTACATGTTTTACGTAACTTGATTTTCCTCCATTGTAAATGAAATCTCTGATTCTAAATGAATACACACCTAATCCACACAATCCTCTATACAAAATTCTCACAACCAAGTCAGTGCTTCAACAAGGGTCAACAAGAACGGACCTAATGCATTCTGCTGATGATGGGACTAGTCCCGAAAGGCCTACATAGTTTAAAAGAACTTAAGTTGAGGAGACGGACCTACAAGGTAACTATATTATAGTTTTTAACCGTACATTATATTACTGTGAACTAATACCTCAACGGAAAATCACCATGAATTTTACTAGTATCGATTCTGCAGCCAGTCAGGCTAAAGTGAAACACAAATATCATAACCTCAAACTGACGCTACATAAAACAATAGCTAACATACACTTCAACAAAGAATGCCTTAAATACATCATCACACCTAATTACGCCAAAATTAAAATTAAAAACAAAAGTTACACAGCATCTAAAACACAAAAACAAGCAGAAATTAAATGGCTAAAGAATGAAATCAGATATCTTTATATCAAGAAACAAAACATCAACAACCAACTATATTTTTACTCACAAGAAGCTGGTTTAACATTTGGTAAATGCTGGTCAATAATAGAAAACCAAATACATGAAGAAATTAATAATATCATGGAAACTAAATACGAAACATTAAACAATAAAATTACGAAATTGAAAACCGAAAACCAAGTGATAAATGCTGAACAAAATCACAAACCTAACAACATATCTGACAATAGAATATTAAATCTCACAAAATTAAAACTAAACAAACAAGAAACAAACATATTAGAAATGGGATATAAATTCAATTATCCCACAAACAATGTAAACAGAATCAAACAAAACCTAATAATTGAAAGCGAAATTGCAATAAACAAACTAAACACAGATGATAAAAACTATGCTAAATACGAGGCAGCCAAAGTCATTAAAGATATTTCACCGAAAATAGACAATACCGAAAAACAACTACTTAAAAACATATCTAACATAAAATCTAAACTTAAAAATAACAATATAATACACACGAAAGCAGACAAAGGCAATACAATTGTTCTCATGGAAAAAGAAGAATATATAAACAAAACCAAACAATTCATGCAAGAAAATAACCTAAAAAGAATTGAAAAGGACCCAACCGGAAAATATAACAGATCATTAAAAGAATTAATAAAATCAAGTCCCTTAGTCTTTAAAACAAATAACAACAACCAAAACACATTCATATACAAGAAATGGATAAATAATAATCCATCACCACCTACAATGAAAGCTCTTCCAAAAATACATAAAAATAATGTTCCAATGCGACCAATTGTCAATTGCATAAATGCACCCAACTACAAAATTTCTAAATTCATTACCCAAAAAATAAAAGAAGACATCAATTTAGATAATCAATTCACAATTAAAAACTCATACGACTTGGCAGAAAAAATACATAACCTAGAAATCAACAAAAACACAAAAATGACGTCGTTTGATATAAAAGACTTATACACCAACATCCCAATAAATGAAACAATAGATATAATAAAACAAAAATTAATGGACAAGAAACTTGAAAATAAACTACATCAACCAACTAAGTAACACCATAAAAACAATAACGCAACAGAATTACTTCCAATTCAACAACGAACTCTTCGTCCAAGAAGACGGAATCCCCATGGGAAGCCCCACTTCGGGAATCCTAGCAGAAATATTCTTACAAGAATTAGAAAATACACACCTCAAAGAACTAATTACTAAATTCAACATAAAATTATTCACAAGATATGTAGACGACGTATTAATTATTTATGACAGCGAAAATAGAAAAGACAAAGAAATCTCTCAAGATTTAAATAACATGCACAACAAAATCATCTTTACTGATGAAACAGAAATCAACAACAGTATAAACTATTTGGACCTAACACTAACAAAAAACTTCACCAACAACAAAATAGAAATTGGCATTTATCGAAAACCGACAAGCAACACACTAGCCATAAACAATAAATCGAGACATCCTTTTCAACATAAAATAAGTACATTCAAAAGCCTAATAAATAGGATGTTAAAACTCCCTCTAAATAAAGACAATTATAATAAAGAATTAAATTACATCAAACACATGGCAAAAATTAACGGCTACAACAAACAAATAATAAATAGAATTATAAACAAACAAAAAAGAAAAAACAACATTACCAACATAACCAAACTTGAAATAGAATCCAATGACAACAACAAGAAATGGATAACTCTCACGTACACTGGTAAAGAAACATTAAAATTGGCCAACACACTAAAAAAGCTCGATAAGAATATTAATATATCCTACAGAACTGACAACAAATTAAACAATTTAATAAACAACAACATCGAAGAAATAGATGAATTCGACAATAAAGGCATCTACAAATTAACATGTACAGACTGCAATAAATTCTACATTGGGAAAACTAACAGAAGCTTCAACATTAGATTCAAGGAACATTTCAGAGATTTCATTTACAATGGAGGAAAATCAAGTTACGCAAAACATGTAATTCAAGCTGGACACCATATGCATAACATCGATAACACCCTCACAATAGTACATAGAGAAAACATTCCAACGAGAATAAATATACTGGAGGAAATCGCAATCCTAAGAGAAATCAACAACAACCTGATTCTCAATGAATACACACCTAATCCACACAATCCTCTGTACAAAATTCTCACAACCAAGTCAGTGCTTCAACAAGGGTCAACAAGAACGGACCTAATGCATTCTGCTGATGATGGGACTAGTCCCGAAAGGCCTACATAATTTAAAAGAACTTAAGTTGAGGAGACGGACCTACAAGGTAACTATATTATAGTTTTTAACCATACATTATATTACTGTGAACTAATACCTCAACGGAAAATCACCATGAATTTTACTAGTATCGATGAGTATTCTACTGAGTAACAAAAAATTGGGACTGGAAGCAAACATGAATAAAATTAAATATATGGTCACACATAGAAATATATTATATAATAGAAATACGCAGTTAATTATATACATGAGAAATTTTAAAGAAGTGACTTAATTCAAATACTTAGGGATAATAATAAATTTTAAAGAGGAATGAGGTGCAGAAAGAAGGCTCAATCCCGGAAATTCGTGCTATTGCGCATTACCGTAACTTTTGCCATTTAAACTTCTAAAAATAAAAGCTAAAGTGAAAATATATAAGAGAAGAACAGGCAGGCGAATGAAGAAGACTACTTAACGTGATCTTTATAAGAAACCAGATATAATAAGAACAGTTAAGTCTCGTATACTGGGACAAGCAGGACATGTGACACGAATGGGGAAAATATAAGGAGTATGGAAAAGACGTTGTTGGAAAACCTGACCATTATTTAAGCCAAGAATTAGGTGAGAGAATATCATTAACCATGATTTGAGCGAGGTAAATTATACAGGGGATGATTACAGAACATTAACGTAGGACAAGAATGTAGGGAGAGCTTATGTCCGCGCGATCATGAAGCTACGGGTTAAAGAGTGCAGTGAGGTTATCTAACGTGCCCTGATGAGTCACGTTATTCGAGTATGGTGAATACACTCTGCTGAAAAACAGAAAGAATGTCACTGATTTTGTGAAGCAAACGTACATTTTATATGTCTGTTAACGCTCTAGCGGCCACAATTATTGTTTTAAAAGAACCGAACTCGGTATGTAGCATTCAGTTAAATTATTAGCAATAGGATTTCACCAGGGACTGACATTTAAGGATCGCCTTGGTGGTCGCAATTTAAATGTTTCACATGATATGAGGATGTATTCTTAACAGCGAAATCTTGCCATTAAAATTAGAACTTTACCTGACTACCGAAATTAAAAAATCGGTGTAGCAGCCGCCATGTTTGCTTCGTCTCAATATATACTATAGAATTTAAATAACCCTTAAATCAGCAATTTTTTCTGTAATATATATTGGTTTAAGTTATACAATGTTTTAATAAAGTAAGGGAAAATTAACCAATTTAAATTATTTAAATTTTATCCCTATTACAGTTCTTCAGTATCGCCCACGAGGACGACGACGACCTGGGCATCTACAAAAAAAAATACTTGTATACCCTGTCTAGTTGAGACTGAAATAGGTCAACATTGACTTATATTCATGAATGGTGTGCGATGATGATCTAATTATATAATATGCAATAGGTAATAACTTATAGTTATGCATGATTTGTTTTCACTGCAATATGTCAAGTTTAAATAAGTTTGTATGAGCGATTTAATTTCTCCAATATATATTCCGCAAACCAGCAAAATCAAACCGTAATTTCGATTTGCTGACGAATTCGCTTAGTTTATACTGTTTTTTGTGTAGCGGATTTTTTGTATTTATTTTTGGATGATCATAAGTATTCATTGTAATCTCTGTGTGGTAAGAGGACTAAAATAACAAAGAAAATATTAAACTTTGCACTGTCTATGACATGGAGAGAACCACCAAACCAACATGACGAATTACTCTTGTGTTCTGGGTATTAAAATCTTCAATGAACAAAATCATCGGAAGCAACAGTGCCCTTATTTGGAGTCAGCAAGGCGAGCTGAGCCACTCAGAAAGACGTTCCAGCGTTCACTACACTTACCAATTTTTCATAATCAGATTTTGAAGAACTGGAGTCCATAAAAAGCTTTCAATTTATGATGTTACACCATGAAATTGGAATTTCTAATTGGTTCAAGTGCATCTGTAGATCCTTGCCTAGATTAAATTGTGACATTTTCGATGGTATTCAAATTCTACAGTTCATCAACGATTCAAATTTCAGTCAAGTGTTGGCTGATATTGAAGCATTTGCCTGGTGTAGTTTTCTCTGTTTGTAGGGGACTTTTTGGGCAACTTTAAAGCATACAACTACAAACATCTGGTCAACAACTTGCTCGAAAACGTTCATAACTTGGGGGCTAATATTATTATATATGTACACTTTATTCCGAAATCATTCAAATATATTTTCTCTCAATCCTGGAGCATTCAGTTAGGAACAAGTAGACAGGTTCCATCAAAGTTCTTGAAGAAAGGTTTCAAGGCAGATGGGATAGGCACATGATAGTCTGATCAATCACATAGGAGAAAAGCATGTAGCTTTTCATGCAATATTTGTGAAGACTATGATGCTTTTTGTTATGAACTGAGTCCAATGTCACTCTGTATATCATATGTTTACTTTTTAATGATTTGGAATTGTTTTTACTCTCTGAGAGTAGATTATATGTTTCATGTATACTTAGCGACAAAATGAATGAGCCGCTTCAAAAAGCAAGTTCTTGTTATGGCCCACTGCGCATACTCGAAAAGCCATAGCTGAGGTTCACGAGGTAACGCACTGTTAAATGTTTTAAATACGCTGTATTTGATTTTAATGATCTTAAATAGTTAAAGAACAGTGAAGGAGACATGTTTCTAGATATTTAAGAGTGTTGGACAAATGCAATGTTACTCAAATTGCGACATTTTAAATAAAGTTCAACTCTCGTTCATAGTGTAAAAGTAAATACGGCAATTAGTATCAGACGCTCGAATAGCGTAGATGGTTAAACTACTTACAACAAGATGAAATGAATGTGAAAGCCAGGGTTCAAATCCTCCTACAATTTTTTTATTCATTTGTATTTTCGCAAAATACATCCTACAATATTTAATTCCTGCCACATAATCTACGTTCACTTTACACTATCTTATGTAATATTCCTGCCTCTGTAACACCATTTAGCTACCGGTATAAATTTAATTGTGCGTGCAGTATCACGTTTTAATAATAATGCTATAAATTTATGTAATAAAATATAATATAGCTTCATATATTTGTGTGTTTATTTATTTATTACGTATTAGTGAAGAAAAAGTTTCAACCTTTAATTAAAATATTTAGTTTATATATGTCAAGTCCATCATAATAATAGCTCATAGATGATGGACAATAATAAAAATAATAATAATTATTATTATTATTATCCGTCATCTATGATAATAATAATAATAATAATAATAATGATAATAATAATAATAATAATAATAATAATAATAATAATAATAATAGGATGTATCAATTGATGTGAAGAATGTAATTACCTGGGGATCAAAATTAATTAAAAATGTCCCCAAGAAAATGATATAAAATATAGAACTCAAAAAGGCAGATCCGTAATAACATTGTTAAACTTAGTTTTGTGGGATAAGAACATAAGAATAGATACCAAATTAGAAATTTATAAATCCATAATTCGAAGCACGCTAACATTCGGTGCAGAAACTTGGCATTAGAATAAAAAATTGAGTTTAAAGCTTATGTCTACCGAAGTGGATTCTTACATACGCTCAACTAGACATTCTAAATTGAAAAAAAAATCAGAAATACAATCATCTCACAACAAATGAAAGTCCAGAATTCAATATTAGATTTTGTGAGACACAGACAACTAGAATGGTATTGTCATATACGTAGGATGCCAGAGAAAACATTACCCAGACAAGTTTTGGAATAGATTCCACCTGAAAAAGGAAAGAAAGGTGGACCAGATTTAAATAGATGGATGATGTAAGAAGAGATATGAGGAAGTAGGTCTGGAAGAAATCGAATGAGAAGATAGAGAGGAATGGAGAGGAAAAAAGATAAAAATTTAAAAAGCTTTGGGCATAGGAAGATGTTTTATTACACTGTAAACCTGTTTATAAATAAGTAAATAATAATATAAATAATAAAAATATTTATACTTCCAAATAGTTAGTACTTTTTTTTCTTTAAGAATGAATATAGGCCTACAGAATAAAATAGAAAGCACATTAACAATTAAAGAAAATTAACGTCACTGGGAATCGAACATGCGACCTCTTGTGTACGAATCAAGCCACTAAGCACCGAGATACGCTTTCGCTGCCTTGTTGTGTTTAGAAAGAATACTCTTCAAGGGAAGACAGAAAACGTATTGTAGGTCTACTGTGCAATTAGTTTACTCGTGTGAATCGCGCGTTAGAACTTGAAATATTCGAGATCAAGAGTCGGCCCATTCTTTTTGTCGCTAATTGTACATTTTCCTGCTTTTCAAATGATTTTCGGTAGGACATACGAGTACAACAATAAAAAAACTGCAACCAATTTAGCAATACCGTTGCCATATTCGTATTCAGTACTCTAAAGTCAATCTTAAACACTCAGATCTGATTTCCACCAAAATGGTTGTTGACCAGCGTTATAAAAATAATAATAATAATAATAATAATAATAATAATAATAATAATAATAACAATAATAATAGTAATAATTGGCTACAACATCTTCAGCGTATGGATCGATCTCGTAGCCCTCGTCAGATTTTGAATTATCATCCCCGAGAAAGTAGATCTTTGGGAAAACCACTCAAAATATGGCAAGAGAACGTAACGGGCCACCAGACCAAATAGACGGAAAGAAGAAAAAGATAATAATAATAATAATAATAATAATAATAATAATAATAATAATAATAATAATAATAATAATAATAATAATAATAATAGAGCAATATACTACACAATGAAGTCATTCATGTTGCGCAATTAAATTTTTCTGATAGTGTTATTTATGAACAGTGATTTTAAGAAATTATAAAATAAACAGAAAAAATTGTCCCTTGGATAACATATTTTTAAAATTAATTCTAATCTAACAATTATATATAAATATATGAATAAATTTGTATAAGAGGCGAAGAAAATTTATAATTCCTTCACTTTCAAAATACCGTCCAAATATCCACCAGCCTTAGGAATGCCCGAAAATCGGGCGATTAGCCCACCACTGTGGTCTAGAGGTTAAATCTTGTTAAGCAGCGGTTCCGAGTTCGAGTCGCGGCCGGAACAAATTTCCTGGCTGAGGTTTTCCTGGGTTTTTCTTACTTGTAAGACATATGTCAGGAAACTTTAAGGCCCAAACGGTCCCTGAAAATCATATGGTCATTGTAATCATTATCATTCATATTCGCTTAGATTAAATTTAGGATTAAGGACTCTCCTGACGCATCACAATTATCATCATCAATCAGCCATCATATCATTGGGGCAGCGTAACATCGTTCTCCAGGCGTCGCAATCTAAGATTTACTCCAATGCCAGGAGAGGCATTGAATATAAAATGTATAATTTTAATAGGAGAAAGCGTTTTACCCAATGAGATAGAACGACATGGAGATAGTGTAAGCATTGTTACGGGACGATGCATTGTTGGAATATTGTGCAGTGGTCTCCTACATTACGAAGGGAGGAGACAACCCTGAGGTGATGTATTGACACGAAACAATGTGGTTGTTTGATTTCAATTAATGAGATGACATCTGGTGACGTAGAATCGATTGTTGCGCACTTGTGCGCAAGCGTGGTGTGGCGTGTGGCCGTAGTCTCGGGCGGGGAGGCAGTCAGTCAGTGTGCCACAGTACGCCATGACATGGCCACCTCCAGCCACCTCCGTGGGTTCGGTCACCACCACCACGAGGATAAGACGCACGCGGTAAGCACGCCACCATGTCTTCAAAGTTTTAAATTAACTCTTTTTCTTGCATTCCCCAGAAAAAAGTCTTACCGAATTGTCATAAATTATTTATAAACATTTTTATATAAATAATTTAAATGACTCTATTTTCATGCATTTAACGGCGTTTAAATATCAACATTTATTCTGAAAATAATGAGGTTAGAATGTTTTTACGGATAAATTAATTACTGTTTTACAGCGTCTTTCCGTGTCAATTCCAACTAGAGACAAACAGGTGTTTATTGATTATTATTATTATTATTATTATTATTATTATTATTATTATTATTATATTTCTAGAATAAAACGAACATAGATGATAAAATGATTATGCTATTACTGAAAAAATTGAGATATTAAAAAGTAGCTATTTCTGCATTACTTATTTTATCATATCGCATTGTAAGATTGAAAAGATATAACCTGGTTAACTTTAGTTATGTTAAATGACATTCCTCTTTTCATGCATGTGGAATATTTTTGATTTTTAATTGGCGAAGGCTGGGTCCTATAGGGAATCTTGGTAAGAACTTCAGAAGGCTGTGGTTGAAAGAGAGCTATTGTGCCAACTGGTTACAATGATGAAGACACTTTCGAATTTCAAATACATTACTCCCCGTTTACAGTATTTTGCTTCCTTTTTCGTTTATTACATCTATAGTGGGTTAAAGTTAGAAACGGTTTGTTTTGTGAAACCTTTTATGATACAGATATAGTAATAATAATAATAATAATAATAATAATAATAATAATAATAATAATAATAATAATAATAATAATAATAATAATAATAATTCACTTAAGGGTCTAGTGAATATGTTTCGGTGCCCATTTCGTTCTGGTTTTTCCTAAGTCAAGCTTCTGGTACTGGTAGTGTTTGCCCGACGTTCTTACTAAATATTCATAAAATAGTTTTATATGTACAAAAAACCTAAAAGTCAGACTTAATGTCTAGTGCATCAAACAATTATTAACTAAATAAATGTAAAATTTACTTCAAAATTGAACACTTTTCTATTTATTGATTTAAAAAAAACTAAGATTGGCATTAGGCTATAACATTTAACGGATAACAAGAAAGAAATAAACATAAGATATATAAATATAACATAGTAGGAAATATGAAACATATTTAAATATATGAAGTGAGAAAACATATAAAAACGTAGTATAATTTATCATCATCATCATCAGCTTGAATTAAACATCATTAGGCTTGTTCCGGCCTAATTCATGAACACTGTTGAGCATCTTGACTTCGATTTTCCAACATTTATTCTTCCCTTTAGTTTGTAGTTCATCATTAGTTCTGGTAAGCGGTCGTCTTTCATTCTTTATACATATTGTTTTAATTAATTTCTACCTTGTTTTGCTATGTCTGTTAATTTGAAGATGTTTAGTTCCCTCCTTAAGGAAAACGCCCAGTTCGTAGACCAATACAGGTGATGATTGGAAAACATCTCAGGATAGGAATGTATGGAGAGCTTATGTCCGCGCGGCCAGGAACCTACGGGTTCGATAGAGACACTGAGTTAGTTTCCTCCTTATACGAGCATCTCTTTTATCCAGTAAGGTATAGGGACTATCTTCATCATCCAGGGATTAAGCCTTTTGCCTCGTTCCGGTTTCATGAAAACTAGAATATTGTTAAAATTGTTCAGACCGTCTTCTATGGGCGTTCAACATTTCTTCTTCCATGTGGTTTAGCAATAATTTTGGAAATCTTTCTTCTGGCATCCTATCAACATGTTCTTTCCAGGCATTCGTATATTTAATTATTCGATCTATACGATTGAAAATATTTAGTTCCTTTCTTATACCTTAATTTCTTTTCTTGTCCACCAGGGTATATCCTGCTATATTTCTTAAAATTCTCATCTCAATTGCTTCCAATCTTTGTTCTTGTCTTTCCGTGATCGTCCAACATTCTGATCAATACATCAAAATAGGAACAGCCGTTACTTTATAAAATTATGTTATTGTTTCTAGGACCTATCTCACAACAAATATAAAAATATCACTACCTCTGCTTCAATTTCTCTTTCCCCTCTTTTTGTCAATACCCAAAAACTCTGATCCATAAAGCAATATTGGTACTGCCATTACTTTGTAAAATTTAAATTTGATTTACTTGTTGGTGTTTTTAAGGGATCTATTAATAACGCCGCATACATAACTGAATTTATCGATTTTGTTTGAACGTCTTCATTTCTCATGTAGTAAATGTTGCAGCCGAGATAATTGAAACAATCAATTTATTAAGTTATTTTTTATTTCCAAAATAATTTTAATTCTAATTGTGTCTGCTACTCTACATGCTAAAACGTTTGTTTTGTTAGCTGAAATTTTCAAATTAAAATTTTAACTTTTATTATGTAATTGAAATTAAGCCTTCTCTGCGTCATTTCCAGAACTGTGTATTAAAACTTGGTAATCGAGAAAGACAAGCATATCTAATAATGTTTTAATTATAAAATGTTCACTCAAATCCATTTACCAGTTCGTCACGATTTCATCAATACGTAAATTAAAATGTGACAATGAAAGTGGACCCCTTTTCTTACTCCTTTATTTATTAATGCGGCTATATTATTTCGTTTCATTGATGAAATTCCGATTATAATTTATCGATACAGTGGAGGAAATTGGTGTAAAGCCACTTGTTAAAAGGGTTAACACAAGTTTATTTACTCTTTCTTTGGCATTTTTCTATATTAACTTAGGAGGTGATTGAGTATAAAACACACACAAATAATGTCAAAATTAATTATCCATTTCCGTCCAAAAAAGTACATTAAAACTGAAACCACTCTCACATATGGGTGGAAATTAGTATAAAGGCACTTTGTGTATTTCACAGATTAAACCAAAAAGACTGAGCGCAAAGTTTACAACAAAGTTCTAAAATTTAGTTGAACCTCCATTGTTGTTAATTACTGGGAATTACTCTTTGGCATTGACTTGATGAGGGTGTTTATTTCTTCCACTGAGATTGAAGCCCACTCTTCCTGAATAACATTTTTCTGCCCAGTCACTGTCCCAAACTGCCGTCGATTGCGATACACACGCCTTGCCAGGATCTCCCATAAGTTCTCAATCGGGTTTAAATCAGGACTTCTGACTGGCCACGTCAAAAGTGATATTTCTTTCTTCCTGAACCACTCCTTTGATTTAGCAGACACGTGAATGGAAGCATTATCTGGCTGAAAAATTAGATCTTCGCCAAATTCCTTATACATTCGTATCAATTAGGACTCCAGAAGCTCCTCAGTGTAGGACTCAGAATTCATCTTGGTGCGTATCCATGCTATTTTTGATCTTCCTTTAAAGCAGAATGCTGCCCAAATCATAACGCCTCCACCACCGAAGTTTCTACTCATTCTAACTTGCTCTTCAGTACGGAGGTCGTTCCAGTAATACTGAAGGCCATCAGGCCCGTCCAGATTAAACTTTTTCTCGTCACTGAACATTTCGTTATTCCATTCTGAGGTCCAGGACATGTGTTCTTCAGCAAAAGTGATTCTAGCTTTCTTATGTGCATTGTTCAGAGGTAGTTTACTAAGACTTTTTTTGAATTTTAGGTTCTTGTCTTCTGACAGAATTTGTCTTAGTCGTCTGGCTGTTAATGACAACTTCAAATCAGCCTGGATTTGAGAAGAAAACATATTCTTACCTTTTGCTTTATGTAAAATGACATGTTTAGTGCGCTCAGAGAATTTTCTTGTGCGTCCATATTTCTCGTTTTTTTCATATTGTGAGCCCAGTTTGACAAAATTATCAATTACACATCTTGAAGCCCCAATTTCGTAGGTATTTGTCTATTTTGGAAAGGCCCATCTCCTTGAAGGCACTAACTCTCGATTTCTCTTCATTTGATAGAGGCTTTCCACGTGGCATTGTACGTAATGCTGACTTGTAACTGATGAACGATGCTCACAGACACGTCGTCTCCATGTAATTGCAGTGTTTTGTTTACATTTATGTCTCTGTAAGAGCCAGAAGTTGACCTGCCGTTATACCGATTTCCACTCCTAGGACAGCGTTTTCTTAGATTTTATGTATTATTTACATATGTAATAAATACAAAATGAGGAGACCTGTATGAACTTATGTCCAAGAAATTATATGTAATTTATGACACACATACGGTATTTGCATAAATATTTCAGGTTGTTTTACTACTAAAAGTTAGTGGCCTTATACCAATTTCCTCCACTGTATGAAATGATCTATCTCTGTCAATTAATACAAGTGATTTAGTATTAATGTAGAAACCGGGGATTCTCCATTTTAACTTAACTGATACAATTTCAAACTTCTATAGAACAACAGTGCGCATGCGCCAGAGTTTATAGAGCCAGCGAACACCCAGCATCGAACCACATATCGATTATCATCCTTGCCACATATCAATTATTATCGATATCGTACTAAAGTTTATACAGCTTACGCTAGATATCAGCATGTCGCTATGGAATTTAAATGTCCAATCTTTACAATAAGTTCCCAAATCTATGTTAAAGAAATATATCGATAGTATTAAAATTACCAAACGTTTATTAAAAATGGGTGTACACTTACTTATCACTTTCTAACGCCGATCTAACCAGCGATAACCCAAAACTGCGTTAGAAAAATCACAGACTAAATAATATACTCTGTGGAGAAAATAGCAGTCAGCATCACGACATTGCCTGACAGTGTTCTATTTTGCGTATTTAAATAAATACTTAAAAATTGGCAGAACTGTGAGAGAAATTTAGGTACGGTTCCTCTGACCCCTATCACTAGTACCGTAACAAAATGTTCTGAAATGTATGTTTATTTTTGTAATGGGGCACCGTTGGTTCATATTTTCCCTTCTTTTCGGAATCGACTTCCTGCGGTTGTTTGGCACCTGACTCAAAACTTAGGGATGCATCTAATCCAGATTGGCTCATGCGGTCATTCGTCTCCCCAGAAATATAACCGGCATTAACTTGGTTTGTAATTTTATATTAAACAAGATTATACAACAGATCAGGAAAATAGATTCAAAATTATAATCTCATCTGAAAACAGCAATACATTTTGCTCAGAAGCCTCATTAGGCTTGAAGTTATTGTACGTAACTTAAAAAGAGTTGGAATATAGAAGTAGGATTTCATAAGAGCAAATAATAATACTATTAGCGGACATCACATCTCCATACACCCCTATCCTGAATTAATATTTTTCAATCGTCTCCTGTATAACATACTTCCCTCAAATCATTAAATTTATTTTCCCATATAAACCTTGGCCTAACAACTAGGGGGTTCCTTTTGATTCTCCTACAAGTTTCCTCTTTAATTTCCCATTCGTGCTACCATTCCTCAACTCTTTGCTTTGGCGTGGTATATTTATTATTTCGATTCAGTTCTTTTGGGGATTGATTAAATACTTTTCTTTTAATTATTTCTGGGATAACAATGTTTATAACCGATCTTGGAGCTGACTTAGAATATGATCTAATGAATTTTTTTGCATTTTCCACCTTAAGACATATCCTGCCAATTCATAACAGAATTATGTACAAATGCATCGCACGAGCAGTAAGTTGTAAGTGCTTTGATAAGTCCGTATCTATACACCATGTCTAATAAACAACCAAAACAGATAACACTAAATTTAATTACATTACAAATTAAACAAAAAAACATTCTGATCTCGTATCCGACTCAGGGGATGAAGCTATTTATATTGGAAATCTGTGAATATTAAGGATGGCGGCCGACCACGCCTGGCGCACCATCACAAGGGTGTGAAATGAAATAAAATTAATTATATTGTGCGGGCGATAACCACGCTCTGCGCCGCCGTGTATCGTCTTTTGTTTCCGTTGTATATATTAGCGTAGAGTTCATAACATCCAAGGCTATTAATCAAAAGCCTTTGCCCGGGCCCATAAGAGGCAAAGATTGATTCATCTTTCTTTCCTAAACACTTAAACATAAACCAACAATATATCTCAAAACACTAGAGTAATTCATGGTTCTTATTTAAACTGAATGTATCATTATTGTTATTAACCATGAAAGCTAGACGGGAAAAAAGGAAGCTAGTATGATCTCCTAAATAAGTAAGTTTCAGTACGGGAATATATCAAACAGCAGCATGCACATAAATAATTTGAACATTAACCAGGATGTATATAAAAATGATGTTTAATATAAACAAGACGTCTGAAGTGGATGAAAAGTATAACAAATATAGATGTTGATCATTCCTTAAATTTAAACAAAAAATAAATAAATAATAATCATTAACATCAAAAACTATGTCATACCTCACTCAACATTCATACAACAGTCCAAGCCAGGGTGGCTTTCCCCGGTCCTCCGGACCAAAACTCAAACCACGCCACTCGCGTGCTCCAGACGACGTTGTCTCAACTCAAAGTTCCGATCGAATGATAATGTTCTGAATGTGCGTAGCGTATTTGAGCGTTCCGAGATAGAAGGGGAGATGCGCAGCACGAACAGCGCAACAGGAGAAGTAAAAAGGAGAGTGGGGGTAGATGCATAGAGAAGGGATATTGGCATAGTTCACGAATCTATCTGTTCAAGGAGGATAACGGCACTGCAGTTGCGAACCGAAAATCGCACTTTCGGTTCAATATGAGTGTGGATAAACAGTAAAATTAAATTTGTGGCAGGGGAAAACGGGAGAAACCCCCAGAAAAACCTACCCAGACTCACAAACTCATGTGGGTTTCGTCCACCACTAAACACACATGGAGTTATCTACACGCAAACTCGGGAACCCAGCGAGAGACTAGAGCCTATCCGCTTGTGCCACTACACCGCCACAAATTAAACAATTAAAGTTTATTCATTTATTTTAGATTAACATCTCTTATGGTAGGTAACACGACCTGTCTGATGAGCGTTTTAACTCTGGATCACATACAAGACTATCCCTAGATGAGTGATCCGCTCTATATCTGAGACAACACGAACCTTAAGACAAGAGACACCTTTCACTCATACATTCATACTAGTTCTTTATTCGGACGGGGGGGGGGAGCAGATTGCCCGAGTACTGCCACCAGAAATATCTATTGCTCTCTCCCAGTATATTGAATGGAATTAAGTCTACTCTACGATGTTATGTGAGTTATAGGTCGTGTTCCGTGTCCGGCACAGTAGGTTCCTCACTCATGACCGCCATTCACATTCATGTTAAAACACGAATATACTATCGATACTGTTCGAGAACTAACAATTAAGCTAACTAGTAAAATTATTTAAAATTATTTAGAAGTCATAATAATTACCCCTTTGTTTATAAATATATTTACTCACGAATGAATGTTGTTCTTATTTTTCCACAACTTCTAAAGAAATATGCACACATACATTCAATTTTCTATTAGCTTAATGTATTGAGATGGTAGAGTGAGTGTGATTTTAGTGGATCGACAAATTAAAATATGACACTAACTACATTTTACAATTTTTTTTAGAAAGCATAGTCATAATTAAGACTTTGGTTTTGCAATTACTATAGATTTTTTCTGGGTTGTGAAAAAAGACAGGCCATGGTTCAGACTTTATTTTTGTAATGGATTGTTTGTTTCTATATCACCAATAGGCCTCAACACCCTAAAAACAAAATACCTTTGATAAGATTCATGATGTGTTCTGTTGAGGTTTATTCAAAATTAATATAAAATTATAGAATATTCACCTGAAAGGTCCGTCTCCTCAACTTAATTAATCATTTAACTACAGAGCTTTCGGGACTTGTCCCATCATCGGCAGGATTCAAAACTGGTGTTTCACTGAAGATCTGGTAGAGGGGGTTGCATGTATTGGGTTCGTTTTCGTTTATCAGGCTGTCGTTGTGAGCAGATTCAAAGAACATTTTCGAGACTTCATTCACGCAGAAGGGAAATCAAGCTATGCAAAACACGTTATCCATGAAGGACATCGCATGTTAAATATTGAAAACACCTTAACAGTAATGCACAGAGAAAATAATCCAGCGAAGATAAACGTACTCAAAGAGATGGAAATCATGAAAGCAGCTCACAACGACAGCCTGATAAACGAAAACGAACCCAATACATGCAACCCCCTCTACCAGATCTTCAGTGAAACACCAGTTTTGAATCCTGCCGATGATGGGACAAGTCCCGAAAGCGCTACAGTTAATGATTAATTAAGTTGAGGAGACGGACCTTTCAGGTGAATATTCTATAATTTTATATTAATTTTAAAATACCTTTGTCAATTAAAACATAATGTTTTAATAAAATGTTATATTTTGTATTTGTATATTTCAAATCAAAATAATATTTCCCACTATTTCAATTAAAACATGTTTAGTGAGACGAAATTGAAGCAAATGAATTTACGCGAATTAATTTTTAATATATTTTCTAGTACGTACAAATCTGCTATTAAACTACGCTCTCCTGTTTTCTGTGTTTGAAAAATATTTAATACTAGCTGCATACTCAGCGTTGCACGTAATCCTTATCATTGTTCCTAATCGGCGCAGAGACTCCGAAAACTACTTCATCACTATTCTTGGTCAATTTTGGATATTTTATTTTTCATCCCCCACATCTTTCTTATGGACGCTAGGAGTCAAAATTGGGCTTATATGTCCTTGGGACTGTCAACACTTAGCTTACCGACACCGAAGACACTAATCTCAGTCATTTTAGACAATTTATATTTTACCCCCACTGACCCTCTAGGAGTATTGGGGATCAAACATGGGTATAAATAATGTTGGATTGTCTCCAATGAGTTCAGCAGCACCGAAAAAAATTAATTCTTGTTTACAACTCGTTGCCAGGGATGTGGAAGTCGTAGTATCCCAGTAGCAGCTCCTGTTCTGTTGATGTTTCTGACTGACCCCCATAATGCCAGCAGAATATCGGGAACAGCCTGGGATCAAATGTCACACGAAGTGGTTCCTTCGTCCAAATCGTAATCACAGGGGCTTAAGTCCAGTGAATGTG
>JASPKZ010008394.1:0-168107 GCA_030220185.1 Diploptera punctata
GGTCTACCCTTCTTTTTCCTTCCCTGTGGTTCCCAATCCATGATTATCTTAGGTAGTCTTCCTTCTTCCATTCTTCTAATGTGTCCGTACCAATTTAATTGTTTCTTCCTTATAAAATCTAATATTGAATATTGTACCTGCATTTTTCTTTTATATATGAATTTCTGATTTTATCCTTCCTGGATATTCTTGCAGCACGTCTCCAGTAGTCCATTTCAGTGGCGAGTAATTTTTTTTTCATTTGTGCGTTTAAAGCCCACACATCAGCTCCATAGGTAATAATGCTTCTGATTATTGTATTGAAAATAGTTTTTTTTGTTTCTTTGAAGATATGTTTGTCCCATACTATTCCATTTAGGGCATAATGATAATAATAATAATAATAATAATAATAATAATAATAATAATAATAATAATAATAATAATAAATAAATAATTGATACATCATAAATAGCATGTTTGTACAGGTTTTTTGTGATGGCCACCAATCAAAAATGCATTTTGCCGTAAATCCGGGCTATAACTATATTATTTATTAAATTTATGTTAAAATAGTATCCTAATATAGAAGGTTTTCTACACTGCAAGGTCATGGGAGCTGATATAAAAGCGGCACTTGTCAGGGTCATTTCCAACAACATGACATCATCAAGTTCTCAAATTGTTAGATATACTTATTGCTCTATCTTTATTCCACACTTTTAAATAGTGGTGGGGGGCTTTTTATCTACCTAGTCTATATAAACTCTCTGTTCGTTGTGGTTCTAAGTGTTTTATTGTTGTGTTCTAACATTTACGGTTCATTGTTTGTTCATTGTTAAAATTTGTCTATCAAAGTGCATATTAAAAAAACAAGTGAAATTATTAATTTACTTTATGTGATCATTTGTTTTATGTTATTGTATTAAGAACAACAAAGCACAAGTGAGGATAAAAACATGGCACTAGATGGTAAATATGTTATTTATTAAGCTAATGGGATATGCTATGCCACCAACTTAATTTCATATAAAATAATATCAATATTATTTAAAAGGATGATGATCCAAATTTTGAAATTTTACATGTTTGTGATAAGGGTAAGAAGTTAGATCTTTTGGAGGCTGTAGAAATAAATAAATTGAAGAGCTGGTATTACCGCTTCACTATGATGCTTAACAAGCGGCTCGCTTTGTTTCTCCGCAGCTGTTGTATATTATTAAAATACAAAGATCCCGACTGCCGCGACTACGACGATGTTGCCACATTGCTATTCTTCCCTCAGTTTCAATTAAAACTCGGAACGATGTGGAACATTCGATATAATTATCAATGATTTATTATGATATGTATCTAGAATAACAACACCATATCTACATATTATATTAGTTTATATATAAGTGATTTCAACATGTGGCGGCCATGGGGAAAAATTTCAGACCGAACAGTTATAATAATAATAATAATAATAATAATAATAATAATAATAATAATAATAATAATAATAATAATAATAATAATAATATAATATTTTCAGCATGATTTTGTATGGATATTAAAATTATGTAATAATGTTGGAATTAAATTATTTAATAAATAAACACGTATATAATTTTAATTTTAAAACGTAAACAATACCAAATAATAACATAAAAATTAAATAATAACATAAATAATCAGTAATAAACGCCCAGAGCGCTATGAGAAACGTGACAACACCGCATGTCAAGCATTGCCGCGCGGCACCCGCTTTTATATAAACTGTTAACCATCAGAGTGAGGCTATAATAACAAACTGTTAAATTCTCAACTTGATTTGAATGAATCGACTTTGTTAAATTAAAAAAATTAAATAAATTATTGTTGTATTGTTGCTTAGATCAGTTGATATGTACTATAATAACACAATTCATAATTTGTTAACATGTCTGAAGAAGGTACAGTGTACCGAAACAGCTGTCACTCAATTATATCTTAATAAATATGAAAATCAAATAAACTAAGTTTTATTTTATTTATTAATTAATAGATATCATTACTAATAAAATTCATTGTTAAAACCGTTGAGGTGGAGAATAAGAAGATAAAATAAGTTATAATATACCTTCTTAGGCAAGATCCGTTGTCCTCAACTTATAAAATGTGTATTCTTTATGCCTGTAGGCCTTTCAGAACATCCGTTCCATCTTCAGCAGGTCCTTCTTCGCTACAATATCTAGTATGATGTTTGATGCTACTGGTCCTAATGTGGTGTTGTCGTGACTAGATAATGCAGCGAAGAAGAACCTGCTGAAGATGGAACGGATGTTCTGAAAGGCCTACAGGCATAAAGAATACACATTTTATAAGTTGAGGACAACGGATCTTGCCTAAGAAGGTATATTATAACTTATTTTATCTTGTAAAATAAATAATAGTTTAAAAAACTAAAACAACACACTTTATTAGAAAACCGAACTAAAAAATGAAAAATAATTTTAATTTCCAACACGCTTGGGATAAAATTAAAGTGGTCAACAAAAAAATCATCTCAACACATCTAGAATAAAACTAGAGTTATCTACAAAAATAAAATAATTTTACCATCAAAAGCGTGGCGTGCTCTTTATGGTTTTTACGTTTTCTTCTTAGAGACTTTACTTTTACCAATATCTGTTTATTATCAAATATATTAATTGATAAAGAGCACCTCACGCTTTTGATGGTAAATTTTTTGTTGATGATAACTCTAGTTTTATTCTATATGTGTTGGAGATTATTTTTTTTGTTGACCACTTTAATTTTATCCCAAGCGTGTTGGAAATTAAAATTATTTTTCATTTTTTAGTTCAGTTTTCTAATAAAGTGTGTTGTTTTAGTTTTTTAAACTATTATTTATTATTTATTTTTTAGTTTGGTTTCCTAAAAATGTAAATATCTTTAAATTCGATACTATTGTAGTATGAGCTTAAAGTATTACTCTTCTAAAAAAAAATCCTCCGGGCCGGATTTGAACCAGCGACCTATGGATTACTGAAATTATATACCACTACAGTCCACCGCTCTACCAACTGAGCTACCACACGATATAATATTAATTTCTTACAACGATGGACTAAAAAGTCGATAAGTCCGCAACCTATTATATAATTATTAGCCTATATATGAAATAGTCCACCGCTGTGGTCTCGAGGTAGCGTGCTGCCTTGTCACGCAGCGGGCCCGGGTTCGATCCCCGGTCGGGACAGTTTTTCTGTGTGAGGTTTTTATCGGGGTTTTTCCTCACCTGTAAGACAAATGTCAGGAAAACTTTAAGGCCCAAACGGTCCCCGAAATCATATGGCCATCATCCTTACCTTTACTATTACCATCATCATCCTTCGCCGGTGTGGAAAGCACAATTCCCTAGTAAAGTTGCAAGCATAGCATGAAAATGCTATGATTGCAGTGAAGGGCCTGCCATCAGGCAGAATTACTATGGATGGATGGATGGATATACAGTCTGGTAGCCGTATTTCTTAAAGGGGCAGTCACTGCAAAATAATGCTATGACCTATTCAGAATGTTAAAAAGGAGGTGCTTTTTTTATTATGATAAACTTTAGTTGGTAAATTTTAGGCAAAACATGACTGTGATTGGTGTGTAAATAAAAAATCATTGAAATGTGATTGGTGATTGACTCCCATTTGAAGCATGAGTTAAATAGTCAATGAATGAATCTACTTAGAAATTCGAACTAGTTCTGTGAATCAGCTCTTCTGGTTTCCCATCATCTTGAACCTTGAACTTCCTTAGAAGATTATCACCTAATGAACCATTACAATGTAAGATTAGATAAATGTCCTTCACTGGATTAACTACTTTATAACTGTCTGATACTTGCAAAATGTATTCAGGAAGTTTACCAGCCGTTACATCTATATGTTGCTACCATAATATGAGTATTAAAATTGGGCCATGGCCATTTTGTCACATTTCGAGAAAACTCAAAGTTTCTTCTATCTTCTTCTTCTTCTTCCTTCCAAGTATTAGGCCAAGGTCTGTTACGATCCTATAGAAAATTTTCTCACTGTGAAACAAGGAAAATAACTTGCAATATCCAGTATTGTTAGTTTGGCGCTACAATAAATAGTGAAGATTGACTTAAACTTTAAACGTATTTTTCTAGAAACTTACATAATGGCGCATAGCCGGTTGATGCATAACGACATCAAATTATAAACATAAATATACTCCGGAGTTATCTTGTGTGTGATATTATGTATTACAAGGACTCTTGTTGTACAAATTCCTTTCAAAAAACGTTAAACCTGAAAATATATAAAACTATTATTCTACCAGTTATATTATATGGATGTGAAACATGGACTCTTACTTTAAGGGAGGAAAGGAGATTACGAGTATTTGAGAATAAAGTACTTAGCAACACTTTTGCGCCAAAAAGGGATGAACAGACAGATGAATGGAGAAAACGCCGGGTAATCAGCACGGGATATCTGAAAAATATAAATTTATATACTTATTCAACTAAACATAAAAACGCATTAATTTTCATTTATTTAGACGTAGCAGCGCACGCCGGGTATTAGATAGTTTAAAAAAATAATAGTTTTAAAAAAACTAAAAGAACACGCTTTATTAGAAAACTAAAAAATTAAAAATAATTTTAATTTCCAATACGCTTGGGATAAAATAAAGTGGCCAACAAAAAAATCATCTCCAACACATATAGAATAAAATTAGAGTTATCAACAAAAAGAAAATAATTTTACCATCAAAAGCGTGGGGTGCTCTATATCAATTAATATATTTGATAATAAACATATATTGGTAAAAGTAAAGTCTCTAAGAAGAAAATGTAAAAATCATAAAAATCACCCCACGCTTTTGATGGTAAAATTATTTTCTTTTTGTTGATAACTCTAATTTTATTCTATATGTGTTGGAGATGATTTTTTTGTTGACCACTTTATTTTATCCCAAGCGTGTTGGAAATTAAAATTATTTTTCATTTTTTAGTTTTCTAATAAAGGGTGTTGTTTTAGTTTTTTAAACTATTATTTATTTTTTATTTTTTTAGTTTTAATATTTTACAGAATAAGATAAAAATGTAAATATCCTTAAATTCGATACTATTGTAGTATGAGCTAAAAGTAATACTCTTCTATAAAAAAAACCCTCCCAGCCGGATTTGAACCAGCGACGTATGGATTACCGAAATTATATACCACTAAGAGTTCACTGCTCTACCAACTGAGCTCTTACAACGATTGAATAAAAACTCGACAAGTCCGCAACCTATTATACCAGTTTTATTTTTTTGATTTTCGGATGATTCTGGCCATGATTTTAGAAACAAAATATGCAATTATTGTATTGTCACGGGTCCTCTACACGTATACAAAGTTTCAAGTCCATCCAATGATTTTAAGTGGGTGAAAATCGCGTTGAAAGATTCCGTTACATAGATAGATAGATACAGGCCAAGCTAATATAAAGCGTGTAATAAATAATATCCCGTAAACCATCGGGCCATAAATTCGACTTAGTGAAGATTTCGATTAGTTAACGCAGTTCCTGTGCGACGAACTTTTTTTTTATCTCCTTAACGTGACATTTGATGCATATCACGACTCTTGATTATCTAAGTACATTTTAACATTGTTTATCTCTTGATAATATTGTAATTGTTTATAATCGCCAAGTTGCTTTTATGTTAATTAGTCACCCGATAGTGACACTCTCTGTTGAGTGCTTTCTTCCTAACATGTGATGTTACGCCATGCGCATGCGCCAACAAACGCGAAGCGGTTTACACTATGGAATCACGGGATGCAGCCAACATACATGACTAGAGTCCGGATGGTAGGCACTTAAAAAATTAAAAACAGGCAGGCAAAAAGGCATAAAATCATTAATATAGGCACTAAAAATCAAAATAGGCTCTTACAAAAAATGGACTACAAACATAACTTTTTACAGCCTTTCGTAAAGAATACAAACGTAAGCTATGAATAGCATAGGAAGATATCAGAGATGATTTTGGAACTTGCTTTGCCTTTTTACAAAGAGCATACTTATGTGTACGTGCTGCCACTTCTTTGCGCAATTCACTGAAATTTTACACACTTTCCAAAACAATATCGAACTCTCACTTAAGAATATTTCCGCTCCAAATTCTTTCACGAAATTATATTATATGGGTGCCAAACATGGACTCTTACTTTAAGGGAGGAAAGGAAATTATGAGTATTTGAGAACAAAGTTCTTAGGAAAATTTTTGGACCAAAGAGAGATGAACAGACAGGTGAATGGAGAAGACTACATAACAATGAACTACATGGTCTTTATAGGAAGCCAGATATAATAAGAACAGTTAAGTCTCGTAGACTGCGATGGGCAGGACATGTTGCACGTATGGGGAATGAAAGACTTGCATGGAAGCTTCTTGTAGGAAAGCCAGAGGGAAAACGCCCAGTTGGTAGACCAAGAATGAGGTGGGAGAATAACATTAACTATTATTTGAGGGAAGTAGATTATACAGGGAATGATTGGAAAGCATTAGCTCAGGATAGGGATGTATGGAGAGCTTATGTCCGCGCGGCCATTAACCTACGGGTTCGATAGTGCCAGTGAGTAAGTAAGTAACATGATCCATTATTGGAACTGTGTTAAAATAACAGTATTGGAAAATATTAAATAACATCGTTTACTGCTTATAAAAGTTGTGGTGTAAAATTCTCAAATATAGATACTTCTAAACGAAGCCGGCCGTTGGAGATGGTAGTGCCACCTACCTGACAGCGGAAGAAACGTGAATTATAGATCTGTATATGTGGAAAGAATTGTTAATGTTTGTGCCAAGTCTCGAATGATGTAGTGGGCTGCACACTCCTACGGAGGAGAGGTCCACGGTACGATTCCTGGTTCAGACATTAATTATTTTTCTTTTCACAACATCATAAGTAATGCCACGAGTGATTTCCAAATTATCGATAAATTCACGACTCACGAAGTGAGGAGTGAATTTATCTAGAGAATTTGGAAATCAAGAGTGGCATTTGTTAGGACTATTTAACGAATAAAATTAAGCTGTTTACTCAAATCATTATTTAAATATAGTTATTTTAACATATTTATATATTTAATGTAAACGGCAATGTTTGAAAACAAATGAGAAACGATTGGTACGCTTCATTTCCTTCCTTTGTTCATCACTGCAACCAGATCATAATATTATTTATTGTCAAAGGAACGCAATGTTGTAAGAATACACCCTAGTGGAGAACTTTATAACCAACATTATAGGTATTAATTAATTTGATGTCCTATGATGTAAATATGTCAATTATATTTTTCTGCAACGTCACTTCCTGGAAAATAATTTGTTTAAAAAAGTGCAAACAATGTTTTCTTTTTTTTTTTGTGTGGTATAATCAATTGTTAGAAGTTTTTTTATATTATCCATCGCATGCGCTTTCTGTTGACGTTCATGCACTATATATACAATCTGGTAGCCGTATTTCTTAGAGAGTCAGTCACTGCAAAATAATGCTATGACCTATTCAGAATGTTAAAAAGGAGGTGCTTTCTTTATTATGATAAACTTTAGTTGGTAAATTTTAGACGAAACACGACTGTGATTGGTAAATAAGAAATCATTGAAACGTGATTGGTCATTGACTCCCATTTGGGGCATGAGTCATTATAATGTTATAGTGAATTGTCTTAAAATCAGTAATTTTAATGGTTGTAGACAACTTAATACTCAAGTTTGTTTGAAAAAAGTAAACGATAATTATAAGTTTTGATCCCCATGTTTAACAAAGCTTAATATATGTATGTTTTCCTTTTATCTACCAAGTTTACACGTGTCATCACCTGTATAGCTTATGTAACTAAGAAATAAATATATCAGCAGGAATTAAGATTTTTCAAGTAGAATTAATAGTCCGATTTTGTAGAATTACTCAACATATATCTTCTTCTTAGTATTAAGATATAACTTCCCAGGTTGCGAAATATCACACACAGCGGAAACAGATATAAATAACAAACCAAATAAGTTTAATTATATAACAGGAACACTAAAAAGAACTTTGAAAAATAAAGCCAGGAAAGACTCTATAATGAAATTATACAAGACAATGGCATCGCCTATTATTACTTATGGATCCGAAACATGGACAGTGACAACACAACAATCTACCAGGATACAAGCTGCTGAAATGAGATTCCTCAGACCAATAGCAGGATATCAAAGAACAGACAAAAAACGTAACACAGAAATAACACTAAAAAAGTAGAGAAATTAAACACAACAATAGAGAAATACAGAACAAACTGCAAAGAACACTTGGCAAGGATGACTGAGAATAGAATACCAAAAGCAGCATACAACTATTCACCACGAGGAAGAAGACGTTTGGGAAGACCAAAGAAAAGATGGAAAGAACAGCAATTTGGAGCCGGAACAGGCTAGTAAATAAGCCTAAACCGTGAAGAAGAAGACGACGAAGATATCTTCTTATTCTTCTTCCTTCCAAGTATTAGGCCAAGGCCTGTTACGATCCTATAGAAAATTTTCCCTCCAGCGTTTCATAGGACGGTCCAGTGATCTTCGTCCTCTTGGTATATAATTATAAACAGCTTTGGGGATTGGATTTGAACTCAATCTTTCAAGATGGTGTTTTCCAATTTAGTTGGCACTGTTTAATATATTCCAAAATTGGCGTAGTTTTCAATTCTTTTAAGATATCGGTGTCCCTTTTCCGATCCCATCTGGTGTAACCTGCTGTTCTGCGCATGAATCTCATTTCACAAGCCGTTATTCTGCTTTCATGTTGTCTTTTTAGTGTCCATGCTTCACTACCATAGGTCAATACTGGTCTAGCCAAAGTGTTATATAATCGTAATCTGGTGTTTCTTTTTGTACAAGGGATGGTTTCATAACTTGATTAATAATTCGCAAACTTTTATTATAACTAGAATTTCCCGGAAGAAACATATCTTCATTTCATGAATTCCAAAGAAAAGAAGCTATTCAAGTTGTTCCCATGAAAAGATTTTTGAAAATGTTTTAAAGAATTTCACCGTTCTCATGTTCTCTATCTTCAGCCCAGGAAGTTACTACAGACCTTATGGTCAGTGTCCCCCTACCTACAGAGGGTAGATGTTGCCAAACTCTTAATAACGGTATTTGTTTGTTAAGGAGGGGAGGAGGGGCAAGGTTAGCAGTACTTTTTCCAACTCTATGTACTATACATTTAAAAAACATAGTTTTTAGGCATGCAAACTAGTTTTATAGTAAATATGAGAGTCGATACTTTCACAGAGGATAGTACAGATCCGCACGAGCTCAGTGATAAGTGGTAACTGTTTCTTTTCTTTAAGAGGGGGTGGCTTGGACAGCTACAACTTACAACTATGTACCTGCTGTGTTGCTATCTTCAGTTTTATATAAGGATTTCTCTCAAGAAAATACTGTTAAAATCACAGAGTACCAGAGAAGAAAGTGGACAAGTTTCGCGTACATGCCATAAGCGGCGCTAGTGTAGAACAACTAACGACATCTAAATTTTTTCGATTTTTTCTGGTACTAATATGAAATTCAGCACCGCCTGGTGGTAAAATTATGAATTATAATTATATAACGTCATCTGGTAAATAATCATGAAATTGAACTTTTATAGGAATAAATAACATATTAATTAATCTTAAATTATGGACCTAAAGATTTTTTTTTAAATTTTAACAGAGGGGAAGAATGGAAATAAATAAAACATGTTAATTTATTTTCGTTTATTAAAATTTAAAAACGTGCATTATGAGCTCTTTTAATAAACATGTACAATTGACCTACCCCCTTATTCTCACTCACATATTTTATACAATATTTATTAAAGAACCTTAGCCATGTCGTACATCTGAAATCCATTATAAAGTCACATTTTTAAAATGTTTATTAGAAATGGCTGTACACTAACATCACTCTTCCTAACCTAACAAATCTTAGAATTTTATCACTTCTAGTAGGTTTATCCTTGAAAATAGATTCACATTAAAAACATAAACAAGCTTGAATTTACTTACAAATTAGAGTAAAATAAAATCTAAGTAATGATTTTAACTTTTGATAATATATAATTTCTACAGTACCGTCTACATAGAACGAAAGGATAGCAGTTAAAAATTTAAATTTACAAAATTGTTAATTTCCCATAATCCCGAGTGAACACGCCGTGTGCCTTGCATTTGTTTTGTTTAGTTACGTATTCTGTTACTACGAAACAGCGCTACCATTGTAGTTTGCTCATTGTAGTTCATCGTAAACGACCGAAATTTTTTAGATGTCACTGTACTCAGTTTTCCCTCTATTCGAAGTTTCTTTATGGTTAAAATAGCAACCCAGTGCCCTATTCCAAACACACAGTAACTTCCTGCGTTGAATCTCAGTGTAGCTACAATGGCGAACAACCCAGTGTTGGACCATAACCTCTCCTTTGTTAGGAGTTATTAGACTAAGTTAATTTAGTTACGATATTTCCCAACAGATGTCATGAGTGGCATGTGGTCTATATACCGACCTACAGAGACATCTAGCAGGCAACTAGGATGTTGGGGTCGGTAAATTTTGCTCAGAGGCAATTTTATTCAGACTTAAGGAGCCTGAAAATCATCAGACTTGTGGTTTAAAGTCCGTCCTGGATGAAATAATCATTGACTTTTCTATTTTAAAAAATCCATCTACTCCGGTCGGGTTTGAACCCGCGACCTTCGGAACCAGAGACAAGGAGCATAACCACTAGTCCACCGGGGCCGGGCATCCTATCTAGTAGACACCAAAAATGACCATGATACCATGATCAAAATTTATATATATATATATATAGTCCACTGCTGTGGTGTCGAGGTAGCGTGCTGCCTTGTCACGCAGCTGGCCCGGGTTGGATCCCCGGTCGGGACGGTTTTTATCGGGGTTTTTCCTCACCTGTAAGAGAAATGTCAGGAAAACTTTCAGGCCCAAACGGTCCCCGAAATCATATGACCATCATCATCATCATCATCATCCTTATCATTATCATCATCCTTCACCGGTGTGGAAAGCAACGGGAAGCTACCACACCTACAATTCCCTAGTAAAGCTGCAAGCATAGCATGAAAATGCTGTGATTGCAGTGAAGGACCTGCCCTCGGGCAGAATTACTATGGATGGATGGATATATATATATATATATATATATATATATAATGTCCACCGTTGTGGTCTCGAGGTAGCGTGCTGCCTTCTCACGCATGTGGGCCCGGGTTCCATTCCCGGGACAGGCTCCTGGGTGAGGTTTTTTCGGGTTTTTTCCTCACCTCTAAGACAAATGTCAGGAAGCTTAGGGCCCAATGGTCCCCGAAAATCATCCGGCGATCATCATCATCCTTATCATTATCATCATCATCCTTCACCGGTGTGGAAAGCAACGGGAAGCTACCACACCTATAATTCCTTAGTAAAGCTGCAAAGCATAGCATGGAAATGCTATGAATGCAGCGAAAGACATGCCTTAGGGAAGAATTACTATACATGGATACACACACACACATATATGTCCATCACTGTGATCTCGAGGTAGCGTTCTACCTTCTCACGCAGCGGGGCCCGAGTTCGATTCTCGGTCGGGAGAAGTTCCTGGCTGAGGGTTTTTTCGGGGTTTTTCCTCACCTGTAACACAAATGTCAGGAAGCGTAGGAATCAACGGTCCCCGAAAATCATGGAAATGCTATGATTACAGTGAAAGACCTGCCCTCGGATGAGTGGATGTATGATGTACAATTATTTCAATTTCTACTAACAGACCGATTAAGGTTTGTATATTTTTCTTTTAAAAAATATTATGAGAAAAACCTCAATAGGTAGTTTCCTTAGGAATTCGGTAAAAAAGGAAATGAAACTTGAAACTTTAAGAAATGTTTGCAGAAGCGCTGATGAGACACATATTTGATGCGAGTGAACACAGCAACTTCCTGCTATTCTTTTAACTCAGCAAACAGACGTGTAATTGATTAATTTATTAGCATCAGCCACTGTGTGCACACATTATATCGTATCATTTCCAGCAACTGGAATTACCACGCACTTTCTAAACTATGTACTATAGTTACATAAATAATTACATGTTTTTATTTGCTATTTACATAGTGACAGGAGATATGTAGATGTTTACATCTGCAAATTTGCTAAATTATCAAATAAAAACAAACATAGAGATATGCACACATTTTACTATCACTTAACTTTTTTCAAACACACTTAAGTACCTGATATTTACGCTGCACGACCTAAAAGTAACTTTAATGAGTTCTTTCACTTGCAATCAGTGAATTGTGTTTGTAAACTTGGTTATTCACGCTAAAAAATGCAAACTGCATCTAGGCCTATTGTATATTTATTTGCTAACCTAAAAGAGTTAGGAAATAGCTTTGATTCTCTGACTAACACAGGAGCAAAGGACTCGTAAAACATTATTTTTATCTTCATTCATTTTTTTAACATTTCTGTAAATACATGTTGCTATAATGCATTACAGGGACTCCAACTCCTCTAAAATAAGTTAAACTGAAAATATATAAAACTATTATTCTTTAAAGTGATCCCACAACAGGCCCGGAGACCCTTGGGGTAGTAGGAGGTTAGGGCTTCCACTTTTTCTAGACAATCGACCTTTTATGTCAGCCGGGTTGTTAGCCCTGCGTGACGGCCGCCTTTACCCCCAGAACAAGAGTCTGGTACTCATTTCCGTTAGAGGCTGAGTCGACCCCAGGGCCATAGTGTCGCCAGAGGGTTTGGGTCAGTTTAAAAATCCTGACCCCAACGGGACTTGAACCCTCGACCCTCCGGCTTGTAGCTCAGTGCCTTAACCACTACGCTACGGCGAAACTATTATTCTACCAGTTATATTATATGGGTGTGAAACATGGACTCTTACTTTAAGGGAGGAAAGGAGATTACGAGTATTTGAGAATTAAGTTCTCGAGAAAATTTTTGTTTCAAAGAGAGATGAACAGACGGTGAATGGAGAAGACTGCATAACAATGGACTACATGGTGTTTATAGGAAGCCAGATATAATAAGAACAGTAAGTCTCGTAGACTGCGGTAGGCAGGACATGTGGCACGTATGGGGAATGAAAGACGTGCATGGAATCTTCTTGTAGGAAAACCAGAGGGAAACGCCCAGTTGGTAGACCAAGAATGAGGCGGGAGAACAACATTAACTATGATTTGAGGGAAGTAGATTATACAGGGGATGATTGGAAAGCATTAGCTCAGGACAGGGATGTATGGAGAGCTTACGAACAACGGGTTCGATAGTTATAGTGAGTTCATCATCATCTTAAGGCACCATAACTTGAAAAGTGAAAGTACTGGCCTTCTCAACAATCCTCCTCCATGCCAATCTGTCTCTTGCCATATTCAAATTAGTCACTTTCATTTTCCTTAGATCGTTCATTGTGTCATCCTCCCATCTGATCTTCGGTCTTCCTACAGCTCTGCCTCCTATAGGTTTCCATTTGTAGAGTTTTTTGACCATTCTCTGATCATCCATTCTTATCAAATGTCCAAGCCAACCAATTCTGAGAGATCTTATATGGTTTACTGTGTTCTGATTTTTTATTAATTTGTTTAGTTGGTTATTTGTTTTGTTTCTCCAACAGTTAGTTGGTTATATTTTATGGTTTTATTTCTATCGGTTCACCTTCGTTAATTACGTTTTGTGTCGGGCGATTCCGCGGCGCCAGCGGTTAGACGCTGGGGTCTCGGTCACTCCATGTGGGTTTAGTGCTGGACGAAACGGAGCTTGGACAGGTTTTTTCTCGGGGTTTCTCCCGTTTTCCCCTGCCATAATTCCATTCCTACACTTTCTCTATACTCATCCATTTCATTTCATTATGTTAATCTGCCCCTGTGATGATGCGTCAGTCGGCCGGCACCTTTTGTCATTCACATACCTCTATATATAGGGGCTTCGTCTCGTCTCATCCCTCGACCCGACCCTGAGTTGAGGATATTTTACGTTTTGTTTCATTGACATAGTGGGTGGAACGATAGACTACATTCTGTAAAGGATGGTTTTTATGCTCTCTCTCAAATTGCTGGTAAATTAGGACTAGAAGTTAAAGAATATCTACATCTAAAACAAAAATATTAGCTCTGAAAGGAAAATGTGCAATAAGAACAAAAATAATGATAAACAATGTAATTATAGACCAAGTTCAGAATTTTAATTATTTGGGATGTCATTTAGGCAATGACAGAAATTTAGATAAACGCACTAAAATACAACGATTCAATTATCTGTGTGGCACAATTAAACTCACTTTATTGAATAAGACTAGAAACGAAACTATTTTGAAGTTTTACAAAGTATTGGCAGTTCCATGTCTTATCTATGGATGTGAAACCTGGACATTAACAAAGGCAGATGGTAAACAAATAGAGGCTGCTGAAATGAAGATGTTGAGAGCAATGGCAGGATACCAAAGGACCGATAAAAAGAAAAACGAAGACATAAGAACAGAAACTTAATATATTTAATCTCTGTGAAAGAATAAAATATTATCAAAATGCTTATCTTCAGCACGTATTACGAATGAATGAACAGCGCATACCAAGAAGAATGTATAATTATAAACCAAAAGGGAGAAGAATGTTGGGAAGACCATTGAAGAGATGGAAGCACCAATTCGACCTATAATGAGATCGGAACAGGCCATTGGGCGTAATCCTTGTTGTTGATGATGAAGTTAAAGAAGACTATTTAACTCATGCCCCAAATGGGAGTCAATGACCAATCACGTTTCAATGATTTCTGTATTACAACCAATCAGAGACGTGTTTCACGAAATAATTATCAACGTTAGGATTATCATATATTAAGCAAAGCTCCTCCTTTTTAATATTCTGAACAGGTCTGACCGTTATTTTGCAGTGACTGAGCCTATAACAAATACGGCTACCAGATTGTATATAATAGTGCTTACATGTCAACATTTGTAGCAATTGATTATACCACCAAAAAAAGAAACCACTGTTTGCACTTTCCTTAAATGTATACGACATCAAAAATGAATTAATATACAGATTGATGTGTTTCATTTTTTCTCCACTAGAGAGCATTCTTACAATATTGCGTTCCTTTGGCAATAAATAGTATGATCTGGTTGCAGTGATTAAACAAAAGAAGCAGTAGAAGCGTAGGCTACCTATCGTTTCTCATTAGTTTTCAAACATCACTGTTTACCTTTAAATATAAAAATATTTTTAAATAACTGTAGTTAAATAATGATTGGTGAGTAAACAGCTTTATTTTATTCGTTAAATAGTCCTAACAAATGCCACTCTTGATTTCCAAATTCTCTAGATAAATTCACTCCTCACTTCGTGAGTCGTGAATTTATCGATAATTTGGAAATCACTCGTGGCATTACTTATGATAAGACAAAATTCACGAAAATCACCAAAAGACCTATAAACATTAAATACATAGTAATTAAAAGTGTTATTTTGAAATCGTCGAGCAATTTAAATATAATAAATAACAGTAATACTATAGGGAAATAATTTTCTTGACTATCAGATGCTTTCAAAAACACATTAAAATCACATTTGATGGATTTAAAAACCAAATTGATCTTGTGCCGCAATAGTTTATTACGATGGGAGGTTTTTAATTTCCGAGAATCTGTAAAAGTCTTCACAAACGTGCGTTGTACATTATTTTTTGCGCGATGCTGTTTTCAAAATAATAAATCATCATCATCATCATCATAGTACATTCACGATGATGTAGTATTGTTGGCCGATAGTGAGGAGATACTAAAGGACAACACGCACACACTATTGAGTAACACTAAGAAATTAGGACTGGAAGTAAATATCAATAAAACTAAATATATGGTCACACGTAGAAATACATTATATAATGGAAATGGACAGCTAATGACAAATGAGGGAAATTTTGAGGAAGTGGCTGAATTCAAACACCTAGGAACAATAATCACAAATAGGAATGAGATGCACAAAAAAATTAAACATAGGCTCAATTCTGGAAATGCGTGCTATTATGCATTGCAGAGACTCTTGATGTCCCAACTCCTTAAAAGAAACATTAAACTGAAAATATATAAAACTGTTATTCTACCAGTTATATTATATGGATGCGAAACATGGACTCTTACATTAAGGGAGGAAAGGAGAATACAAGTATTTGAGAATAAAGTACTTAGGAAAATGTTTGGACCAAAGAGAGATGAACAGACAGGTGAATGGAGAAGACTACATAACAATGAACTACAGGGTCTTTATAGGAAGCCAGATATAATAAGAACAGTTAAGTTTCGTAGACTGCGATGGGCAGGACATGTTGCACGTATGGGGAATGAAAGACTTCAATGGAAGCTTCTTGTAGGAAAGCTAGAGAGAAAAAGCCAAGTTGGTAGACCAAGAATTGAGATGGCAGAATAACATTAACTATGATTTGAGGGAAGTGGATTATGCAGGGAATGATTGGAAATCATTAGCTCAGGATAGGGATGTATGGAGAGCTTATGTCCGTGCGGCCATGAACCTACGGGTTCGATAGTGCCAGTGAGTAAGTAAATAAGGCCATTTGTTGACCTGTTTCGGCCTCAAGAGAAACAGAAGTCTTTTGAGTGGACGTCCTGTTCTTCTTCTTCCTGCAGGTTGATATCTTAACATTTGTTTGGGTATCCTGTGATCTTCCATTCGATGAACATGTTGCTCCATCTTGACTTATAATCAGAAATTTAGTTTTCTAAAGGTTCCATGTGTAATTCTTCTAAGATGTCTTCATTTTTTGTGATCTAGTAGTGTGTATCCTGCAGTCCTCCGAAGATATCTCATTTCAGCAGATCTAAGTCTCTGTATATCCTTCTGTTTCAACGTCCATACTTCGCTACCATACAAAAGAGTTGGAAGACCTAGTGTTTTATACACTTTCAGTCTTGAATGCTTTTGGACTAACTGTGGCTTGAAGATAGAATTTATTAACCCTAAAATTCTTAATAATTTAGATATTTAGATACTTAGCGTCGGGCCAGTAACCCGTCCTAAGGAACTTCAAAACTACTTTCAAGTCTCAACACGAAAAAATCCAGAAAAATAATAAATAATAGTAAAATAATAACATATTTGTTGGAAATATTTGCGCTCATTATAAACAACTGTCTAACGTTAACAATGTGGGAAATGTTTATTAGTTGAGACTACAGGAGGCCGTGACACCAATCAGTCATAAAATGGCGGCAAGTACGAATATATTGTTTTATATTGTTTCAAATAAAGTTCAGTTCATTTAAAATGCAGTGATTTGTTACGTATAATGTATATTAACACCGCCTTTTGGATATGTTTTTGTAAGTACATTGTACATAGTATACATAAAGGACAGTGGTTTTACTTTCCGCACGTGGTTTGTAATATGTAATATTACGGTATAGTTATTCAGGTTGGCAACCATGGTCGCCATTGCTGTAAGTACGACAAAACGCACTATGGCGCAAACAATTTGATGAATTAAAAAAAAAACTAAATTGACGTTGTATAAGTCGGCTGCGGTGGACTAGTGGTTATGCTCCTTGCCTCTGGTCCCGAGGATCGCGGGTTCAAACCCGGCCGGGGTCGATGGCTTTTTTTTAGGATTGAAAAATCCAAGGAGCAAGTCCTCCGGGAGGGACTTTAAGCCGTAGGTCCCGAGTCTGAAGATTTTCAGACTCATAGAAGATCCTTAAGCCCGAATGAAAAGGCCTCTAAGCAGAATTTACCGAATTTTCCCATCATAGTAAGTTACTACCTTGTTTTCCTAGATGTCAGTATGAGGCGGAACACTGACCACTCAAATGACATCTATACGAAAACAAGTGTAACTAAATTAGTATGGTTCAAATTCTTCCCTGTAGGGGGAGAGCGCCTAAATCTCTGTTAAGAGAAAACCTGGGCTTACAAGAAATAATAAATATCTATTGAGGTATGTCCTCCTTATATATGATACTGGACGAAATAACTCACTGGCACTATAACCCGTAGGTTCATGGCCGTGCGGACATAAGCTCTCCACACAACCCTATCCTGCGCTAATGTTTTCCAATCATCCCCTGGAAATAGAATAGTTTGAAGTTCAGATCACGGCCGCATTGGCGCTGTTGCTTGTCATGTTGATTGTTTGTATTAAAATGGCGACACAACAGGACGTTGGATTGAAAGAGGAGGAGCAGAAGATCAACTTCATTACCGGTGGCCTCCCAGGTCACCAGACCTAACACTGTCTGATTTTTATCTATGGGGTTATGTAAAAGACTGTTTTTATCCCCCCCCCTATGCCTGACACTCTTGAAAATCTGCAACATCGAATTGTTGAAGCTGTGAATTCGATAACTAGAGACCAGCTGATTCGTGTGTGGCAAGATATGAGCCACCGTTTTGATATTTGTCGTGTAACACGTGGTGCTCACATTGAATGCATAAAATAGTGAAATTTGAACTTTGCTCTTTCCAGGAACGTTGGAATTGTTTCTATTTTTTGTAGTTTGGAAGAAATAAATGTTTGAAGTCTGGTCATTCTTTCTGAAAAGCCCTGTACATATATTCGTTTTGATGTTTATTGCATAAAGTCACGAATTATAGACAGAAATGGATTGATCACATGGATGGAATGAGTAAGGAGATATATCCATTGTTAGCAAGAAATTATCAAGCAAGAGGAAGGCGTGATGTTGGAAGACCTAGAAGACGTTGGGCCGATGCATTATGAAGTCGGAACGGGCAATTGCCTAATCCTTGGAGTGATGATGATGTTTTCTACCCTCTGCAGACGTTGTCGCAGAGAGCACGAAAGCCTTGCACACGTCCTAGGGGCCTGTCCGTTTGGAGAATCACTGAGAAACATTCGGCACCACACTATTCGAAACATGATGGCAGAAGCCTTGCGAGATTTTGGATACACAGTTTATGAGGAAGTTCATGGTGTGGCCACTAACGGGAGTAACAGACGAATAGATATTATTGCATTTAGACCATCTTCTAAAATTGGTATGATATTAGATCCCACAATTCGTTTTGAGACTCATAGTGGCCAACCTGAGGAAGTTGACTCTGAAAAGAAAGCCATATATGAGCCAACAATTGACTATTACAAAGACTATTTAACTCATGCCCCAAATGGGAGTCAGTGACCAATCAACATTACAATGATTTTTGATTTACAACCAATCACAGTCGTGTTTCACCTCGCTCTTTATCGATTTCTCTTTATCAGCTCCTGCTTTTGTGATAAAGAAAGCTCCTCCTTTTTAATGTTCTGAACAGGCCAAAGCATTATTTTTCTCCAACAAATACATTGAATATAGCAAATAATGAAAAGATTCCTTGATTTTACTGAGTTGTTTACTAAAAAAATAAATGAATAACCCGTAATGTTGATTATGATATATAGTTTGATGTGTTTCATTATTTCTCCACTTGGGTGCACTCTTACAATATTGCGATCTTATTTGGCATTAAATAATATGATCTAGTTGCAGTGAATGAACATAACCTCACATTTCTGATTTGTTTTCAAACATCGCCGTTTACATTAAATATATAAATATTTTAAAATAACTATAGTTAAACAATGATTTGTGAGTAAACAGCTTAATTTTATTCGTTAAATAGTCCTAACAAATGCCACTCTTTATTTCCAAATTCTCTAGATAAATTCACTCCTCACTTCGTGAGTCGTGAATTTATCGATAATTTGGAAATCACTCGTGGCATTACTTATGATAAATACCAACTAGATAGTATAACTGTCACAGGATTGATGATCAGGGTAAGAGGTACTATACCAGGATTCTTAGCTAAATTTGGAATTCCTTAGATTTGGACAGGGTGCATCTTTCTAAAATTGCCATCGCTGCCATAGAGGATCAATTCCAATTTTAAGAAACCATTTTTACAAAATTTCTACTTTGTAGTTATTATACTTAAATTAGGCCTGAAATTTGAATTTTTTAAATTGTATTTACAAAATGTATTTCATAAATTCCAAAAAAAATAATTGTCTGTATCACTTTGTCCTTGAGGCAATCCTCTAATGGGGAAAGTTGTATATAATACAAAAACTTTGAAATGATAGTTTCGGAACATTCTGTATAATGACATCAACGTTGATTCATAGCAATTAATGACTTTTAAAGGATAAACATTTTGTATCAATTTTTTTATACTTTTATCCTTATTAGTTGATCTTCTTTAGTTTTCCTTTAAGATATTTTATCTCTGTAAAGTCATGTGGGCTATTAGAATCAGGTCAATAGGGGCAAATATAATTATAATTAAATCTTGTTTGATATCTCTCATATTTCAAGCTTCACATCACACGCTGAACTGCAGTTCAAACTTGTCCTTGAAAGAGTTGTATTTCTATATAAACTCGTCAGTTTACAAGTTTTGTGGAAAAAGTGTGTATTGCATTTGAATCAGCAGAAATTGTGATACTCATGATATCGTTGTACAGTTGATGTCTGTGTGTGCGTGTGTTTCAAGTGCTCAGATAACTCAGGTATTTTTGATAATTAAGACATCCATCCATAGTAATTCTGCCCGAAGGCAGGTCCTTCACTGCAATCATAGCATTTTCATGCTATGCTTGCAGCTTTACTAGGGAATGGTGTAGGTGTGGTAGCTTCCCGTTGCTTTCCACACCGGTGAAGGATGATGATGATGATGATAATGATAAGAATGATGATGATGGCCATATGATTTCGGGGACCGTTTGGGCCTTAAACTTTTTCTGACATTTGTCTTATAGGTGAGGAAAAACACTGATAAAAACCTCACCCAGAAAAACTGTCCCGACCGGGGATCGAACCCGGGCCCGCTGCGTGACAAGGCAGCACGCTACCTCGAGACCACAGCGGTGGACAATTAAAACACATGGAGGACAATAATACTCATTTCTTTATTAGGAATTTCTCTGCAATGCAGTAGTTTTTCCTACAACCGTTGTAAATTCTATTCCTCCATACATCCGTATTATCTGCATCATTATCTGTCAATCCTCTCGACAAAATACTCCTATGTACTCCTTGCATCTGCTGTTACTTTGGTCTCCCCTTTCTTCTGTTGCCCTCTGATTCAAAATTTAATGTCATCACATTAGCTATGCTGTCATCTGACGTCCTCTTTACGTGGCCAAACCATTTCAGTATTCTTTCTTTAATAACTTGTACAACATCCATTATTTATCTGATTTTAGTATTCCTAATTTTGTCTCTTGTTGAATTTCTCCACCAGAAGTCCATCTCTGTCACCAATAGTTTATGCGCTTGCTCTCTGCTTAATGCCCACCATACAATAGTATACTCTCCACCAATGAACTATAAATAAGTTGTTTAGTTTTGTTCAGAATGTTTCTACTCCCCACAACACAGAATTTAACATTCCAGTTGTTTTCCTTCCTTGATTTACTCTTTTGTTCATCTCAGAATTGCTTGTTCCTTCTGACTCTATCATAAATATTTGGATTTAACTGTCTTAATTTTCTCATTTTCTATTTAAACTAATAATAATAATAATAATAATAATAATAATAATAATAATAATAATAATAATAATAATAATAATAATAATAATAATAATAATAATAATAATAATAATAATAATAATAATAATAATAATAATAATAATAGTTCTTCACTTCCTGGTTTAGGCATTAATTGCCTTTCCGTCTTCACTAATAGATCTAAGACATCTCTTCCGAGGACGTCCGACATCTCTTCTTCTTCTCGGAAAATAATGTAAGATTGTGGTAGTAAAAGATTCCGGGCTATGTGGCCGTGGTCTATAACTGGCGTTTCTTCCAGACGTTTCTCCCTCAACTGCGGAGGGCATCTTCAGCGGCGAGCGCTAGAAGCTGTTGTTTCCCTAGCGCTCGCCACTGAAGATGCCCTCCGCAGTTGAGGGAGAAACGTCTGGAAGAAACGCCAGTTATAGACCACGGCCACATAGCCCGGAATCTTTTACTACCATGATTACCGGCCGTGAAAGCCTGCATTCCAATGTAAGATTGTATTTGGTAATCTACTTTCTTCCATTCTTTTTACATGTTCTTTCTACTGAATCTTGTTGTTAAATGTATTTTCTTTTATGGAGTAGATCTGCAGTTCTTCACGGATATCCTCGTTTCTTATCTGGTCCATTCTAGTGCAGCCTTTTACTCTTCTTAAAAATTTCATCTCGGCTGCTTGGAACAGTCGACTGTTGAGGAGTTCACAGAGAGCACGCCGTATCTCCTGATGATGTCTACCGCAGCAGTAGACGAAACGTCGAGTAGAAGAACGACTGGACCACGGCCTATATGCCCGAAGACGAACCTAATAGGGATCAATGAATTATTTATTTGAAATTCTTCTTCTTCTTCACCGTTTAGGCTTATTTACTAGCCTGTTCCGGCTCCAAATTGCTGTTCTTTCCATCTTTTCTTTGGTCTTCCTAGACTTCTTCTTCCTCGTGGTGAATAGCTGTATGCTGCTTTTGGTATTCTATTCTCAGTCATCCTTGCCAAGTGTTCTTTCCAGTTTGCTCTGTATTTCACTATTGTTGTGTTTAATTCCTCTACTTTTAGTTGTTATCTTATTTCTGTGTTGTGTTTTTTGTCTGTTCTTTGATATCCTGCTATTGGTCTGAGAATCTCATTTCAGCAGCTTGTATTCTGGCAGATTGTTGTGTTGTCACTGTCCATGTTTCGGATCCATAAGTAATAATAGGCACTGGCATTGTCTTGTATAATTTCATTATAGAGTCTTTCCTGGCTTTAATTTTCAAAGTTCTTTTTATTGTTCCTGTTATATAATTAAACTTATTTAGTTTGTTATTTATATCTGTTTCCGCTGTGTATGATATTTCGCAACCTGGGAAGTTATATCTTACCACATGTTCTATTGGTTTGTTTTCTAATATTATCTTTGTCCAACTGGAGGAGCGCCCATGAAGGCCAATGTTTTTGATTTTTGTTAGGATATTTCCATGTTGTAAAGTAAAGTGATCCCACAACAGGCCTCAGGAGGCCCTTGGGGTAGTAGGAGGTTAAGGCTCCCACTTTTTCTAGACAATCGGCACTTTATGTCAGCCGGGTTGTCAGCCCTGCGTGACGGCCGCCTTTACCCCAGAACAAGCGTCTGGTACTCATTTCAGTTAGAGGCTGAGTCGACCCCAGGGTCATAGTGCCGCCAGAGGGTTTGGGTCAGTTTAAAAATCCTGACCCCAACGGGACATGAACCCTCGACCCTCCGGCTTGTAGCTCAGTGCCTTAACCACTACGCTACGGCGTGCCCCTTTCCATGTTGTACTTTTTTGATATTTCATTTAGTTTATATAGCATTCTTTGAAGTTCGTCCTCTGTTTTTGCTATTAAAATCTGGTCATCTGCAAAGGCTACTGTTTTTATTACTATATTTCCTAAGTTAATTCCCCCAGTCGTCATTTGCTTCCAAGATCTTATCATGTCGTCGAAATAAATGTTAAAAAGAGTGGTTGATAGTGGACAACCTTGTCTAACTCATCCTGTTATATGTATTGGTTCCCTTTGATTTATTTTTATTTTAGTTTTCTCATACTTACTTACTTACTCACTGCCACTATGGAACCCGTAGGTTCATGGACGCGGACATAAGCTTTCCATACATCCCTATCCTGAGCTAATGCTTTCCAATCATTTCCTGTATAATCTACTTCCCTCAAAGCGACTACATCCAAGGGTGATTTATCTAATTCCCGTGTTAATATCTCTAGTGCCCCGCTATTGTATAAAGTCCTAACATTCCATGTTCCTAGGAACATGTGCCTGTGTTTGAGCCTTTGGCATGGGTTCCCTGAAGTAGACCCCACCCAGAGAACCGAATGGGGGACTATTTGACCTCCGGAAAATTTTACCCCAGTTGAACCCATGTCCGCATTTCTTGACAGTTGTATTTTTACGGTGAAAGATCGTCACTCTTTCGACCAAGGTACTTTTTTCGTCTGGCTTATCACCTTCGACCAGTCCGGCATGGGTAACCCTATCGGCAACAATGCTACCGCTGGCATAGCTCTCAGGATAATTTAAAGCACGCAAGCCACTCCACCACGACAAGGTTCTCCAGTATGTTTACGCATGTGTATTACAAGTCTTGATTTCCTAGAGTCCCGCGCCGTAGCCGAGCGGTTAAGGTAGGAAGCCTTGGTGCAGAGCTACGGGACTTGCGCTGGTTCGAGTCTCCATGGAGGAAGAAATTTTCTCATGGTATTTCGGCCAGTATGGGACCGGTGCCCACCCAGCATCGTGAGGCAATTGGGTAGCTACAGTAAGTAGCGGCTCCAGGTTGAGGAACCAGTTATAACGGCTGGGGGACTCGACATGCTAACCACATGTCACCCCTACACTGGCTGTTGATCATCTACCTCTGTGATTGACACATGTGGATGTGAAGGGCCAGCAGCCGGCTGGTAAAAGGGCACCGCTGAAAAGTGGAAAGACCCTCAATCGGATTTCCTAGAAAAATTATGTTTACATAAATTACACTTGAAGTTTTTGTCATGTATAGACACATGTTCTGAAAGCTCAGTTTTTGTAAGAAAGGAATCTTCATAAGTAATGCCACGAGTGATTTCCAAATTATCGATAAATTCACGACTCACGAAGTGAGGAGTGAATTTATCTAGAGAATTTGGAAATCAAGAGTGGCATTTGTTAGGAGTATTTAACGAATAAAATTAAGTTGTTTACTCACAAATCATTATTTAACTGTAGTTATTTCAAAATATTTATATATTTAATGCAAACGGCGATGTTTGAAAACAAATGAGAAACGATAGGTACGCTTCTACTGCTTCTTTTGTTTATCACTGCAACCAGATCATACTATTTATTGCCAAAGGAACGCAATATTGTAAGAATGCTCTCTAGTGGAGAAAAAATGAAACATCAATCTGTATATTAATTCATTTCTGATGTCGTATGATGTAAATATTACAATTATATTTTTCTGGATTATTACCTGGGAAAAAATACATTTAAGAAAGTCAACAGTGGTTTCTTTTTTGGTGGTATAATAAATTGCTACAAATGTTGACATGTATGCACTATATATACAATCTGGTAGCCGTATTTCTTATAGGCTCAGTCACTGCAAAATAACGGTCAGACCTGTTCAGAATATTAAAAAGGAGGAGCTTTGTTTAATATATGGTAATTATAACACTGATAAATATTTCGTGAAACACGACTCTGATTGGTTGTAAAACAGAAATCATTGAAACGTGATTGGTCATTGACTCCCATTTGGGGCATGAGTTAAATAGTCACTTAATATGTTCCATAATATTGGTCTAGATTATTTAAAATTAATTAAGTAATAATCAGATAAACGGACATGCTTACTAGATAAGAGACGTAGAAAACTCAATAGTTAGTTATATAACTGTATTGATTTTTGTTACATTTACTGTATAATGATTGAACATTTTTATGTTGCAGGGAATATAATTCATCGACTGAACACGTTTCGAATGTCGCTGCCAATAAGTCACCGCGACTCTGAAAATCGCACGCCATGGCTGAGAAGAATAAAGAACTCCGTGTACCAGTTCGTACCCATCTTGTCATGGATGCCGCTCTACAACTCACATAAGTTCATCTGCGATCTCATCGCTGGTGTCACAGTTGGCCTCACTGTAATGCCGCAGAGCTTGGCATACGCAACTCTCGCAGGATTAGAACCACAGGTAAAATTCATATCATTAACAACAGCAGCAAAGTAAACAGAGATATCTGGTTACTATGTCATTTGATAAGTAATGCCAACTTACTTACTCACTGGCACTATCGAGCCCGTAGGTTCATGGCCGTGCGCACATAAGCTCTCCATACATCCCTATCCTGAGCTAATGCTTTCCAATCATTCCCTGTATATATTGACTTAGGCTTTCACGGCCGATGATCTTGCAGAAGATTTCCGGGCTGTTGGCCGTGGTCTTGAGGCTTGTAGTTCCCCGACGTTTCGCCAGAGACTGCGTCCGGCATCCTCAAGGGTTGTCTTGAGACTGGTGGACCCTGTCTCTGGCGAAACGTCGGGGAACTACAAGCCTCAAGACCACGGCCAACAGCCCGGAAATCTTCTGCAAGATCATCATATTTTCTGTATAATCTACTTCCGTCAAATCATATTTAATGTTATTCTCCCACCTCATTCTTGGTCTACCAACTGGGCATTTTCCCTCTGGCTTTCCTACTAGAAGCTTCCATGCAAGTCTTTCATTTACCATACGTGCAACATGTCCTGCCCATCACAGTCTATGAGACTTAACTGTTCTTATTATATCTGGCTTCCTATAAAGACCATGTAGTTCACTGTTATGTAGTCTTCTCCATTCACCTGTCTGTTCATCTCTCTTTGGTCCAAAAATTGTCCTAAGAACTTTATTCTCAAATACTCGTAATCTCATTTCCTCCCTTAAAGTAAGAGTCCATGTTTCACACCCATATAATATAACTGGTAGAATAATAGTTTTATGTATTTTCAGCTTAACGTTTTTTGAAAGGAGTTGGGACATCAAAAGTCTCTGCAATGCATAATAGCACGCATTTCCAGAATTGAGCCTATGTTTAATTTCCTTGTGCATCTCATTCCTATATGTGATTATTGTTCCTAGGTATTTAAATTCAGACACTTCCTCAAAATTTCCCTCATTTGTCATTAGCTGTCCATTTCCATTATATAATGAATTTCTATGTGTGACCATATATTTAGTTTTATTGATATTTACTTCCAGTCCTAATTTCTTAGTGTTACTCAATAGTGTGTGCGTGTTGTCCTTTAGTATCTCCTTGCTATCGGCCAATAGTACTACATCATCAGCATAAACTAACAGCTTATTAATACCATTGAGTTGTAAGCCTTCCTCATTCTCCAAAGATTTAATGGCATGCTCTAGTACAAAATTAAATAGTAGAGGAGATAGTGCATCTCCTTGCTTCAACCCATTCTGGATTTCAAAAGTGTCAGAAAACTATTTGCCTACACGCACCCTACTCGTTGTGCCATTTAGACACATTCGTATAAGTCTAACTAACTTTTTAGGAATTCCGAACTCCAGCAGGATACTATATAACTTCTCCCTCTTAATTGAATCATATGCTTTTTTGAAGTCTACATATAGTTGATGTACAGTACCATTATATTCCCATTTCTTTTCTAAAATCTGTCTTAAACTAAAAATCTGATCTGTTGTAGACCTGTTTCTTCTAAATGCACATTGATGATCTCCTAGAATGTCATCAATATAGGGAGTAAGTCTGCTGACTAATATATTTGTTAGAATTTTGTACGAAGTTGAAAGTAATGAGATGCCCCTGTAGTTGTTGCAATCAGTTTTATCTCCTTTCTTATAAATTAGTACGATAATTGATTCCTTCCATTCATCTGGAAGAGTATTAAAGGGTGTTAGTAAATGAAATACCTTGTGAATAATTGCTGCTTTATCATTTATGTTATTACACCTGATGTTTTCAGTATGGGTTGTACTCTGCCTACATGGGTTGCTTTGTGTACGCTGTGTTCGGGACGTGTAAGGACATTACGATAGGACCGACGGCTCTCATGGCTCTGATGACTTACCAACAAGTAATGGATCGTAACGCTGACTTCGCTGTTCTCTTGTGTTTCCTCACAGGGTGTGTTCAGTTGCTTATGGGAGTTCTGCATCTCGGTAAGTTATCATTATCATCATGTATGGCATGACAGCCCTAACCTTCCTCAGAATGTCCTTCCAGACTTCTCTATTTGCTGCTAAATTCTTCCAATTTCTAATTTTACTAATTCTAATAAATCCTGCAAGACATCATCCTCCCATCTTAATTTTGGTCTTCCAACTTTTCTAATTTGTAATGATTGTGCCGTACAGATCTTTTTTAAGTTTAATTATTGTCCGCACATATCAGATGTCCAGCCCAGGCCAATCTATTAATTTTTTATATACTTCACTGAATTATATAATTAATACTTTCTAAGTCCAAAGAAACATCTGTTTGCAGCTGTTATGTGTGTTTGTATTTCTGTATGATTGTCAATCTTACAAGTAATTTCTGAGATCATTTATTTAAAGGTATGAACAGTTTGGAATTTGTATGAATCTATTACAATATTCTATGGATGATGTATCTTGGTAAGTTACTTTGTTTAAGATATGTCACCCACTTCACTTCTAAATGCTTTAAAAGTTTAATTATTACAATATTCTATGGATGATGTATCTTGGTAAGTTACTTTGTTTAAGATATGTCACCCACTTCACTTCTAAATGCTTTAAAAGTTTAATTATTACAATATTCTATGGATGATGTATCTTGGTAAGTTACTTTGTTTAAGATATGTCACCCACTTCACTTCTAAATGCTTTAAAAGTTTAATTATTACAAATTACAATATTCTATGGATGATGTATCTTGGTAAGTTACTTTGTTTAAGATATGTCACCCACTTCACTTCTAAATGCTTTAAAAGTTTAATTATTACAAATTACAATATTCTATGGATGATGTTATCTTGGTAAGTTACTTTGTTTAAGATATGTCACCCACTTCACTTCTAAATGCTTTAAAAGTTTAATTATTACAAATTACAATATTCTATGGATGATGTATCTTGGTAAGTTACTTTGTTTAAGATATGTCACCCACTTCACTTCTAAATGCTTTAAAAGTTTAATTATTACAAATTACAATATTCTATGGATGATGTATCTTGGTAAGTTACTTTGTTTAAGATATGTCACCCACTTCACTTCTAAATGCTTTAAAAGTTTAATTATTACAATATTCTATGGATGATGTATCTTGGTAAGTTACTTTGTTTAAGATATGTCACCCACTTCACTTCTAAATGCTTTAAAAGTTTAATTATTACAATATTCTATGGATGATGTATCTTGGTAAGTTACTTTGTTTAAGATATGTCACCCACTTCACTTCTAAATGCTTTAAAAGTTTAATTATTACAAATTACAATATTCTATGGATGATGTATCTTGGTAAGTTACTTTGTTTAAGATATGTCACCCACTTCACTTCTAAATGCTTTAAAAGTTTAATTATTACAAATTACAATATTCTATGGATGATGTATCTTGGTAAGTTACTTTGTTTAAGATATGTCACCCACTTCACTTCTAAATGCTTTAAAAGTTTTAATTATTACAAATTACAATATTCTATGGATGATGTATCTTGGTAAGTTACTTTGTTTAAGATATGTCACCCACTTCACTTCTAAATGCTTTAAAAGTTTAATTATTACAATATTCTATGGATGATGTATCTTGGTAAGTTACTTTGTTTAAGATATGTCACCCACTTCACTTCTAAATGCTTTAAAAGTTTAATTATTACAATATTCTATGGATGATGTATCTTGGTAAGTTACTTTGTTTAAGATATGTCACCCACTTCACTTCTAAATGCTTTAAAAGTTTAATTATTACAATATTCTATGGATGATGTATCTTGGTAAGTTACTTTGTTTAAGATATGTCACCCACTTCACTTCTAAATGCTTTAAAAGTTTAATTATTACAATATTCTATGGATGATGTATCTTGGTAAGTTACTTTGTTTAAGATATATCACCCACTTCACTTCTAAATGCTTTAAAAGTTTAAACATTTAGAGAAGCCTTTGGAATTAACATTTTGGGAACAAATATACATTCACAAGAACAAATATAGATCAATAAATTTTAAAGTTCCCAGCAAGTAAAATTTAGGCCGGTATTTAAGAACCAAGCTCTCTAGGCCATTCCATCTCTGTCTTCTGTAAGCTGAGACTCTCATCTTTGAATTGTTCCCAGAATTTGTAAAAAAATAAATATCTTGTCATCACATGAAGTTGAATAGAGTGAGCCAGTTAGAGTAGGTTCTGCATGGCCCACATGTTTAACCACAAGATACGCTCTTCGCTGAAAGTTTGGCCTTAGTGTTTGCATTGGGGGACATAACACATTAGAAGAGGAAATTAAAGAAAGATTGGTAAATGGGAATAAAGCTTATTTTGCAAATAGAACCTTATTTAAAAGCAAATTAATATCAAAAACTGCAAAAATGTTATACAAAACACTCATTACACCAGTAGTTACATGTGCTTGTGACACTTGGGTCCTAAAACAAACAATAAAACAGAAATTACTAATTTTTGAAAGAGAACTTTTAAGAAGAATATTTGGACCAAATAAAGGAACTGATAACTGTTGGAGAATCAAAACAAATAACGAACTAAACAAATTAATCAAAAATCAGAACACAGTAAACCATATAAGATCTCTCAAAATTGGTTGGCTTGGACATTTGATAAGAATGGATGATCAGAGACTGGTCAAAAAACTCTACAAATGGAAACCTATAGGAGGCAGAGCTGTAGGAAGACCGTAGATCAGATGGGAGGATGACACAATGAACGATCTAAGGAAAATGAAAGTGACTAGTTTGAATATGGCAAGAGACAGATTGGCATGGAGGAGGATTGTTGAGAAGGCCAAAACTTTCAGTTTTGAAGTTGTCGTGCCATAAGATGATGATGATGGCATGCCTGAATGGTACACTGGGAGCACACTAGCATGTAAAGTTAGAGCTCTCTCTTGGGTTCAAATCCCAATTCAGGCATTAATTTTTCTTTTTAAAATAATAATTGTGTATCATTTCGAATGTTAAAATAACATTGAACTATAGTGTAATGTTTTATTTTGCAGGTGTGCTTGTGGACTTTATATCTATCCCTGTGACTGTTGGCTTTACGTCTGCGACATCAGTGATAATAGCGTGTTCACAGCTAAAGGGACTGTTAGGTCTCAAATTCCAAGCGAACGGCTTCCTGGATACTATAACTGCAGTTTTTAATAATATACACAACACCAGGTTGTGGGACACGGTGTTAGGATTCACGTGTATTATTATTCTTCTTCTGCTTAGGGTGAGTTCATTTATTCACCTGTTTATTGTAAACCAACGTAAAGTGTTGAAAATTAAAAGAAAGTTGGAAATTGCTAATTGTATTGTGAACAAAGGTTCATATTGTGTAAGAGAGTCTGAGTAACACAGTAGTTAGTGCACTGCTGCATAAAACCAGACATCTTGGATTCAATTCCTGGTTCAGCAAAATATCCATCCATCCATAGTAATTCTGCCCAAAGGCAGGTCCTTCACTGCAATCATAGCATTTTCATGCTATGCTTGCAACTTTACTAGGGAATTGTAGGTTTGGTAGCTTCCCGTTGCTTTCCACACCGGTGAAGGATGATGATGTCCATATGATTTCGGGGACTGTTTGGGCCCTGAAGTTTTCCTGACATTTGTCTTACAGGTGTGGAAAAACCCTGATAAAAACCTCACCCAGAAAAACTGTCCTGACTGGGGATCGAACCCGGGCCCGCTGTGTGACAAGGCGGCACGCTACCGCGAGACCACAGCGGTGGAGCAGGAAAATATGTTCCTCTTAAAAAAATTGAAGAAATACAGTAGAAGCATCTCATCCGAGGCTCTGTCTTAACCAGTCATTTGACTGAAGATGAATGGGATTCTGTTTGAAACCTGGTGAGATATTTAAATATAATATTGTTTAGTTGTTTCTTGACTCACCTCATACTTCTTAACTCCCAAGCAGACTGGAGTTTCTTCACTTCATTTGTGACATTCTCAATGCTGTATTATGTTCACAACTGACGTCCAACGACCTCCTCTCCTGCAGACTGACCTCCGCACCATCTGATGGCTGACCGACGAACTTCCAAATCAATCCCCTTTCCTTATCACCGGGTATTTCAAAATTCATAGTTGTGTTTTTATTCTTGCATATGTAAATTTTTTCCCAAATTGTGAGTTCCTTCGGTTTTTCCAATTGTTTAAGTAATTTTGTTTTGGTTTCTATTCTTTGTTTTTTTCTGACCAGGTATGTGCAGCTATTGCAGATTTTTCTGTTTCTCCATTTTTAACATTTCTGAGGTGTTCCTTTAATCTTGTATTTAGATTCCTTTTTGTTTTTCCTATGTATATCTTTTCACAATCTTTACAATTAATTTGATAAATTCCCGATTTTTTGCAGTCTTCAATCTTTTCATTTTTGTTGGTTTTTATTAAATTATCTAAACTGTAATCTTAGCACCGACATGGAGCCCTCTAGTCTTCCGATGTTTCTCGAATGGGGGAACAGAGTTCTTAGAATTCTCTGGCTCATTAGACAAGAAATGTTGGTGGACCCGGGCTCGCGATTGGCTACTCACTAATCCACCAATGTGAGGTTTCTCTCGCCGGCCCGCACAGTTTAAACGATGCTACTACAACACGTCACAATATGTTTCAAACCTTATTAACCTCATCTTCAGTAGTTATTGTAAGAACAAGAATATGAGGTGAGGTGATACAATATTTTTGTAAATAAAAGTAAAGTAAAGTGATCTCACTACAGGCCTGGAGGCCCTTGGGGTAGTAGGAAGTTAAGGCTCCCACTTTTTCTAGACAATCGGCACTTGATGTCAGCCGGGTTGTCAGCCCTGCGTGACGGCCGCCTTTACCCCCAGAACAAGCGTATGGTACTCATTTCAGTTAGAGGCTGAGTCGACCCCAGGGCCATAGTGCCGCCAGAAGGTTTGGGTCAGTTTAAAAATCCTGACCCTACCGGGACTTGAACCCTCGACCTTCCAGTTTGTAGCGCAGTGTCTTAACCACTACGCTACGGCGTTCCCCCATTAATAAGTAATAATATTTGAAGAGAAAAATTACATGCTCAGACTGGGACTTGAACCCAGGACCCTTGGCTTCCTAGGCCCATGCTCTACCAACTGAGCTATCTGGGCCAGTTCCAATCTAAACACAAAATTTTCTCTTATATATGTTGTCAATTGCCGTGCACCAAATGCTATGAAACCTTTGCTTCTATGTTGCAAATGGCGGCTTCTTTATTAAGAAGACATTTATTTGGGAATTTTACATTACATATAAAGCCAGTACGGTTTCTTTCCATATTTTTATTATTCATTTCATACATCTCAATGATGGATAAATCATATTTGAAGAGAAAAATTATACACTCAAACTGGGATTCGAACCCAGGACCCTTGGCTTTCTAGGCCAATGCTCTACCGACTGAGCTATCTGGGTGAGTTCCAATCTAAACACAAATGTCTTCTTAATAAAGAAGCCACCATTTGCAAGACAGAAGCAAAGGTTTCATAGCATTTGGTGTGCGGGAATTAATAACGTATATAAGAGAAAAATTTGCATTTAGATTGGAACTTCCCAGATAGCTCAGTTGGTAGAGCATTGGCCTAGAAGGCCAACAGTCCTGGGTTCCAGTCCCAGTCTGAGCGTATAATTTTTCTCTTCAAATATTATTGAGATGTATGAAATGAAGAATTAAAACACTGAAAAGCTCACAGTGTCAATTCCTAAAATATCTACTGATTAAATGTTTGATTTTGTTTAATTTCAGAAACTTAAGGACATTAATATTGGACCTAAGGATGGGAAACCAGATCAGAGACAGAAAACTATAAAGAAGACTTTGTGGTTGATTTCAACATCTCGTAATGTTATTATTGTCATTCTCTGCTCGGTGCTTGCTTATTGTCTGCATTCAGAAAGTGACGAAGAACCACCTTTTGTACTCACAGGTAAAGTCATCTATAAATTCAGTCAGAGAAATCTTTTTTTACATCTCACCTCATAAAATTCCATGTTTTCACAGATCAATTTGAAGGGCCGTCACCCCTATCCTTGGCCAATATTCCAACTGTTGAATTGGTTATACGTGTCAGCATAATAACCAATAGGAATGCAAATAATTCTTTCCTCTTATCAATTCTTTTTTTCTTGTATTTGTTTTTTTTGTCATTTGATTTGCATTTTCAAAATTGTGTTGACAATATATTTTCTTATTAGTGTTTTTCCAGTTTCAAAAATTATTTGGTGTTTTGTTTGATAATATTTGTGCTTTTTCTTGGCCAGGATGTTAGCATTTCATTTCTGATATGAGATGGTCTCCATATTAGATTATTTGTGTGCATACATTTGTTACTGTCTAACAAATAGGAAAAAAAAGTTCAATATAAGTGACAACTCAAGTCTGAATAGGAAATCAAAATGGCCGACTGTTACATAACCTCAACATCAGATTTTAATGTAACTTTATTGGGTTTAAGGAAAGACATCAAAACATTCATGAAATTAAGAGAAAAAAGAAGAAAGAAGATGATGGACATTAAGAGTCGTATCTATGAATGCATTAGACTGTAAAAGTTGTTCTGTGTTGAGAAAGTTGCATCCAAAGACGTTTTTGCATACTCAAAAGTCTGTTCATGCGATAATAATTGTAAAAATTCCTAAGCTTCCTGGCGAGGTGACTTTGCAGAGAACGAATTGTGAGCAACCCAATGGGAACCGATGGTAACCGATGTACTTTGAAACCTTGCTGCTTACCTTGCTGCTTTATTCAAGATGTCGGACCTTGAAGACTTTAATTATGTTTTCTGTATACGCGGAGAAGAGGAATTTGATAGAGTCTACCAAAGAATTCAACTGGAAGAACAGGAGAATCGGCATAATATCATGCGATGCAGACGTCGTCGTGTACGGTATTATTTGCGGGACGCAAGTGTAAATGCATTCCTCTAGCAGACGAAAATAACGGAAGTGGTTTTATCGCTGAGAATTCTGAGTAATTTCTTGCCAATATTACGAAAAAAACTACTTTCATGCATGACCAGTCAGCGACTTGCTAATTCGAACATTGCGCTCTCACGGAAAACTCAACTCACCAGAGACTAATGTATTTGCATGCGGCCCTAAGAGTTTTAAAAACTTGGTGTTCAGATAGACTTTATGTTTTTGTGTCCAAAAATGAGCAGCTACTGCAGATTTTTCTATTTCTCCTTTTTTATTTTACATTTCTTATGTGTTCTAGTTCTAACGTTTAAATTTCTTTTCGTTTTCCCTATGTATACTTTATCACAATCTGCACATTTTATTTTATATATTCCTGATTTTTTTGCCTTCAACAATCTTTTCATTTTTATAATCAATTGAGTTGGTGTTTACTTGATGAAAATCCATTTTTAATTAATTAAATAAAAATAAAACTTAGTTTTATTTGATTTTCGTATTTATTATATAATTCAGTGACAGCTGTTTCGGTACACTGTACCTTCTTCAGACATGTTAACAAATTATGAATTGTGTTATTATAGTACATATCAACTGATCTAAGCAACAATACAACAATATTTAATTTTAGGAAGTTATATTTTGAGGTTATTTTAATTATATTATTTATGGTCTGGACATCTTACCTCAATATTAATGTTGATTTGTTCTTGGACATGTTTCAAAACAATTCTGTTTTATCATCAGCTTTCCCAGACTTGGAAAGCTGAAGATAAAACAGAATTGTTTTGAAACATGTCCAAGAACAAATCAACATTAATATTGAGGTAAGATGTCCAGACCAAAAATAATATAATTAATACAACAATAATTTATTTAAAATTTTTAATTTAACAAAGGTGATTCATTCAAATCAAGTTGAGAATTTAACAGTTTATTACTATTTATTAAGGTAGAATATGTTTATCACTCACCTCATATTGTTCTTCTTATTTGATTATAAACTAGTTTTGGAACATAGTTTCTGTTCCATCCTCAGTATCATCACGACCGTTGTTCTGTCGTCTTGAAGAGTTGTCCTTCTCTCCTTCCATTGGCTGACTGAAAACCTCGAAACCAGGTCATTCTCACCGGGAATTTCAAAGTTCATTAATTTCTTCTTTTCGCTCTTTTGAATGTAGATCTTTTCCCAAACAGTAAGTTCTTTTGGTTTTTCTATTTGTTTTAATAATTTAGCTTCTTTCTCGATAAGATGTTTTTCAGAGCATGCATGGGCAGCCACTGCAGATTTTTTCTACTTCCCCTTTCTTGACATTCCTGAGATGTTCTTTCACTCTAGTTTTCAAATTTCTTTTAGTTTTTCCTATGTAGAATTTCTCACAATCTTCACATTTAATCTGATAAATCCCTGATTTGTTTTCTTCTTTAATTTTCTCATTCTTATTAGGTCTAATCAGTCTACTGATGCTGTAGTCATTTTTGGGTGCTAACCTTATGTTGAAATCTTTAAAAATTTTTTGAAACTTGTGGTGTTTTAATGGATGATATGTGAATTTTCTAAATTTTACATTATCTTCTTTTACTTTTAGAAGAGTGCTTTGATTAATAAATTTTTGTCTTTTGAACTTGTTTATTTTTTTGAGTATCATTTTTATAGCAAAACCATTTTTCGTGGCTACTTTGATTATGTGTTCTTTTTCTTTTTTCATAATTTTCTTTGTTCATTGGTATGTTCACTAATCTATGTGTCAAACTATTGAAAACTGCTTCTTTGTGAGCTATGTGATTGAAACCTAAAGCTTTTATGTAGTTATCTATATGTGTCTTCTTTCTTTATTACTACTTTTCAATTTATTTATTTCTACAGCCTCCAAAAGATCCAACTTCTTACCCTTATCACAAACATGTAAAATTTCAAAATTTGGATCGAAACAATGATTAAATTGGAATAGGTGGTTAGCATATTTTGAATATTCTAAATTTCAGTTATATGCTCTCATGTGTTCCTTTATACGAGAGATAAAAGGTCTACAAGTTTGTCCTATGTAGACATTTCATTTTGTTGGCTTTGTTCAGTTTTATTAAACTGTAATCATTTTTTGGTGCTAATTTGATATTGAATTTTTCAAAAATGTTTTGGAATTTATTGTGTGCCCATGGATGATACGTGGATTTTCTGTATTTCTTTTCAATTCATGTCGAAAATAACTCAACTTTTTATGAGGTAAGAGATCAACAGACTCTAGTTATTTATTAAGAAGAAGCTAATAATGTTACTTGCTATTGTAATTTATAGATAGATAGATCATCGGTTGATTAATGTCTTTGACATCGTCCGATTCCTAATAGCCAATTTTGTCGGTCCATCCAATCTCCTGGTTGTAGATGTTTCTCCTTCATATATAAACATATTCCCTGACTCCAGGAGGTTTTAGGTCTTCCTCTGCCTCGTCTTCCCTCAGGTTTCCATTCCAGAACAGATTTTGGTAGTCGATCCTCTTCCATTCGCTGGACATGTCTGTACCATCTTAATTGCTGAGTTTTAATATACAGGGTGGACCGCTCGAATGGACCTAATTTCAATTGCTTGTTACTGGCAAATGGTTGAAGATAGAAACTTAAAACAACGTTCATATTACAGAAAAACTCACCAAGTTTTGATATCCAGATCACCACATCTCTATATGAGCCCCAGCAGTCACTGTGACGATATCAAAGCGATGAACAATTTCTTGCCAAGTACGTTGGAGTATGTCTTCTGGAATGTTCTCAATAGCCTCTATGATGCGCTCACGAAGATCACGAAGGTCTTTGACTGGGGTGGTGTAAACTTTATCTTTGACATAGCCCCAGAGAAAGAAATCCAGTGGTGTTAAATCGGGAGATCTCGGGGGCCACGCGATTGGTCCTCCCCTCTACCAATCCAACGGCCAGGGAAAATGTTGTCCAAAGTCGTACGAACTTCATTGGACCAGTGGGGAGGAGCACCATCTTGCTGGAAAACGATGTTAGGCTGCAGTTGTTCAATTTGTGGAAAGAAGAACTGCTCCAGCATGTCAAGATATGTGGTACCACGAACAGTTTTCTCGGCGAAGAAAAACGGTCCAATGACCTTATTATGTGACAAACTGCACCAAACATTCATCTTCGGACTATCACGAACATGCTCTTGAATAGCGTGAGGATTCTCCGATCCCCAGATCCGCACATTATGCCGGTTTACCTTGCCTGACAAATGGAAAGTGGCTTCGTCCGAGAAGAAAATCTTGGTCATGAAGTCAGGATTAGCGCCGAGACGGTCCAGCATCGTATTGGCGAATTCCACTCGTTTCGGCATGTCATTCGGCTCCAGACGTTGCACTAACTGCACTTTATATGCGTGCAGTTTGAGGCGTTTGTGGACAATCCGTTGTAATGTCGATTTTGGTATTTGAAGTTCCCGCGAAGCTCTTCTTAATGACTTCCGGGGGCTTCGCTCAAATGCGGCTTGAACATTTGCTACCATTTCATCGGATGCTCTGCGACCACCACCATGCTTCTTCAACACAGATCCTGTAGCTAATAATGTATCACGCCACTTCTTTATGCTTCTAGCAGTTGGAGCATCACGGTTAAACACACGCCGGAACTCCCTTTGAACTCTAATGATTGATTTAAACTCCGCATACCACAAAACAGCTTGCGCTTTCATCTGCGGAGTCGCCATTTTCACAAACAATTAAATCTAAGAACGAGAAACGTATCTTTGTGCCATCTACCGACAGGATTCGAAACTTGGTGAGTTTTTCTGTACTATGAACGTTGTTTTAAGTTTCTATCTTCAACCGTTTGCCAGTAACAAGCAATTGAAATTAGGTCCATTCGAGCGGTCCACCCTGTAATCTAAACTAGTGTCTTCAATCTTCATTTTCTCCCTTATAACTGAGTTCCTAATTTTTTCTCTTCTTGAAATTCTTGCGGCCCTTCGTATAAAATCCATTTCCGTTGCCAAAAGATACTTATTTGTTTTTGTTGTTAATGGCCAAAGTTCTGCTCCATAAGTAATGATGCTTTTAACAATTGTATGATATATATTCATTTTATTTTTATTACTTATTATTGTAATTTATTACTTGACAAATAAATGAATGTATAGCAGATTAATAAATGTAATGCTGTGTTTGTAAAATGAGTTTGTTTAATTTGTGCAGGAGATGTAAGATCAGGGTTGCCTCCGTTTGGACTGCCACCATTCAGCACTGTGCTTGGTAACCAGACGTACAGCTTCACAGAAATGTGCTCTGAACTAGGATCATCCATCGTACTGGTGCCTATTATTGGAGTATTGGGAAATGTGGCCATTGCAAAAGCATTTTGTAAGTTATTCTTATTTATAAAATAAGTAAATTATTATACACAGCTAAATTATTACAATAATTTAATATTTATATATAAAGTGAGTCTATGTCATAAATTAATTATGGGAAATAATTAGACAGATGAACATTTGTAAAGATGGCTGAAGATGGGAGAGATGCCTGCAGAAACTGCAGTCCCAAGCTTGAAGATGACGCAGATTGAGGAGAGATTTAAAGACTCTCATTGTTTATTGGTTTTATATAAAAATGAGTGGGAGTCCGTCTGTCGTTTATGGATTTAAAAACTACTTGACCGATTTGAATGTGGTTTTTGCCAACATTTAGAGAATTTTTCTGGGACAATCCACAATTTAAAGTACATCCTGGAGTGTCTGTCCCTTGGATTTTTGCCCAAAAATTATCTCGGCCTCATCCTGGTCTGAACCTGGGACCAGAGGTAAGGAACTTAATCCCTAGAACACTAACACTCACTAATAACTAATGACAAATGTATTTTGTTTGAAATTCATCGGAGAACATTTTTTGACAACTCACCTCATTCATGTTTTTCATGATGCTGTGGTTTGAAACGTAATCACGTCCATCTTCTATTGTCACCATCTTCAGCGCTGCCATCTATGGTTGAATTTATGAACTTCAAAATCAAATTTTGTTCATTACAAATTTCAAAATTCATTGATTATATTTATTTTTGTGAATGTGTATCTTCTTCTAAACTGTCAATTCTACTTGTTTTAAAAGTTTTGCTTCTGTTCCAATTTTATGATGTTCTAATAAACTATGTGCAGCAATTGCAGATTTTTCAATTTCACAATTTTTAATATTTCTAAAATGTTCTTTTGTACGAGTTTCCAGATTTTTACTGTCTGGGACATTGACTTTTTTATTAGTACTTAGACGGTTTTCCAACGAATTTCAATGATTATACGTTGTAATGTTTACTTCGCAATGTTAATTGAATGTATTTTGTTTGTTTAGCCACTGGAGACTCTGTTGATGCTACACAAGAACTTCTTACTTTGGGAATCTGCAACTTTTTTGGATCATTTGCTTCTTCAATGCCAGTTACTGGATCATTCTCTCGTAGTGCTGTCAACCATGCAAGTGGAGTTATGACTCCATTCGGTGGAGTATATACAGGTAGGCTACTCTATGCTACCTGTTCAGTGAACAAGCATAATGTTGGCCAATGTGATAACACACGTTCCCACTATAACCAATTTCAAAGCTGTTTACTTACATATAAGTGTCCCCCTACATTAGGAGCAACAGCGAGAAATGGACAAGTTAGTGTTAGTTTGGACAAGTTAGGGTGAGTTATAGTCTGTTTGCTCATTTAAGGAAATGTTCCCGCATATATTTTTCTAGCCAAGAAGGGTAGCAAAATTGTTTCAAACCCAACTTCTGCTCCAGTTTCCTTTCACTCTATCAAAAGAATTATCTCAAATAAATACATCAATAAACTTAGAGAAGAATACACCACCAAAACATCTGGAAAGGAATGGGAAAATCTACAAGCTTATGACATTACTACATTACAAAGAAAATCTGCAGTAGCAACATTCAGACTGCTAACGGGACATGACTGCCTGAATAAACACCTACACAGAATTGGCATAACAGATTCATCTAAATGCCCTTTTTGCAATTTAAATGAAGATATGGAAAGAAACCATCTCCTCCGTTGTCCAGCTTTTGTAGAAGAGACCAGCCTTTCTGCTAAATATTGCAGTGCAAGAGAGCGAATGATTTCATTATCAAGTGCTCGACATTAGATACCAACCAACCAACCATATTTTCAAACGGTTGCTGCATGGCCAGTTGGAGAGTGGGAGCAACTAGCCCAAGTTTCTAAAATATGTTAACACTCAACGTTGAAAAAAATACTTCACGTAGCACAATTCATACGTCAACTCACCATTAAATGCAATACAAAAGTGTACAATACCTTCAAAAGAAAGAAAGAAAGAATTTCCAACCCTTCCTATACCTGATGCTGGTCTTCAAGTAGGCAGAGAATTCACCCCCGCCCCCGCCCCTAATCCCTTCAAATATTGGCGTGGAAAGATTCTCTTAATTGAGTAAACGGACTATAGTACACCAGATTAGTTTAGCATTCACTTGTTTGTTAGCAGGTTTTTGCGATAAGTTGGCTACACTGTCTGAGCAATGATACATTGTAAATATGGTGATATTAGGTTACTCTCAACTCAACTTCTCACTACATTTTAAGGTATTTCTAATTTTTTTTTAAAAAAAAAATCAACATATATATTTCTCTCAGGTAATTCTTCACATTAATTAAATTAGAGTTGTTTTTGACTCACCTCACAACAAAAGAGTTGTGATGCATCAAGAATGTCACAAAGTCAGTGAAGAAACCTAGGTCTGCATAAAAATCATGAAATATGAGGCGAGTCAAAAACAACTCAAATTTAATTAAAATTAACCTCATAGTGTTATTTTCTACTTACTTACTCTTACTCACTGGTACTATCGAACCCGTAGGTTCATGGCCGCACGGACATAAGCTCTCCATACATCCCTATCCTGAGCTAATGTTTTCCAATCATTCCCTGTATAATCTACTTCCCTCAAATCATAGTTAATGTTGTTCTCCCACCTCATTCTTGGTCTACCAACTGGGCGTTTTCCTTCTGGCCTTCCTACAAGAAGTTTCCATGCACGTCTTTCATTCCCCATACGTGCAACATGTCCTGCCCATCGCAGTCTACGGGACTTAACTGTTCTTATTATATCTGGCTTCCTATAAAGACCATGTAGTTCATTGTTATGTAGTCTTCTCCATTCACCTGTCTGTTCATCTCTCTTTGGTCCAAAAATTTTCCTAAGAACTTTATTCTCAAATACTCGTAATCTCCTTTCCTCCCTTAAAGTAAGAGTCCATGTTTCGCACCCATATAATATAACTGGTAGAACAATAGTTTTATATATTTTCAGCTTAACGTTTTTGAAAGGAGTTGGGACATCAAAAGTCTCTGCAATGCATAATAGCATGCATTTCCAGAATTGAGCCTATGTTTAATTTCTTTGTGCATCTCATTCCTATTTGTGATTATTGTTCCTAGGTATTTGAATTCAGCCAATTCCTCAAAATTTCCCTCATTTGTCATTAGCTGTCCATTTCCATTATATAATGTATTTCTACGTGTGACCATATATTTAGTTTTACTGATATTTACTTCTAGTCCTAATTTCTTAGTGTTACTCAATAGTGTGTGCGTGTTGGCCTTTAGTATCTCCTCGCTATCGGCCAGTAGTACTACATCATCAGCATAAACTAACAGCTTATTAATACCATTGAGTTGTAAGCCTTCCTCATTCTCTAAAGATTTAATGGCATGCTCTAGTACAAAATTAAATAGTAGAGAAGATAGTGCATCTCCTTGCTTTAACCCATTCTGGATTTCAAAAGTGTCTGAAAACTGTTTGCCTACACGCACCCTACTCGTTGAGCCATTTTCTACCTACATATATTTAATTATTCACATAGTTAAAATATAAAATTATGGAATATTCACCTGAATGGTCCGTCTCCTCAACTTAATTAGTTATTTAACTGTAGCGCTTTCGGGACTTGTCCCATCATCAGCAGGATTCAAAACTGGTGTTTCACTGAACATCTGTTAGAGGGGTTTACATGTATTGGGTTCGTTTTCATTTATCAGATTGTCGTTGTTGTGAGCTGCTTTCATGATTTCCATCTCTTCGAGTACGTTTATCTTCGCTGGATTATTTTCTCTGTGCATACTGTTAGGGTGTTTTCAATATTTAACATGCGATGTCCTTCATGGATAACGTGTTTTGCATAGCTTGATTTTCCTTCTGCGTGAATAAAGTCTCGAAAATGTTCTTTAAATCTGATGTTAAAACTTCTGTTTGTCCTTTCTATATAAAATTTCTTGCAGTCCTTACATGTCAGTTTATAAACTCCTTTGCTGTTGAAAATGTTATTTTCCTCAATGTTATTGTTTATTATGTTGTTTAATTTGTTGAACAACGACAATCTGATAAACAAAAACGAACCCAATACATGTAACCCCCTCTACCAGATCTTCAGTGAAACACCAGTTTTGAATCCTGCTGATGATGGAACAAGTCCCGAAAGCGCTACAGTTAAATAATTAATTAAGTTGAGGAGACGGACCTTTCAGGTGAATATTCCATAATTTTATATTTTAATTTTGAATAATACCTCAACGGAACACATCATGAATCTTATAAAAGTTGATTATTCGCATAGTGCAAAAATAGATTCTGTCCTCCATTGGGAAATGCTAATTTAAATAAAAACATGGAAAATAGAACTTGTGTTTTCTGCTGATTGTATTTTTAAATTAGTTATCAGTACGTTATCGTAACAGCAGACCTTGACATGTAATAGTAACGTATGGACATGACTTACAGTTTAACATAATGATAGACAATGACTCGGCCAAATTACTTTTTGGTTACAACTGGATACAGATAAAAGTTTCCTAGGTAGTTTATCTGTGGTCATAGCTAGGTCACTGATATGCTTTGATAATAAAATTCAAACTCTTTATCTATGACTGGCTAATACCCGGCGGGTACGGGTATTACGCCTAAATAAATTAAACATATGTACAAATTAATGTTTTATTTTAGGAAGTAATATTTTGAGGTTCTTTTAATTATATTATTTTGAGTCTGTTTATGTTACCTCAATATTAATATTGAGGTAAGATAAACACAAATTACTTATTTTAGGAATTCACACTATGAGGTAATTTAATTTGCAGAGTGATTCAGAAATATGGCTATACGTTTGATCGCATTCTGTGACGAAAATATTATTATTAAAGGAAATGTGATGTTATCATTGGAAAGGGAATCCTTCAAATTACAATAGAACAAAACAAAACAAATCACTGCTCACGTGCAGCTTGGCGGGTTGATTTTTGTGGGCTAGCGTCGAACACCTCCACAATTCTCTTCGTTGTTTCTGCATCCATGCTAATGCGAGGCCTTCCAGAAGGTTTGATTTTCTGCATCCTTCCCGTTTCCAGCAGTCGTTTCGTCCACTTCCCCGCAGTCGAGGGCTGCAATGCTTCGTTAAACTCACATCTTGCCAGTCTTGCGGCCTCACGATCATTAGCATACGTTATTGCCCATGCAGCAATTGTAATTTGCTGTTGCATATTCAACACCATTTTGACTAATGACGTAAGTTCTACACTGTTTTGTTTTATTCCATTGTTGTAATTTGAACAATTGCCTTTCCAACGGTAATTTCATATTTCCTGTAATGGTAATATTTCCATCACACAACGCGATCAAACGTATAGCCATATTTATGATTCACCCTGTAGGTAAAATTTAATCTCTCATTTTTCTTCTTTTGTTATTTAAACAAGTTTCAGTACTTTACACTTCAGTTCCATTTTCAGTAATTTCATGACCGTTGTTCTGTTGTCTTGAAGAGCCTCTCTGTTGGTAGACTGAAAAACCTCGAAATCGGTTGTTTTCCCCGGGAATTTCAAAGTTATTTTATTTAACTTTTATATGAATTAATCACTATGAGGTTGAATTTATGGTAAAATCAAATGTTTCTTACCTCTCCTCATATAAATCTTCTAAGTAGATCGCGATTTCGAGACCATAACGGTCTCATCTTCAATACTATTTTGGCAACTGATGTTATGTTGTCTGTGAGAGAAGAAGAAGAGTTTCTTCCGATCGACATAACATCAGTCACCAAAGTAGTACTGAAGATGAGACCGTTATGGTTTCGAAATCGCGATGTACTTAGAAGATTTATATGAGGAGAGGTAAGAAACATTTGATTTTACTATAAACCGTAAAATTAGTTTTCTATGTCTCATTATTCTTCTTTGTTTTATATATACATTAGACAGGGACAATTTAATATGTCTTGCTTGTATACATTTTATTATTAGTTTTAGTCTTAATTTTAACTAACATTAACTGGTTGCATTATAGATCGTAATATAATAGATATTATCTTTTGATCAAATTTTTACTTAGTGTTTAATATTAGAGTTAATTGAGATTATATTTGAAGAGAAAAATTTTCGCCTAGACCGTGACTCGAACCCGGGACCTTTGGCTTTCCAGGCCAAATGCTCTACCAACTGAGCTACCGAGGCGAGTTGCGATTTAGACACAAATTTTTCTCTTTATACATTGGAATTACAACATATAAAGAGAAAAAATTGTGTCTAGATCGCAACTCACCTCGGTAGCTCAGTTGGTAGAGCATTTGGCCTGGAAAGCCAATGGTCCCGGGTTCGAGTCTCGGTCTAGGTGAAAATTTTTCTATTCAATTATAATTTATGCTTCAGTAAGAAGTGTTAAATTAATAGTAAAAAACATTAATTGAGATTGTTATATTCTGATGTAACATATGTTTGTCCTGGTGAGTGGAAGAGAAGGCCTTAACTCCACCAGGCTAAATAAATATAAATGAATAAAAATAAAATATGATGGCTTGCTTAAATACCAAGTTGAATAATAGAGGAGGTTATTACTTATTTTAGGAATTCTCACTATGAGGTATATTCGTTAAGGTAGAATTTTTTATCACTCACCTCATATTCTTCTTCTTATTTGACTATAAACTAGTTTCAGAACATAGTTTCTGTACCATCCTCAGTATCGTCACGACCGTCTCTTCAAGACGACAGAACAACGGTCGTGACGATACTGTGGATGGAACAGAAACTATGTTCCGAAACTAGTTTATAGTCAAATAAGAAGAACAATATGAGGTGAGAGGAGGTTATGTTTGATTGACCATTGTAAAGTGATAACTTGTTTACAGCTGTTCTGATCCTCTTGGCGCTTGGATTACTCACTCCATACTTCTTTTTCATTCCGAAGGCATCATTAGCAGCAGTCATCATTTGTGCTGTGATCTTCATGATAGAATACGAAGTTGTTAAACCCATGTGGAAATCAAGTCGTAAGTATGATAAATTCTTCAGACAAAGATCAGGATTTTCAATGGGAAATCCATTATCTCCATTTATGGCAAATATCTTCATGGGTAATTTTGAATGTCAGAGGAAAAACAAAAGAGAACTTGAATACAAGATTGAAAGAACACCTTAGAAATGTTAAAAATGGGGAAGTAGATAAATATACAATAGCTGCACTGATGGTCAGAAAAACACAGAATCAAAACAAAGGCCAAATTATTGTTATTTTTTTTGTCTAATGCCACCAGGTTGTTTTTGTGACATTTGTGGCTTTCTTCCCTGGTGTTGGCGGAATTGTAATCTATTTCTTAGGTTGGGGCAACTAGAAGGCGGAGTTACATTACTCCGATGATATGATGGTGGGTGATAAATGATAATGAAGCGCCAGGAGAGTTCTTAACCTAAATTCCAGACCATGGGCAACCACAGCAATAATTCCCTTTTAAGGAAAAATTCCTATGGTCTGACTGAGTCCATGAGGTTGGTCGAGGCCTAATTTCATCAATAGTAATTCTGCCCAAAGGCAGGTCCTTCACTGCAATCATAGCATTTTCATGCTATGCTGGCAGCTTTACTAGGGAATTGTAGGTGTCGTAGCTTCACATTGCTTTCCACACCGGTGAAGGATAAGGATGATGATGATGATGATAAGGATGATGATGATGGCCATATGATTTCGGGGACCGTTTGGACCTTAAAGTTTTCCTGACATTTGTCTTACAGGTGAGGAAAAACCCCGTTAAAAAACTCACCCAGAAAAACTGCCCTGACTGGGGATCGAATCCAGGCCCGCTGCGTGAGAAGGCAGCACGCTACCTCAAGACCACAGCGGTGGACATATATATATATATATATGTATAATTCAAGATAGGAATTTATTTCTGTGAGTGTATATATGTAATCTAGTATTTATGTTATTTCAGGAAAAGACTTAATTCCTACGTTTGTCACCTTCGTTGCTTGTTTGGTTATTGGAGTTGAATTGGGAATATTAATAGGAGTTGGAATCAACTTGATATTCCTTCTGTATCCGTCTGCTCGTCCAACCATTCACGTGGAAAGAGCTACAGTAAGTACAAGTAAAACAATAGAATATCTCTTCCAAGATAAGTTCCAGTTGTAATCTAAACAAACCAGATCTATGACTACATTTTCATTGGTTTAATAACTTACTTTTTAGCGTGTAAGAAAATGTATTTCTCTCTCTAACACTAGAAATAAATAAAATAAAAATATATTATTAAATTAATATTGGGAAGCACGCTGGAGGGAAAATTTTCTATAGGATCGTAACAGGCCTTGGCCTAATACTTGGAAGGAAGAAGAAGAAGAAATATTGGGAAGCTAAAGCTATTACTATGATAGAAATAAGTAAATTAATAAACACAATTAAATTATTGTAAATCAATGGATTTCTGCTTGGATGGGAATGAAGCCTGGATTAGCTCGGTGGTCTGAGCATTAGCACGGAAAGCTAAAGGTTCGGGGTTCGATTCCCGGTTCAGGCAAAAAATTTTTCTCTTTACCATTGATTTATAAAAATATATTATCTAGCACATGTCTATATAAGTTATATGAGAGAATTTTAAATATATATTTACAATATTAATACATTAAATATATAACCATTTGTAATTAATATTTTATTTTAGGAATTGGTATTTTGAGGTTATTTTAATTATATTATTTTTAGTCTGATCATCTTACCTCAATATTAATGTTGATTTGTTCTTGGACATGTTTCAAAACAATTCTGTTTTATCGTCAGCTTGTCCAGACTGGTTTGATTTATATTGCATTATGTTGCACAACCTGGATGTCGATGTCAGCTCCATCCTGTGGTTGGCCAAAGAACCTCCAAACAACGTCACGCTCCGTCGGTATTTCAAAATTCATAACTCTGTTTTTGTTCTTCTGAAATTCTGTTTGGAGGTTCTTTGGCCAACCAGAGGATGTGGAGCTGACATCGACATCCAGGTTGTGCAACATAAATCTAACCAGTCTGGACAAACTGATGATAAAACAGAATTGTTTTGAAACATGTCCAAGAACAAATCAACATTAATATTGAGGTAAGATGATCAGACTAAAGATAATATAAATAAGCATTTCATTTATAAGAATAAAATGAATTGTGAATTTTTCTTACCTGATAGTTCTATGTTTTTTTAAACACAGCACCGCAGTATCAGCGACCATTGTCACCATCATCAGCTGTTTTCATGACTGTCAATTTTTTCTTTTGCCAGTAATTATCCAAACTGCCATCTGGCGTTCTTTTGAAGGCATCATTTCCGTACTGTGGTAGTGAGACTAAAAATCTAGCTAAGAAATATTCAAGCATTACTAACTCCATGATGCGACAGGCTCTTTGCCTACCAGCCGGTTGCTGGCCTCACATCCACATGTGTTAATCACAGAGGTAGACGATCATCCTACCAGTATAGGATGACATGTGGTCAGCATGTCAGGTCCACAGTCGTTATAGCTGGTTTTCTCAACCTGGAGCCGCTACTTATTGTAGCTACACAAATGCCTCACGATGCTGGGTGGGCACCGGTCCCATACTGGCCGATATTCCGTGAGAAAATTTCTTCCCCCATGGGGACTCGAACCAGCGCAAGTCCCATAGCTCTGCGCCAAGGCTTCCTACCTTAACCGCTCGGCTACAGCACGGGGACATTCAAGCATTACAGTTGGGATGAAAACACATGCTATTCTCGCACCCAATCAGAATTAAGTGACGTGTTTAAGTTGAGTCTGAAATAATGCTATATGTTGATTTTATTGAGTTGTTTCTTGACTCACCTCGTACTTCTTAACTCCCTCACAACTGACATCCAATGGTCTCCTCTCCTGCAGACTGACTTCCGTGCCATCTGATGGCTGACCGACGAACTTCCAAATCAATCCCCTCTCCTTATCACCGAGTATTTCAAAATTCATAGTTGTATTCTTGCAAGAAAATTACAATAAAGAGAAAAACACATCATAAAAATTGCAAAGGATAATGGATTTCAAGAAAAGATGATACACAAGAAAATAAATAAATTTAAGGAATAAAAAATGATTAATGAAAGTACTCTTCACACAGATAAAAATATTGGTAAAAAATTCAAGAAGTTCACATACCACCCTTTAGTATTTGACAAGTTTAAAAAAATCTTCAACAAATTCAACATTAAATTAGCGCTGAAAAATGATTACAGCTTAGGTAATTTAATAAAAACCAACAAAAATGAAAAGATTGAAGACTGCAAAAAATCGGGAATTTATCAAATTAATTGTAAAGATTGTGAAAGGATATACATAGGAAAAACAAAAAGGAATCTAAATACAAGATTAAAGAACACCTCAGAAATGTTAAAAATGGAGAAACCGAAAAATCTGCAATAGCTGTACATGCCTGGTCAGAAAAACGTAGAATAGGAACCAAAACAAAATTACTTAAACAATTGGAAAAGCCGAAGGAACTCACAATTTGGGAAAAAAATTACATATGCAAGAATAAAAACACAACTATGAATTTTGAAATACCTGGTGATTTGGAAATTCATCGGTCAGCCATCAGATGGCACGGAAGTCAGTCTGCAGGAGAGGAGACGATTGGACGTCAGTTGTGAACGGGATACAGCATTGAGAATGTCACAAATACAGTGAAGAAATCTAGATCTGCAAGGGAGTTGAGAAGTATGAGGTGAGTCAAGAAACAACTAAATAAAATTAAAATAAACCTCATAGCGTTATTTCCTACCTACATAACTTAATAATGCTATATGTTGTTTGATGTGTTAACAGACGAGGTCAGGAGTGGAATATCTGCTCGTGACTCCTAGCAACAGCCTGTATTTTCCAGCCGTTGATTTCATCCGCACAAATGTCGGGAAAGTTGCTGTTAAACAAGGTTCTAGTCATTTACCGGTCATCATAGACTGCCGGTTTATTCTAGGCGCAGATTTCACTGCTGCTAAGGTAAGATTCATTTTGATTGTCGTAAAATACAGGCAGAGACAGAGTGGGAGTCGACCTCCAGGGCCGACAACATAAAATTGAACTTACTTACTTACTTAACACTGGCACTATCGAACCCATAGGCTTATGGTCGCGCAGACATAAGCTCTCCATACATCCCTATCCTGAGCTAATGCTTTCCAATCATTCCCTGTATAATCTACTTCCCTCAAATCATAGTTAATGTTGTTCTCCCAGCTCATTCTTGGTCTACCAACTGGGTGTTTTCCCTCTGGTTTTCCTACAAGAAGCTTCCATGCACGTCTTTCAATCCCCATGTGTGCCACATGTCCTGTCCATCACAGTCTACGAGACTTAACTCTTCTTATTATATCTGGCTTCCTATAAAGACCATGTAGTTCACTGTTATGTAGTCTTCTTCATTCACCTGTCTGTTCATCTCTCTTTGGTCCAAAAGTTTTCCTAAGAACTTTATTCTCAAAAACTCGTAATCTGATTTCCTCCCTTAAAGTAAGAGTCCATGTTTCGCACCCATATAATATAAATGCTAGAATAATAGTTTTATATATTTTCAGTTTAACGTTTTTCGAAAGGAGTTGGGACATCAAGAGTCTCTGCAATGCATAATAGCACGCATTTCCAGAATTGAGCCTATGTTTAATTTCTTTGTGCATCTCATTCCTATTTGTGATTATTGTTCCTAGGTATTTGAATTCAGACACTTCCTGAAAATTTCCCTTATTTGCCATTAGTTGTCCATTTCCATTATATAATGTATTTCTACATGTGACCATATATTTAGTTTTATTGATATTTACTTCCTTCCGGGAAATTCTCGTATAAGACTTGAAAGCATAATAATAGTCCCTTCGATTGGTTGCTGGCCAAAGGAAGGCAAGACCAGTGATGGGGCTGCCATCTTATAGCCTCTGGTCAGGCTTTTCTGGAGAAGAAAAGAAAATAAAGGAAAGAAGAAATGGAAGAAAGGAAAGACTCCCTAGCCCTCGGATGCCCTAATAGCATCGGGGTCGAAAAGAACAAGAGTTAACCAAGAGAGGTTAGATAGTAAAGTTAAAAGAGTGCAAAACACAAGTAAGTGGAAGAAATGTTTTGCTCAGCTTGGGCACCTTGTGGTCGCCATCCACATATCCCCTAGATGAGGACCCCTGAGGGACAAGAACCACCACAAAGCTGGAACAAATCCATTGTAATACCAATCTTCAAAAAAGGAAGTCGCCAAATCAAAGATAACTATCGTGGAATTAGCTTGTTGAACTCTGGATATAAAATTTATGCTAATATAGTTAAGAATAAATTGAGGAAAATTTATGAAAATATAATTGGAGAAGAGCAGAATGGATTCAGAAAGGGTAGATCTTGTACAGATGGATTCTTTACTCTAAAACTACTATTAGAAAAGCACAAGGAATTCAATATAGAAACTCATATCGCCTTCGTTGACTTCATAAAGGCTTTTGACAAAGTAGACAGAAATATATTACTACAAATTTTAGCTGATGATAACGTTCCACAACAATATATTACTAATATCTTCAACATCTATAAAGATAATGAAATCTCTGTTAAACAAGATGGCAAATTATCTTCTTGGGAAAAGATCAACACTGGAGTAAGACAGGGATGTGGACTTTCACCGGTGCTTTTCATTATATACATGAATAAATTAATAAATGAATGGAGGAAAAACACAACGAGGATATATACCCATCAATAGGAACCTCAAACTCGATGCTATTCTTTTTGCAGATGATTTAGCTCTCCTGGCACTTTCCGAAAATGATTTGCAACGATCAATTTATAATTTACAAAAAATAGGTGCCAAATTTAATATGGAAATATCAATTAACAAAACTAAAATTATGGCATTTCATGGGAAGGACCCCATACAAAGTAAAATCTGTCTCCAGAAAAATTTTAGAGAGATCTAATCAATTTAAATATCTTGGATATTATCTCTCTATCTGGGATGAAAAGGATATCCCTGAAAAAGTTACTAGTTATAATAAAAGTTTAGGAATTATTAATCAAGTTATGAAACCATCCCTTGTACAAAAAAACACCAGATTACGTTTATATAACACTTTGGCTAGACCAGTGTTGACCTATGGTAGTGAAGCATGGACACTAAAAAAACAACATGAAAGCAGAATAACGGCTTGTGAAATGAGATTCATGCGCAGAACAGCGGGTTACACCAGATGGGATCGGAAAAGGAACACCGATATCTTAAAAGAATTGAAGACTACGCCAATTTTGGAATATATTAAATAGTACCAACTAAATTGGAAACACCATCTTGAAAGAATGAGTTCAAATCGGATCCCCAAAGCTGTTTATAATTATATACCAAGAGGACGAAGATCACTGGGCTGTCCTATGAAACGCTGGAGGGAAAATTTTCTATAGGATCGTAACAGGCCTTGGCCTAATACTTGGAAGGAAGAAGAAGAAGAAGATATTTACTTCCAGTCCTAATTTCTTAGTGTTACTCAATAGTGTGTGTGTTGTCCTTTAGTATCTCCTCGCTATCGGCCAATAGTACTACATCATCAGCATAAACTAACAGCTTATTAATAGCATTGAGTTATAAGCTTTCCTCATTCTCTAAAGATTTAATGGCATGCTCTGCTCCAAAATTAAATAGTAGAGGAGATAGTGCATCTCCTTGCTTCAACCCATTCTGGATTTCAAAACTGTCCGAAACTGTTTGCTGACACGCACCCTACTCTTTGTGCCATTTAGACACATTCGTACAAGTCTAACTAACTTTTTAGGAATTCCGAACTCCAGCAGGATACTATATAACTTCTCCCTCTTAATTGAATCATATGACTTTTTGAAGTCTACGTATAGTTGATGTACAGTACCATTATATTCCCATTTCTTTTCTAAAATCTGTCTTATACTAAAAATCTGATCTGTTGTAGACCTGTTTCTTCTAAATGCACATTGATGGTCTCCTAGAATGTCATCAATATAGGGAGTAAGTCTGCTTACTAATATATTTGTTAGAATTTTGTACGAAGTTGAAAGTAATGAGATGCCCCTGTAGTTGTTGCATTGAACAATCTGGTCAAACTGATGATGATATGTAGGTGTATTGAAACATTTCCAAAAGAACAGAAGTTTAATGAGGTAAAATTAACCATTCATGTTATGTATTAAGAACCTCATAATGTTTCTTCCTATTATAATTTAATAAGTAAGGCATTACTTGGATAGGAAAGGACGATTAAATTTTGCTCAGAGCTACTAATTTAGGCATGAGGTTCTTTTATGACACCAAAAATCTTCAGACTTTTGACCTACTCCTTAATGTCCCTTCCACAGGACTTGTTCTTGGATTTTTCCTTCCTAAAAAAATCCAACCCTCAGGGGTCCTCATCTAGAGGATATGTGGATGGCGACCACAAGGTGCCCAAGCTGAGCAAAACATTTCTTCCACTTACTTGTGTTTTGCACTCTTTTAACTTTACTATCTAACCTCTTGTTTTTTCGACCCCGACGCTATTAGGGCATCCGAGGGCTAGGGAGTCTTTCCTTTCTTCCATTTCTTCTTTCCTTTATTTTCTTTCCTTCTCCAGAAAAGCCTGACCAGAGGCTATAAGATGGCAGCCCCATCACTGGTCTTGCCTTCTTTTGGCCAGCAACCAATCGAAGGGACTATTATTATGCTTTCAAATCTTATATGAGAATTTTCCGGAAGGATCAAACTATTTACGCTGGAGGGAAAATTTAACTATAGGATCGTAACAGGCCTTGGCCTAATACTTGGAAGGAAGAAGAAGAAGAAGAAGAAGAAGAAATCCATTGATCCTAGCGAGATTAGAACCCGTGACCCTTGGGACTAGATCCAATGAACTTAACCCTAGGATGATTTTAATACTATGTATAATTGTGCTTATTCATATTTTGTGAAATATTTATTAGCAACGCTGACCAACAAGAAATAAACTTTTTTTTCTCTCAGAAAGAAAAATATGTGATTCTGATAGTATTTTTTCTCCTGAATTCAAATATGATATCGGTTTTTCTCCATCACGCAAGGTTTCCGAGAGGCAGACATTTATAATTTCAAACACTTTAATATTTTCTACATTCATATGATATCGGTTTTTCTCCATTGCACAAGGTTTCTGAGAGACAGGAATTTATAATTTCAAACACTTTAATATTTTCTACATTCGTAACTACACAATATTCGAACATTCGGACTCATCTAGAAAGTAAGAAATGGCGATTTTCTGCTATATTTCGCCTGTGGAGCATCCCTCTTGATGGTCCAACAATAATCGGCCAGCATATTAGGATTCCATTTGCCTTGATATCTCTTTTCCATAGCTGAAATCTCCTGAGTTAGCTCATTTGGTTTTATTTTACAATGGACAAATGGACGAATAAATGTTTATTAAAAAATAATTGTTTCATCATCATCATCATCATCATGAACAAATTCGTTTTAGGCCATGTGGCCTGTACGGTAAACCTAGTGAAGATGGTCTTGATCTTTCCACCGATGTTTTGGTCTTCCTTGGTCCCTATGTCCAGTTGGGGTATATTGAAATGCCAATTTTGGAAGTCTATTTCTTGCCATTCTCCTCAGATGATTTTACCATTCTTGTTGGTATCTTTGTATATCTTCATTTATTATTTAAATCCATTAATTGAAATTGAAATAAAAAAAATTGTGGGTGATGGAGAAATTCCGAATACATATTGGAAAACACAATAAAAAACTGAGTTAAGTACAACTATTGGTACTCATGAGACAAAAATCATGCTGACCTGTGTTGTTAATTGTTGCAGGGGATTGCTGCTTTGATTGAAGATTTCAATAAACGAAAGCAGCCAATTTACTTCTACAATCCACAACCGAGTGTTGTAGCCGTGTTCAAAGGAGCGAGTTTGGAGGAGTTTGTGCATTTCTGTAGTCAGGAGGAACTGGACTTCATCTTGCAATGTAAGTATTTAGTTCACTTGTATTAAAAATGATACCATTTTTTGAACTATTCATCATCTGGTATCATGACAGCTGCCACCGTCTTCCGGAAACCAAACGCCATTCCTCTCTGTCCATCCATTGATCTTTCTCCATTCCTCTGATATTCATAGCTGCTTGTACCCCTTCTATCCAAGTTTTCTTCAGTCTTCCTCTTTTCCATTGGGACCCACTCCGTAACAATTTTAAGCAATATTTGTTCTGGCATTCTTTTGACATGACCATACCACTGTAATCTTTTCTTTTCTATAATGTCTATGATGTCCGGCTCCTCTTGTACACCCATAATTTTCCTTATTTCTTTATTTCGTATTCTATCCATTCTAGATTTTCCAGCTGATCTTCTTAAAACATCCATTTCTGTACTTAAAATTCTTTTCATTTCCCTGGTAGGAATTTGCCAGACTTCAGCACCATTTGTTAAAATGCTTTGAATTATGGTTTGATATATTTGCAATTTTCTATTTTTTGTAATATTTTTGCTCCAGCAAACAGAGTTTAAAACATTTATTGCTTGTTTTGTTTGTGCGATTCTATTTTTAATTTCTACTGTATTATCGCCTGAATGGTCTAAATAAGTGCATTCAATACTAGGTTTTAGTTCTTCTCCATTGTTGAAATTTATATTTTCCATTTCTTCTCCTATACACAGATATTTAGTTTTCTCAATGTTTATATGTCCCGCGCCGTAGCCGAGCGGTTAAGGTAGGAAACCTTGGCGCAGAGCTATGGGACTTGCGCTGGTTCGAGTCTCCATGGCGGAAGAAATTTTCTCATGGTATTTCGGCCAGTATGGGACCGGTGCCCACCCAGCATCGTGAGGCAATTGGGTAGCTACAATAAGTAGCGGCTCCAGGTTGAGGAACCAGCTATAACGGCTGGGGGACTCGACATGCTAACCACATGTCACCCCTACACTGGCTGTTGATCATCTACCTCTGTGATTGCCACATGTGGATGTGAAGGGCCAGCAGCCGGCTGGTAAAAGGGCAACCGCTGAAAAGTGGAAAGACCCTCAATCGGAATCGGAATGTTTATATAAAGTCCCCATTTTTCATATTCTTCTTTTAGTTTTTTAGCCTTATATTCCATGTCATCGTGGTCTTGTGCTATTAATACCTGGTCATCTGCAAAATTTAGTGAATATACATGTGTATTTTGGATGGGTATGTCTATTTTTTGACATTTTTTCCTCCAGTCTCTTAGTACTCTTTCGAGATAAATTTTAAGTAGAGTTGGAGATAAAATGCAACCTTGCCTTAAACCTTTTGTAATGGTTGGTTGGTTGGTTGGTATCTAATGTCGAGCACTTGATAATGAAATCATTCACTCTCTTGCACTCCAATATTTAGCAGAAAGGCTGGTCTCTTCTACAAAAGCTGGACAACGGAGGAGATGGTTTCTTTCCATATCTTCATTTAAATTGCAAAAAGGGCATTTAGGTGAATCTGTTATGCCAAGTCTGTGTAGGTGTTTATTCAAGCAGTCATGTCCTGTTAGTAGTCTGAATGTTGCTACTGCAGATTTTCTTTGTGATGTAGTAATGTCATAAGCTTGTAGATTTTCCCATTCCTTTCCAGATGTTTTGGTGGTGTATTCTTCTCTAAGTTTATTGATATATTTATTTGAGATAATTATTTTGATAGAGTGAAAGGAAACTGGAGTAGAAGTTGGGTTTGAAACAATTTTGCTACCCTTCTTGGCCAGAAAATCGGCTATTTCATTGCCTGTCACTCCACAGTGGGCCGGAATCCATTGAAGTACAACTTTTTTCTGTAGACGGGATAACTGTTTTATCATTTTGTGACATTCGATAATTTTGATGCTTTTGGGTGTTGTGTCTCGTGTTATAGCGAGAATGGCTGCTTTGGAGTCACATAGAATTACAACTTTTGTAAATTTTTGGATGTGATATAAAAGATTTTGTAAACTTAAGAAAATTGCTAGAATTTCTATCCAGTCTTCCTTGACTGACCTCTTGTTTCTTTCGACCCTGATGGTATTAGAGTATTTGAGGCCAAGGGGTTCATTTCTCCTTCCTTCCTATACCTACTTTCTCTCTACGGGTGACGTAACCAACACATGTGGTGCCTACTACTAAACGGTTACAACTAGTTTATTGTACTCCAATACAAACATGAAGCCTTTTGTAATAGTAAATCCATTTGTTATATGATTTCCAACTTTTATTTTCGAAATAGATCCTTTGTACCGGGCTTCCAATATAAACCCGGACCGGCCTCACGGGGTTTCACCCGTCAGGCAGTGCTCTCTCCTCGTCCGCATTTCGCTCTGCCAGCCGCTCGTCCTTGAACTAGTCAGTTTACTATCATTTGACAAGATGAGACGTCAGCTGACATTAGAGCAGCACATTTATGTGTGTAAATGTTATTATAAATACGAATCAGCTCGTCGCGTTCGCGAGGAATTTATTCGGAACTTCCCTGGACAATTACCTCCTTCCAGATCGACAATCCACGATCTTGTGACTAAATTTGAGACCACTGGTTCAGTACAAAATAAGAAAGATTTTTATTTGTGGGGTAGCCTGAAAGACAAAGTGTACAAAACAAATCCGCACACATTGGAAGAAGTGAAGAACAACATAAGAAATTAAATCAGAAACTTGACAGTGCCCGAACTACAGCGTGTCAATCTAAATGTGTTTACTCGGTTCAATGCCTGTTTAACTGCTGGAGGACAACATTTCCAGCATTTTCTATAAGGTAAGAAACAGTTCAAGGACGAGTGGCAGGCAGGGTGAATTGCGGGAGGAAGAGACAGCACTGCGTGCTGGGTGAAACTCTGTAAGGCCGGTCCGGTTTTATATTGGAAGCCCTTTATAATGCTTTTATAGCTTCTACTAATTTTTTGGTGATATAAATGCATATCTATATAAATCCTTATAATAGAAGACTCTAAATATATGAACGTTTCCACTGTAAACATTTCAACTTGATAGGATCAATAGTTGAGGAGAAAATGTTCCTTACTTTTAACATTATAAGTATAGGATGTTCCGGGTTCCCTTAAGACTACTTATTTTACCAGTAAAGCTTATGTTATATAAAATTAAATTAAATAAAAGTTAATTTCTTGTTTTTTCAGCGTCTTCATCGTCAAAGAACTACGAACCAACAAAAGAGACGCTGTTGGAACATAAAGCTGTAGTGGAAATGAAAACCATTCCGTCTTCGACGATTGGTGTAGAAATTATTGATGATTCAAATGAAGAAAGTGGTATTGAAAAGAGTATACGTGGCGAGATAGATAGTTGTACGCCTTTATTAAACCGAAGTAATCCACTGCCAGAAATAAGGAGAGCGTAGCAAGTGCACTGGGTTCTGATACTTAGATCTGTCCGCTTCAGTTGTATGAAGCTTTTGTAAGTTAGACTATCAACTAACTCTATTGTGTTCTCCTCTCTCTTTAAATGCATTGTGATACAAGTGTAAACAAGTTTCAGTTCCAGGTATATCTCCATTCCTAATGGTCCAATTTTGGTGATTTATTGCACATGTCTTTCTTTTGATACTTAAATCATATATACTTAGTTTCATTGCAAGAAAACAAAAATTGCAGCTGCTAGACCAATTTTCAAAAATTGGGTTTTAGATATATCTCCACTTCTAATTGTCAAATTTTGCTAATTTATTCGATATGCCTTTCTTTTTATAATTGAATCATATATACCAAGTTCCATTGCAAGAAAACAAAAATTATAGCTGCTAGAGCAATTTTCAAATTTTGGATTGCAGGTATATCTCCACTGCTAATGTTCCGATTTTGCTGGTTTATTGCATATGTCTTTCTTTTGATAATTGAATCATATATACCAAGTTTCATTGCAAGAAAACAAAAATTGCAGCTGCTAGAGCATTGAAAATGTTCCCACCAAATGTTCAGCTTTCAAGTTGGTTGCCACTCACAATGGTCCAATTTTGCTGATTAATGATGTCATTCTTACTTTCTTTATTCAAGTGTTACATTCCAAGTTTTGTTGTGAAAAAACAAATATGGGGGCTCTGTGGCACAAGTGTCCTCCCCCTCCTGGATGCCATGTCGTGTTTGTGATGGATGAACCAGCACAAGTTTTTCATGAGATTTCCTTGTCATAAATTTCTTCATACTCATGCCATCCATTTCATTTCATTTGTTCCTGTGATCTGTATCACAGTCCTTCAGTAATAGGACCTTCATCTCATCTCATCCCTCGACCTGGTATACCCACATTACCTTTACCTTAACAATCATAACTCTTGATGTCTAATATTAGATTTATCACTTCTCACTCAACGACAAATTAAATTAGAAGCATTTCTGACGACAGTTCATAAGGTCCCGGGTTCGATTCCCTGTCAAACCATAGGAATTTTTCCTTAAAAGTGAATCATTCCTGTGGTTGCCCATGGTCTGGAATTTAGGTTAAGAACTCTCCTGGCGCTTCATTATCATTTATCACCCATCATATCATCGGGGTAACGTACCTCCACCTTCCAAGTGGATTACAATTCTGCCAATGCTAGGAGAGAAAACCAGAAATGTCATAACAAAAAAATCCCAATTTAGGTATATATTTTTCTTAATAACAAATAATGAGTCACTAAAACTAAATATATGGTCACACGTAGAAATTCAGTATATAATGGAAATGGCCAGCTAATGACAAATGAGGGAAATTTTGAGGAAGTGGCTGAATTCAAATACCTAGGAACAATAATCACAAATAGGAACGAGATGCACAAAGAAATTAAACATAGGCTCAATTCTGGAAATGCGTGCTATTATGCATTGCAGAGACTTTTGATGTCCCAACTCCTTTCAAAAAACGTTAAACTGAAAATATATAAAACTATTATTCTACCAGTTATATTATATGGGTGCGAAACATGGACTCTTACTTTAAGGGAGGAAAGGAGATTACGAGTATTTGAGAATAAAGTTCTTAGGAAGGTTTTTGGACCAAAGAGAGATGAACAGACAGGTGAATGGAGAAGACTACATTATAATGAACTACATGGTCTTTATACGAGGCCAGATATAATAAGAACAGTTAAGTCTCGTAGACTGCGATGGGCAGGACATGTTGCACGTATGGGGAATGAAAGACGTGCATGGAAGCTTCTTGTAGGAAAGCCAGAGGAAAAACGCCCAGTTGGTAGACCAAGAATGAGGTGGGAGAACAATATTAACTATGATTTGAGGGAAGTAGATTATACAGGGCATGATTGGAAAGCATTAGCTCAGGATAGGGATGTATGGAGAGCTTATGTCCGCGCGGCCATGAACCTACGGGTTCGATAGTGCCAGTGAGTAAGTAAGTAACGAATAATGAGTGTGGAAATCTCATCTTATACTCTGCGATGTTCAAGCACAGAGCTGCAGTTTCCTATCTTTATGACCTCGAAAAGATGCTTGAAGATAGGAGAGAGCCTCCTGAAACTACACTCCATGAGATGAGACTTCTAGACTCATTATTTATTATTTCATATCATCATCCTCTTATCGTGTCCTCCTTTACGAATGTCGATTCCAAATATACCTCAAACCATCTCTATCTTCCCAGGCTTTCTTACTTTTTTCTTCCCAGTCGTATCCTCTCTCTTGTAAACTTTTCCTCACTTGGTTAATCCATCTTTCTCGTGGTCATTTTCCTTTATCTTGAGATTTAACATCTTTCTGGTAATCTTTTCTTTCCCATTCTTTTTAAATATCCAAACCATTTTAGTCTACTTTTTTCTATGTCTGTTGTTAATTTTTCTACACTTAATGTCTCCCTGTGCACAGCTGTGGTCTCGAGGTAGCGTGCTGCCTTGTCATGCAGCGGGCCCGGGTTCGATCCCTGGTCGGGGCAGTTTTTCTGGGTGAGGTTTTTATCGGAGTTTTCCCTCATCGGTAAGACAAATGTCAAGAAAACTTTAAGGTCCAAACGGTCTCCGAAATCATATGGCCATCATCATCATCATCATCATCATCATCATCATCCTCACCGGTGTGGCAAGCAACGGCAAGCTACCACATCTACAATTCGCTAGTAAAGCTGCAAGCATAGCATGAAAATGCTATGATTGCAGTGAAGGACCTGCCTTTGGGCAGAATTACTATGGATGGATGGAATGTCTCCCTGATTTTGTCATACCTTATTCTACCTCCTTGTTTTATGCACCATTCCACGTAAGAATTTTATTCCTGTAGCTTGGATTGTGCTCAAGTCTCAGCTGTATGTGTTATAACTGGTTTTGAATAAGTTTCATACATTTGTTATTAACTTAAAATTCTCATCATCTTATTTCCGATAATTAATTTATGATATGTATGTTTTTTTCTTCAAATTTAATCATAATTTTGCTATGAATCTCATGTGCAGATGACCTGCTGTCACAATCTTTACATTTTATTCAAGTTACATCAAGAGACGTACAAAACTCATGGTTGTATCGTGCAGCCTAAATTGTACAGTACAGAGTGATTCAGAAATATGGCTATACGTTTGATTGCATTTTGTGACGAAAATATTATTATTAAAGGAAATATGATGTTATCATTGGAAAGGGCATCCTTCAAATTACATAAATAAAATTTAAAAAAATTTATTTTGATGCATTTTTGACTTAATTATTGGATTTTTAAAAATTATGTAATATATGAAAGACCCTATATATCATTGTGTATTATATGAAGAGAATATTGTATGAATGTAATATATGTATATATGTATGTAAGTTTATATTATTGTATATCTTTACAACTTCAAGTAAAACCCTGGCTTGAACCCACCGGCGCTGAGAGAGAAGGGCGGATAGAGAAAGACACATACATGCTAATACGGTTTAAAATAAGTTCTTTATTATATTTGAAGAGAAAAATTTTCTCCTAGACCGAGATTCGAACCCGGGACCTTTGGCTTGCTGGGCCAAATGCTAACCAACTCAGTTACCGAGGCAAGTTGTGATCTAGACGCAAATTTTTCTCTTATATACATTGTAATTCCCTCTAGATCGCAACTCGCCTTGCTAGCTCAGTTGGTAGAGCATTTGGCCCGGCAAGCCAAAGGTCCCGGGTTCGAGTTTCGGTCTAGGCAAAAATTTTTCTCTTCAAATATAATTTATCCTTCAGTGAGAAGTGTTAAATTAATAATAAAAACATCAAGTTCTTTATTATCACACCTCATAATCCATCTTCTGTTTAGACCGGTTTCAGAACAAACTTTGTTCCATCTTCAGTATTTTACACGACTGTTGTTGTGTCATATTAAAGTACTGCTTCTTGCTCCATCTGTAAACCTCCAAATCAAATAATTTTCCCCAGGAATTTCAAAATTCATTAATTTCTCCTTGTTTCTTTGAATGTGGATCTTTTTCCATACTGTGAGCCCTAAATACAAGACAGAATATGAGGTGAGGTGATAAAGGATTTGTTTTAAATTTAAAATATACCTCATTGTGATAATTCTTAAAAGTACCCCATCTGCATAATCTGCTCAAAAAGCTACTCTCAAATTATTTTGGTAACGTAGATATATTTACGCAAAGTTCCACTGACAGTTTGTCAATCTAATAAAAACAAATAATTGGCAAAAAATTCATCGGAGAACATTTTGTTTAAACAACTCACCTCATAGGATTCATGCTTCCATGATACCACGGTTTCAAACACAGTCATGTTCATCCTCAGCCGTAACTCTGAGGTTGAACATAACTGTGTTTGAAACCGCGGAATCATGGAAGCATTAATCCTATGAGGTGAGTTGTTTAAACAAAATGTTCTCCGATGAATTTTAATGATAATACTTCATAATGTTTACTACCCAACATTAATTTAATGTAAATAATTGGCAATCAGCAAGTTGACTCCAAAACTATTGTTATGGATCCTCTCTTGAATGCATTCAAGGAAGAAGTGAAGAAACCATTCTTGTGCCAATACTGTGTAGGGGCTTGTTATATTGGATGTGAATGTTACACATGCCCTTAAAGGGCTTGTTCCCTCAAGGAATGAACAAGAGGGAAGATCAGTAGTTCACATATATTCTGGGGTTTTATTTGAAGTTGTCAGCATGTATTTGTATGTATATAAGTATCCAAATATATGTCTTATTTCTGATGTTGTAACGGGTGTCTTACATAACCTCTAAATTCCTATACTTACTTACTCACTGGCACCATGGAACCCGTAGGTTCATGGCCGCGCAGACATAAGCTCTCCATACGTTCCTATCCTGAGCTAATGTTTTCCAATCATTCCCTGTATAATCTACTTCCCTCAAATCATAGTTAATGTTGTTCTCCCACTTCATTCTTGGTTTACCAACTGCGCGTTTTCCCTCTGGCTTTCCTACAAGAAGCTTCCATGCATGTCTTTCATTCCCCATACGTGCAACATGTCCTGCCCATCGCAGTCTACGAGACTTAATTGTTCTTATTATATCTGGCTTCCTATAAATACCATGTAGTTCATTGTTATGTACTCTTCTCCATTCACCTGTTTGTTGAATGGTATCTTTACCTTGTCGTGGTGGAGTGGCTTGTGTGCTTAAATGATCCTGAGAGCTATGCCGGCGGTAGCATTGCTGCCGATAAGGTTACCCATGCCAGACTGGTCGAAGGTGATAAGCCAGACGAAAAAAGTACCTTGGTCGAAAGAGTGACGATCTTTCACCGTAAAAATACAACTGTCAAGAAATGCGGACATGGGTTCAACTGGGGTAAAAATTCCTGTAAGTCCTGGTTTTTTATTTACTAGGGCATTCGATAATAATTAATGGCAACACTGCTATATCTATCTATCTATAATGGCATAGTCCATTGTTGAACCATAGCCTGTCCTTTGTAAGGAGTTACTGGACCAAATCAACTTTTAGGCCGCATGCAAATACATTAGTCTCTGGTGAGTTGAGTTTTCCGTGATAACGTGCAAAGTTCGAATTAGCAAGTCGCTGACTGGTCATGCATGAAAGTAGTTTTTTTGTAATATTGGCAAGAAATTACACAGAATTCTCAGCGATAAAACCACTTCCATTATTTTCGTCTGCTAGAGGAACGCATTTACGCTTGCGTCCTGCAAATAAAACCATATACGACGATGTTTGCATCGCGCGAATTTATGCCGATTCTCCGGGGTTCTTCCAGTTAAATTCTTTGGTAGACTCTCCTCTTCTTCGCGTATACCGAAAACATGATCGAAGCCTTCAAGGTCCGACATCTTGGATAAAGCACCAAGGTGTCAAAGTACATCGGTTCCCATCGGGTTGCTCACGATTCGTTCTCTGCAAAGTCACCTCGCCAGGTAGCTTAGGAATTTCGACAATTATTATCGCATGAACAAATTTTTGAGTAAGCAAAAACGTCTTTGGATGCAACTTTCTCAGCAGAGCACAGGCTGAGAACGACTTTTACGGTCTAATGCGTTCATAGATAAGACCCTTAGTTACCTTTTTTGCTGATAGATGGCATGTGGTCAACACACCGACTCAGTGCGACATCTAGCAGGCAACTACTATTACTGGGGCGTTGATGTCAGTAATTTTTTTTTGATGGTACGACAGACCTGGAAGGCCCTTGGCTTACCAGCCTCACATCCACATATTGTCATCTTAGAGGTATATGATCATTCAGCCAGTGTAGAGGTGACATGTGGACAGCATGTTGGGTCCCCCAGCCATTATAGCTGGTTTTCTCAACCTGGAGTCACTACTTATTGTAGCTACACAAATGCCTTATGATGCTGGGTGGACACCGGTCCCATACTGGCCGAAATTCCATTAGAAAGTTTCTTCTCCCATGGAGACTCGAACCAGCGCAAGTCCCGTAGCTCTAGCGCCAAGGCTTGCCTTAACCACTCGGCTATGGCGCGGGACAATTTTGCTTATATAGGCCTCCTAATTCAGGCTTAAGGATCTTTTACGAGCCTGAAAATCTACAGACTCGGGACCCACGGCTTGAAGTCTCTCCCGGATGACTTGATCCTTGGATTTCTCCATCAACACTGCTGTTAAGATCACAAACATGTATTTAGGTTACCTTTGACATTACGAACTCATTTATAGTCTCCTACCAAGTCAACTATACGTTGCCAAATCCTTGGAATACGGACCACTCTATCTGCAGCACCGTTTCTGGATATCTCTGTCATCTGATTGATCTAGAGTTTTCTAGATATCAACTCTTGATTGAAATCGAATGCCTCGTTGAGGTTCTTTAATCTTTGAGAATAAGTTATAGTCACAAGGTCTCATGTCTGGTGAATTTAATGGATGTTCGAGTACTTCCCAATTCCACCTAAACAAATTCTACTGAACATCTTTTTAGAGCGGTGTTACTTACTAAATGTGCGAAACAGTGAATGTATTCACAAAATATTGCTATTTCCACACTTTCAATGTTACACATTTATACAACAACATACTACAAGATTACAATGGTCACCGCTAGGATCACACAGTGTTGCCATTACTTATTGAATGTCGTGATATTGAAATGTGAAAAATATAGTAAATATCATGGAAATAGTAGCAGTAGTAATCTATTACTCAGAAATTTGAACGAACTCCCTTCTCCTCCAATGAAGCTTTTATGTTTAGTCCAGATGTGTTGGCAGTCAGGACGGAACACTTGTGCAGGTATTGTGATGTCATTACTTAAGTATTCTCATTTTAAAATACACATCTAGACGATCTATAGATGAGAATCCTGTGGAGTTGTGCAGCTGGACAATCATGTCTAGAGAATGTGGAGTTGATGAATTACTTTTAATTAAAATTACAGTGGGAAGTAACACTAAGGGTCGTATCTGTGAACGCATTAGACCGTAAAAGTCGTTCTCTGCTGAGAAAGTTGCATCCAAAGACGTTTTTGCTTACTCAAAAATTTGTTCATGCGATAATAATTGTCGAAATTCCTAAGCTACCTGGCGAGGTGACTTTGCAGAGAACGAATCGTGAGCAACCCTATGGGAACCGATGATAACCGATGTACTTTGAAACCTTGCTGCTTTATCCAAGATGTCGGACCTTGAAGACTTCGATCATGTTTTCGGTATACGAGGAGAAGAGGAATTTGATAGAGTCTACCAAAGAATTCAACTGGAAGAACAGGAGAATCGGCGTAATATTGCGCGACGCAGACGTCGTTGTATACGGTATTATTTGCGGGACGCAAGCGTAAATGCGTTCCTCTAGCAGACGAAAATAACGGAAGTGGTTTTATCGCTGAAAATTCTGGGCAATTTCTTGCCAATATCACGAAAAATACAACTTTCATGCATGACCAGTCGGCGACTCGCTAATTCGAACTTTGCACGTTCTCACGGGAAACTCAGCTCACCAGAGACTAATGTATTTGCATGCGGCCCTTAAGAGCTAGTTTTAAATTTATAAACGAGTTGGAGAAAATGTGATAAATAGGGCTTGAAGTTGAGGACAATCTTCAGCTCTTCAGAAAGTAATTTACAAATAGCAGCGTATAAATTAAATGGAATAGCAAATAAATTCAATATGACAATCTCTGAAAGTAAATCGAAAGTAATGGCATTCAACGGGAAAGACCACATGAGGTGTAAAATCAGCATTAATAACAATACAACAGGTGAACAGTTTCAATTATTTAGGATGCAACGTGTCAAACTGCCAGAAGGAAGATATTAATATTCAATTAAACAAGTTTATAGAGTATGTGGCACTATAAAACAGACAAACGTGTGAGCAGCACACGATTAAAATTCTACAAAATTGTGGCAGTGTCTGTCTTAACATATACAAATGAAAATTTCCTCCGATCCGATTGAGGGTCTTTCCACTTTTCAGCGGTTGCCCTTTTACCAGCCGGCTGCCGGCCCTTCACATCCACATGCGTCAATCACAGAGGTAGATGATCAACAGCCAGTGTAGGGGTGACATGTGGTTAGCATGTCAAGTCCCCCAGCCGTTATAGCTGGTTCCTCAACCTGGAGCCGCTACTTATTGTAGCTACCCAATTGCCTCACGATGCTGGGTGGGCACCGGTCCCTTACTGGCCGAAATACCATGAGAAAATTTCTTCCCCCATGGAGACTCGAACCAGCGCAAGTCCCGTAGCTCTGCGCCAAGGCTTCCTACCTTAACCGCTCGGCTACGGCGCGGGACGAAAATTTCCTAAGAGCTTTATTCTCAAATACTCATGATCTTTTCGTCTCCCTTTAAGTAAGAGTCCATGTTTCACACCATATAATACAAGTGGGAGAATAACAGTTTTATATATTTTCAGTTTAAAGTTTTTTTACATAAATTGGGACAAGAGTCCCTGTAATGCATAATAGCACGCATTTCCAGAATTTAACCTATGTTTAATTTATTTGTGCATCTCATTCCTATTTGTGATTATTTTTCCTAGGTATTTGAGACTTGAAAGCAAATGTAACTTTGCCCTTGCTCTTTATCATATAGATGGATAGAATACTCCAAGATTGGCGACAGATGATACACGGTTCTATCCAAATTAATAGAAACCATAAAATAGACTCCTTGCTTTTTGCAGATGATTTGGTATTAACAGCTCCAACAGAAACAGATTTACAGAATTATATACACAATTTTAATATAATTGCAAAAAGGTACAATATGGAAATCAATACAAAGAAAACCAAAGTGATGGCCTTTTGTGGGAAATACCCTATACCTAGCAAAATTGTTTTGGATGATGAAATTTTAGAACGAGTAAACGAATTTAATTATTTGGGTTATAATTTAACATTTCAAGATGAAGCTGATATATCAAAGAAAATCACAAATTTCACAAAAACAACGGGGATAATTAACAGTATAATGAAACCATCTTTAGTACAGAAGAACACAAGATTACGGCTTTGTAAGGTTCTCGCAAGACCAGTATTAGATATGGTAGTGAAGCATGGGCATTACGAAGAAGAGACGAAAACCGAATAACAGCAAATGAGATGCGATTTATGCGCCGTACAGCAGGCTACACAAAGTGGGACCATAAAAGAAATGACGAAATTATGGAAGAGTTGGATGTAGAACCCATTCTTCACCATATACAAAACTACCAGAACAACTGGAAAGCACATCTTCAACGAATGCCGTCTCATAGAATTCCAAAAGCCATACTTCGTTACTGCCCCCAAGGCAAAAGATCGCTGGGACGTCCAAAAAAGCGCTGGATGGAAAATTCCTCTTTGAGACCGTAACAGGCCATACAGCCTAATGCTTGCATGGGTGATGTTTACTTGATGGAATGTGTGAAGATCTGTAAATAAACATATTTGAAGAGAAATATATTATGCTCAGACCGGGGTTTGAACCCGGGACCTTTGGTTTTTTAAACCAAGTGCTCTACTTGGTCCCAGGTTTAAGCCCCGGTCTGAATGTAATATTTTTCTCTTCAAATATGATTTATCCATCATTAAGACGTCCATCTATAGTAATTCTGCCCTAGGGCAGGTCTTTCGCTGCAATCATAGCATTTCCATGCTATGTTTTGCAGCTTTACTAGGGAATTACAGCTGTAGTAGCTTCCCGTTGCTTTCCACACCTATTGAGGAGGATGATGATGATGGCCGGATGATTTTCGGGGACCGTAGGGCCCTAAGCTTCCTGACTTTGTCTTACAGGTGAGGAAAACCCCAGAAAAAACCTCACCCAGGAGCCTGTCCTGACCGGGAATCGAACCCGGGCCGCTGCGTGACAAGGCAACACGCTACAGCGGTGGACACATTAAGACGTATGAAATGAATAATAAAAACATTGATGTGCAAAAAAATGTTCAAAAATGTTTTCATGTTAACTACCAAAGTAGATAAAGTCAATAGAAAGCAAAGCCCGCATATACAAAACGATAGTTCGACCAGTTATCGTATATGGAGCAGAAACTAGAGCTGATACAACAAAAACTAAACAAATAATAAGCACATATGAAATGAAGATCTTAAGAACTATTCAGAGGAAAACATTATTTGATAAAATACACAACACAAATTAGGGACAACTGCCATATTCAAGACATAACCAAATTTACTATAGATAGACGAAAATATTGGAAGGGTCATAATAGAAAGAATGGAAGAAAACCAATGGACGGGAGAAGAACAAGAGGAAGACCGGCCAAGAGATGGATAGACAGTGAATCCAGTACGTCTTCCTCCGAGGAGTGATTTTGGAAATAAACAGGATGAAAATCCTACAAATTAAGTTTAAGAAGAAGAAGAAGAAGACCAAAGTAGTTTGGTTTCTTCAGAATTTACTGATGCACTGTGTGCAGAACAATAAAGAGAATACACAAGAATAACAAATTTGATATTACATTAGCACCGATTAACAAATTTAGCCTGGATAATCTACTAGTAACAATAAGAAAGTTAATGTCCCAGATAGTAAAAAATCTGGAATTTACGAAATCAGTTGCAATGACTGCAATAAAGTATATATAGGAGAAACTAAAAGGAATTTAGAAATTCGTACAAAAGAACACCTTAGAAATATTAAAAATGGTGAAATTGAAAAATCTGCAATTGCAGCTCATAGTTTGCTAGAAAATCATAAAATCGGAAGACACTAAACTTTTGAAAGATTTGGAGAAGCCTTTAGAATTAACAATTTGGGAAAATATATACATTTAGAATAATAATTTTGATATCCCCGACGAGAATAATTTAATCTCCAAGTTCATAAAATCTACACCAGATGGCAGTTCAGATGATAACGATGAAATTTCAACAGTTGGAATTTGACTGAAGATGGAAGTAATACTATACTTTTGAAACCGGTATCGTGAAGACACGCAACTTTGTGACGCGAGATGTTAAAACATTTTCTCCAACTCATTTATTAACAAGAATAGTGTTTGAAATAAACGCCAGGATGGTATTGTTATTGTGTATCCGTAGAAACATAATTATCTTTGCTATATCGAGTGTTCGGCTTTAATTGTGAATAAGTGATAACGTGTGATTGATAAATAGAATTCTCTTTGCTGTATCAAGTGTTAAACTGTATTTTTGGTGAAGTGATAAAGTCAGCTTGTTACGATGTTTGCCTATGGTGTTAATAACCCAGACTTCTTTAGTGCAATGAGAAGGTTCGTCAATCTGTACCATCTTCCTGCAGCAGATCCTGGTGAGTTTCACAACTCGTTATTACTAGAGCGAGGATTTTTTAAATGAAATTTCATGTTTTTCTTCTTCTTCTTCTTCTTCCGAATGCAGTATTGGGTGATGATGTCCGTTCTGCGACTACAAAAACTGATCTTTCCATCGGTTGAAGGGTCTTCCGAGGTCTCTTTTGCCTTTAGGATTGAGGTGGTAAATCATCTTTGGTAAACGGGAATTTGACATTCTCTGGACGTGTTGGAACCATTTAATCTGACTATTTAACTCATGCCCCAAATGGGAGTCAATGACCAATCACGTTTCAATGATTTCTGTTTTACAACCAATCAGAGTCGTGTTTCACGAAATATTTATCAGTGTTATAATTACCATATTAAAGAAAGCTCCTCCTTTTTAATATTCTGAACAGGTCTGACCATTATTTTGCAGTGACTGAGTTAACAGTAAAGCCGCCATATTCGAATGTTCAAAATGGCAGAAACAAGATTTGGCTGTGCTTCAAATTAAGTTATACACGAAATAAAAATTTGACAATTGTGTGTTCTATAATTGTGTTTTTAAATAATGATTTTACCGAGTTGTTTACTAAAAAATAAATTAATAACCTATAATTTTGGTTATAATATACAGTTTGATGTGTTTAATTTTTTCTCCGCTAGGATGCATTCTTATAATATTGCGATGATATTTCAAGTTTCCCACGCCAGATGGCAATATATAACATTATATGATCTTATTGCAGTGGATGGAGAAACGAAACATAACGTTTCTCATTTGTTTTCAAACATCGCCGTTTACATTAAATAAATAAATATTTTAAAGTAACTATATTTAAATAATGATTTGTGAGTAAATAGCCTAATTTTATTCGTTAAATAGTCCTAACAAATGCCACTCTTGATTTCCAAATTCTCTAGATAAATTCACTCCTCACTTCGTGAGTCGTGAATTTATCGATAATTTGGAAATCACTCGTGGCATTACTTATGATAATTTTGTATATGTTCAACCATTTCCCTACTATTCCACTGCATCCTTATCTCATCACTCTTCATTCTATCCCTTAAAGTTACTCCAGTTAGTGATCGGAGGAATCTCATTTGTGAACTATTAATGCGGGATTTATCTTTTGCTCGAAGTGCATTCACTTCCGTATAGTAGAGCAGGTTTGGCTATGGCATTATGAAATCTCAATTGGATTTCTTTCCTCATTTGTTTTCCAAAATTTCTCCTAAATATACTATTTAATCTGTTATATTTTTCTAAATTTGTTTCCACATCTTTTTGATGATGCAACTGTGAAATTTCATGTTTTAAACCATTAGTCAGAGAGCGCTGAGACAAAGTATCTTTACATTTTATGATCTGTAGAATGAAATAAGACCTACAATTTTTTTCATATTTCATAATATTTTGGCGAAATGTTCATATTTTATATTGAGTCAGAATTAATGAAAAATTAATTAAAATGGAAATACAGTGAAACTCTTCATTTATTGATCTCCAAAACTGTCTTATTTTATCATTTGTGTGCTGGTATGTATACCCATAAATTATACAGGGCTTTTGTATATAAATATACGTAAAAAGTTAAAAAATAGTAGCTTCACAGCTAATGACAAATGAGGGAAATTTTGAGGAAGTGGCTGAATTCAAATACCTAGGAACAATAATCACAAATAGGAATGAGATGCACAAAGAAATTAAACATAGGCTCAATTCTGGAAATGCGTGCTATTATGCATTGCAGAGACTCTTGATGTCCCAACTCCTTTCAAAAAACGTTAAGCTGAAAATATATAAAACTATTATTCTACCAGTTATATTATATGGGTGCGAAACATGGACTCTTACTTTAAGGGAGGAAAGGAGATTACGAGTATTTGAGAATAAAGTACTTAGGAAAATTTTTGGACCAAAGAGAGATGAACAGACAGGTGAATGGAGAAGATTACATAACAATGAACTACATGGTCTTTATAGGAAGCCAGATATAATAAGAACAGTTAAGTCTCGTAGACTGCGATGGGCAGGACATGTTGCACGTATGGGGAATGAAAGACGTGCCTGGAAACTTCTTGTAGGAAAGCCAGGAGGAAAACGCCCAGTTGGTAGACCAAGAATGAGGTGGGAGAACAACATTAACTATGATGTGAGGGAAGTAGATTATACAGGGAATGATTGGAAAGCATTAGCTCAGGATAGGGATGTATGGAGGGCTTATGTCCGCGCGGCCATGAACCTACGGGTTCGAAAGTGCCAGTGAGTAAGTAAGTAAGTATGGAAATACAGTGAAACTCTTGATTTCTTGAGCTACAAAACAGTCTTATCGTATCATTTGTGTGCTGGTATGTATGCCCATAAATTATACAGGGCTTTTGTATATAAATATACGTAAAAAGTTAAAAAATAGTAGCTTCATAATATTTTTGTGTCATAATTTTCACATCTTGTTATTATGATTTCATATTTTAGTATAATTTTCTTTATATAATTCCTCGCTCTAGTTATTACCATTTTAAAAACTTCTTAAACTGCGACACTTTGTTTCATAAAATTGTTTGCACAGAGTGACGGTGGAACTAAAATGACATTTTAATGCTCTGCATATAATTAACTATCAAACCCGGAGGTTTATGGTCATGCAAACATAAACTCTCCACACATCCCTATCCTGAACTAGTGTTTTCCAGTCATCCCCTGTATAATTTACTTCCCTCAAATCATGATTAATGTTGTTCTCCCACCTCTTTCTTGCCCTATTTACTAGTTGCTTTCACTCTGATTTCCCATGCCATTCTTTCATTCTCCACCTACTGCAGTTTATGAGACATAGCTGTTTTTATTACATCTGCTTTCCCATAAAACTCATGTAGCTAACTTTTGTATACCCATGTCCACCGCTGTGGTCTCGGGGTAGCGTGCTGCCTTGTCACGCAGCCCGGTCGGGACAGTTTTTCTGGTTGAGGTTTTTTTATCGGGGTTTTTCCTCACCTGTAAGACAAATGTCAGGAAAACTTTAAGGCCCAAATGGTCCCCGAAATCATATGGCCATCGCAATCATCATCATTCATATTCATCTTAGATTAAGCTTAGGATTAGGGGCTCTCCTGGCGCACCACTATCATCATCATCACCCATCAAATCATCGGGGCAACGTAACCCCGCCTTCCAGGCGCCCCAACCTCAGAAGTGGGTTACAAGCACGCCATGCCAGGAGAGAAACCAGGAATGTCAAAAGACAAACCTGGGCAATTGAAAAAAAAAACTTTTATATACCCTTCTTCATTCTTCTTCTACCTAAATCTCTCATACATTTTATAAGAAGAATGTATGATTGTAAAGCAAGTATTAAGGTAGGAAATAGAGTATCCTCAGAATTTGATATAACAAAAGGATTAAGACAAGGATGCGGGATGTCACCAACATTGTTCAAGATATATTTAGAAGATGTATTAATGAAATGGAATAAGTCATGTAGGGGAATGGGAATCGACATTAATGGCCATTTACTGCACAATTTATTATTCGCTGATGACCAGATTATAATAGGACAAGATAAAGAAGATATAGAATATATGATTAGAAAGTTGGTCGATGCATTTGAGGTAGGTGTACTGAAGATAAATTGTATCAAAACAGAATATATGGCAATCGGAGCAAATTCAGAAGACCTACAAATAAATAATATGATAATTAAACGTGTTGAAGAATTTAAATATCTTGGATCTATAATAGATAAATCTGGTACTTGTGAAAAATATATTATTAACAGAGTAAATTGTGCAAGGAAGGCGATTATATCTCTGAATGGTCTTTTATGGAATAGAAATTTGACCAGAAAAAAAAACAAAAAAAGAAGAGATTATACAGACAATAATAGAAAGTATACTTACATATGGATCAGAAAGCTGGACCATAAATGAAAGGATGCAGAAAAGAATCTTGGCGACAGAAATGGATGGATTACGGAGAAGTATGAGAATATCCAGACTACAACATATTCGAAATACATATATCAGACAAGAAATTGATGCACAAGAAACTGTTATCGATAGGATAACAAAGAGAGCTCTACAGTGGTATGGACATGTACAACGGATGTCGGAAGACCAGTGGCCTAAACAGGTGTTGGATTGGATGGTACCAGGCAGAAGGAAGAGGGGGAGAAGTAGAAGAGCAAGGTATGAAGGAATATATGATGCCATGATGAAGAGGGGTATGGAAGATGGACAATGGGGAGATAGGAATATCTGGAAAACCGGAATCAAAGGCAAACTTCTGTAAAGTGGAGCCTGTATTAAGTAAATTTATATCTGTTTGCTCCAAAAGTTTTCTTAAGAACTTTATTTTAAAATATTTGTAAACATTTGTCCCTCCTTAAAGTAAGAGACCATGTTTTGCATATAACAGCAAGAATAACAGTTTTATATACTTTCAGCTTAACATATTTTTGAGAGACGTTCGGATGACAAGAGTCCCTGTTATGAATAATAGCATGTTTTTCCAATATTCAGCCATATTTAATCATTACCTGCACCTTGCTCCTCTTTGTAGTTATTTGAATTCAGCCATTTCTTGAAAATTTCCCTCATTTGTCATCCACGTACGTCTTTACAATTTCACTTGTCGGAACTTGGAATTCCCTTTTGCCCTAAATCAGAGCCTGTCAAACTATAATATTGTAAAAGTAAAAGTACAGTAAAGTGATCCCACAAAACAGGCCTCGGGAGGCCCTTGGGGTAGTAGGAGGTTAAGGCTCCTACTTTTTCTAGACAATCGGCACTTTATGTCAGCCGGGTTGTCAGCCCTGCGTGACGGCCGCCTTTACCCCCAGAACAAGCGTCTGCTACTCATTTCAGTTAGAGGCTGAGTCGACCCCAGGGCCATGGTGCCGCCAGAGGGTTTGGGTCAGTTTAAAAATCCTGACCCCAACGGGACTTGAACCCTCGACCCTCCGGCTTGTAGGTCCGTGCCTTAATTACTACGCTACGGCGTGCCCCTATAACATTATTCAAAAACAAAATGAATTATTCAATAATAAGCTAATAAATACCTCACTGATTGTATTCTTTTAACAATATAATATATAAAAATGAATGTTTGTTTGTACTTTATGCGCGGCCATACCGTTGATCCGATTGTGAGGGGTTTTTTTGTAAAACGTTGAGGAGATTCTATAAATCAGTGATTATTTTAAGTTGGTATGTGATAGGAAAAAAAAACGGATTGTAGTTTTGAGTTCAGAATTAGTAAATTAAACATATTTTTGAGGACACACTATTGAGCAACACTAAGAAATTGGGACTGGAAGTAAATATCAATAAAACTAAATATATGGTCACACATAGAAGTACATTATATAATGGAAATGGACAGTTAATGACAAATGAGGGAAATTTTGAAGAAGTGGCTGAATTCAAATACCTAGGAACAATAATCACAAACAGGAATGAGATGCACAAAGAAATTAAACATAGGCTCAATTCTGGAAATGCGTGCAATTATGTATTACAGAGACTTTTGATGTCCCAACTCCTTTCAAAAAAACGTTAAGCTGAAAATATATAAAACTATTATTCTACCAGTTATATTATATGGGTGCGAATCATGGACTCTTAGGCCTACTTTAAGGAAGGAAAGGAGATTACGAGTATTTGAGAATAAAGTCCTTAGAAAATTTTAGGACCAAAGAGAGATGAATAGACAGGCGAATGGAGAAGACTACATAACAGTGAACTACATGGTCTTTATAGGAAGCCAGATATAATAAGAACAGTTAAGTCTCGTAGACTGCGATGGGCAGGACATGTGGCACGAATGGGGAATGAAAGACGTGAATGAAAGCTTATTGTAGGAAAACCAGAGGGAAAACGCCCAGTTGGTAGACCAAGAATGAGGTGGGAGAATAACATTAACTATGATTTGAGGGAAGTAGATTATACAGGGAATGATTGGAAAGCATTAGCTCAGGATAGGGATGTGTAGAGCGATTATGTCCGCGCGGCCATGAACCTACGGGTTCGATAGTGCCAGCGAGTTAGTTAGATATATTTTTGAGAAAACCCCAGAATCATGCATATTAGTGTTAATCTTAGAATTCTCATTGTTATTATTTTTTTTTAATTTGCAGTGAAACCTTCATTATTCGTTTGTGTTGGGAGACCTGAAATTAATTAAGTGTTTGGCAGAATGAAGAATGCGACTGCATTTAAAAATAACATATATATATATATATATATATATATATATATATATATATATATATATATATATATATATATTATTAGGAATTTTTCTGCAGTGCAATAGTTTTCCTACAACTCATTGTAAATTTACTCCTCCATACATCCCTATTCTCTGCATCACTCTCTGTTAATCCTCTCGATTTCATACTCCTATGCACTCCTTGAACCCACTGTTATTTTGGTCTCCCCTTTCTTCTGCTGCCCTCCGCTTCAAAATTTAATATCATCTTAGGTATCCTGTCATCTGACATCCTCTTTACGTCACCAAACCATTTCAATCTTCTTTTTTTCAACAACTTGTAGAACATCTTTTTGTACATATACTATTTAAAATTCTTCTTCTTCTTCTTCTACAAGGTTTAGGCTATGCAGCCTGTTCCGGCGAAGTTAAAAGTGGAGTCCATCTTCTACGTGGTCGGTCAACATCTCTTGTTCCTCTGGGATTATACAGGAAGGTTCTTTTTGGTATTCTTTCGTTGTTCATTCTCATTAAGTGTTCTGTCCATTTCTTATTATTTTCGCCGATTTTATCTTCAATTTTATATATATTTAATTCTTCTCGTATAGTTTCATTCCTTATTCTATCCGCTCTTGTGCATCCTTTCACATTACGTACAAACAGCATTTCCGCAGTCTGTATCCTGCTTTTATCCCTTGATTTCATTATCCAATTTTCACTTCCATACAACAACAAAGGAACAACCATTGTTTTATATAATTTAAGTTTCGTATCTTTCCTTGTTTTCCGACCTAAGGTTCTTTTTATGGTTCCACAAATAGCCTGAAATTTATTTACTTTATTTTCTATATCTTTATTTTCTCTATAAGTTATATCACATCCTAAATATTGGAAATGTGATACTTGTTCTATTATTTTGTTAACCAGTACAATTTTTGATCTAATTCCATATTTACCAATAAATGCCATTACTTTTGACTTATTTATTGATATTTTACAATTATATCTATTGGCTAATTTAAAATTAAAATATAAAATTATGGAATATTCACCTGAAAGGTCCGTCTCTTCAACTTAATTAGTTATTTAACTGTAGCGCTTTCGGGACTTGTCCCATCATCAGCAGGATTCAAAACTGGTGTTTCACTGAAGATCTGGTAGAGGGGGTTACATGTATTGGGTTCGTTTTCGTTTATCAGATTGTCGTTGTTGTGAGCTGAAATCATGATTTCCATCTCTTCGAGTACGTTTATCATCGCTGGATTATTTTCTCTGTGCATTACTGTTAGGGTGTTTTCAATATTTAACATGCGATGTCCTTCATGGATAACGTGTTTTGCATAGCTTGATTTTCCTTTTGCGTGAATGATGTCTCGAAAATGTACTGCACAGAGAAAATAATCCAGCGAAGATAAACGTACTCGAAGAGATGGAAATCATGAAAGCAGCTCGCCAGAACGACAATCTGATAAACGAAAACGAACCCAATACATGTAGCCTAACCCCCTCTACCAGATCTTCAGTGAAACACCAGTTATGAATCCTGCTGATGATGGGACAAGTCCCGAAAGCGCTATAGTTTAATAACTAATTAAGTTGAGGAGACGGACCTTTCAGGTGAATATTCCATAATTTTATATTTTAATTTTGAATAATACGGAACGTGGCACGCCGTAGCGTAGTGGTTAAGGCACTGAGCTACAAGCCAGAGAGGTCGAGGGTTCAAGTCCCGTTGGCGTCAGGATTTTAAAACTGACCCAATCCCTCTGGCGGCACTATGGCCCTGGGGTCGACTCATCCTCTAACAGAAATGAGTACCAGACGCTTGTTCTGGGGGTAAAGGCGGCCGTCACGCAGGGCTGACAACCCGACTGACATAAAGTGCCGATTGTCTAGAACAAGTGGGAGCCTTAACCTCCTACTACCGCAAGGGCCTCCGGGTCTGTTGTGGGATCACTTTACTTTTTGGGACACGCCGTAGCGTAGTGGTTAAGGCACTGAGCTACAAGCCAGAGGGTCGAGGGTTCAAGTCCTGTTGGGGTCAGGATTTTTAAACTGACCCAAACCCTCTGGCGGCACTATGGCCCTGGGGTCGACTCAGCCTCTAACGGAAATGAGTACCAGATGCTTTTTCTGGGGGTAAAGGCGGCCGTCACGCAGGGCTGACATAAAGTGCCGATTGTCTAGAAAAAGTGGGAGCCTTAACCTCCTACTACCGCAAGGACCTCCGGGCCTGTTGTGGGATCACTTTACTTTACTTTACCTCAACGGAACATATGAATCTTATAAAAGTTGACATCCACTATTTGTCTGATTTTAATATTCCTAAATTTAATAGTTAAGACATTTTGTCTGTACATTGCTACCTGTTAAGGTTGTTTTTGTCGAACATATGTTTCAAGGCTTCTGAGTCCCATCGTCAGCGATTATAGACTAAATTGTCTCAAGTTGTCAACCCTGATTGTTGATTCCTATTTAAAAAATCCCAAATTTGTCTCTTGTTGAATTTCTAGAAGTCCATTCTCTGTCACCAATAGTTTATGTGCTTGCTCTCTGCACCGTACAATAGTACACTCTCCACCAATCAACTATAAATATTTTTTTTAGTTTTGTTCAGAATGTTTCTACTCCACAACACAGAATTTAACATCCAATCGTTTTCCTTCTTCGACTTACTCTTTTGTTTATCTCAGGATTGATCCAAAATATTTGAATTTAACAGTCTTCATTTTTTTTTCATTTTTAGTCTCCAAACTTTCATCCAATTGCATTGTAGGTGACTATTTAAATCACGCCTCAAATGGGAGTCAATGACCAATCACGTTACAATGCTTTTTCATTTACAACCAATCACAGTCGTGTTTCGCCTAGAATTTACCAACTAAAGTTTATCATAATAAAGAAAGCACCTCCTTTTTAACATTCTGAATAGGTCATAGCATTATTTTGCAGTGACTGACTCGAAATACGGCTACCAGATTGTATATATAGTGCATGAATGTCAACATGTAGCGCATGCGGGAGTTAATATAAAAACATTTGTAGCAATTGATTATACCACCAAAAAAAGAAAACACTGTTTGCACTTTCTTAAATGTATTTTTTCTCAGATAAACATAATTTTCATATTTACATCATAGGACATCGGAAATGAATTAATGTACTGTTTGATGTGTTTCATTTTTTCTCCACTAGAGAGCATTCTTACAATATTGCGTTCCTTTGGCAATAAATAATATGATCTGGTTGCAGTGACGAACAAAAGAAGCAAATGAAGCGTACCAATCGTTTCTCATTTGTTTTCAAACATTGGCGTTTACATTAAATATATAAATATTGTAAAATAACTGCAGTTAAATAATGATTTGTGAGTAAACAGCTTAAATTTATTCGTTAAATAGTCCTAACAAATGCCACTCTTGATTTCCAAACTCTCTAAATAAATTCACGACTCACTTCGTGAGTCGTGAACTTATCGATAATTTGGAAATCACTCGTGGCATTACTTATGATAAATATTCCTCTACAATGAAATTAATATAATATATAAAAATGTTTGTTTGTTTGTACTTTATGCACGGCCATACCGTTGATCTATTTGTTTGTTTTTTTTTTGCAAAATGTTCAGGAGATTTCCGGGATAAACATAGGCTATACTCAACTCATACACCCTTTGTACTGAAAAAACTTGAAAAAGTATCTTTTTTTACCCTTAAATGGCTTACACTGCCTAAACCGTAACAAATACACTGAATTAATGTACACAGAATTGAATATCTCAAAAACCTCTACAAAAAAGTCCGCGACAGCATATGTTTATCTTTTACAGATAACACACAATAGCCATTTTCGTCTTTCATTGATGCCAAGGAGATCGGGGTAAGTAGATTCCCGGGCAAGCGTGTGCTGCCAGACCATTCATCCGATTGTCATGTGGCTTTTTTTGCAAAATGTTCAGGATTTTCCCGGGAAGGTTATAGGTTATGAGAGTTTTAATGCTCAAACATAAAAATTCTATAGTGCAACTTGCTACAGTACTTTTTGAAAATTCATTCATTGTACAACTACCAAATATAAAATTAATAAATAAGTTAGGTCTGCTGCCATCTTACCTCAAATTATCTTCTATATTGTAAGACATGTTTCAAAGCATCTCTGCTCCATCTTCAGACAGAGTCTGTACCAACTGATCCAAAATGCTTTGAAACATGAACCTATTTATTAATTAGAGAATCATAAAGTAATTTCATATTTTATTTTCATAATAAACATATAAAACTATTTTACTTTGTACCTGAAACCATTAATTTAGAAATTTATTAATTTTGATCTGAAAATTCTAAACAAAAAGACAGGAAAAAAATATATTGAGGAACGATGAATGCAGATTTTTTCCCTCATAATTTAAATGTGGTTATACAAGAGACCGTTCAATAATGAATCTGGGAAAAAAATAAATGGAGTTTTCACTGTCTATTATTACGTTTATATTAATAATAGATTACATTTAGTGTTCGTTAACATTTCTGCTTTTTATGTTCTTCAACTCATTGTTCTGTGTCTATCCCTTTACCAGATCAACACTTACCTGATCTTGTGAATGTTGTACATCAGCTTCAGCCAGGTCCTGTTCTAGCTGCACAACCACCACAAATAGATGACAACCAACCAGCACATTTAGCTAACAACCAAGCACAAGAATTATTACACCAGCAAGTAGTACATCAGCTTCAGCCAGGTCCTGTTCTAGCTGCACAACCACCACAAATAGATGACAACCAACCAGCACATTTAGCTAACAACCAAGCACAAGAATTATTACACCAGCAAGTAGTACATCAGCTTCAGCCAGCTCCTGTTCTAGCTGCACAACCACCACAAATAGATGACAACCAACCAGCACATTTAGCTAACAACCAAGCACAAGAATTATTGCACCAGCAAGTAGTACATCAGCTTCAGCCAGCTCCTGTTCTAGCTGCACAACCACCACAAATAGATGACAACCAACCAGCACATTTAGCTAACAACCAAGCACAAGAATTATTACACCAGCAAGTAGTACATCAGCTTCAGCCAGCTCCTGTTCTAGCTGCACAACCACCACAAATAGATGACAACCAACCAGCACATTTAGCTAACAACCAAGCACAAGAATTATTACACCAGCAAGTAGTACATCAGCTTCAGCCAGCTCCTGTTCTAGCTGCACAACCACCACAAATCGATGACAACAAACCAGCACATTTAGCTAACAACCAAGCACAAGAATTATTACACCAGCAAGTAGAACATCAGCTTCAGCCAGCTCGTGTTCTAGCTGCACAACCACCACAAATAGATGTCAACCAACCAGCACATTTAGCTAACAACCAAGCACAAGAATTATTGCACCAGCAAGTAGTACATCAGCTTCAGCTAGGTCCTGTTCTAGCTGCACAAACCACCACAAATAGATGTCAACCAACCAGCACATTTAGCTAACAACCAAGCACAAGAAATATTGCACCAGCAAGTAGTACATCAGCTTCAGCCAGGTCCTGTTCTAGCTGCACAACCACCACAAATAGATGTCAACCAACCAGCACATTTAGCTAACAACCAAGCACAAGAATTATTGCACCAGCAAGTAGTACATCAGCTTCAGCCAGGTCCTGTTCTAGCTGCACAACCACCACAAATAGATGTCAACCAACCAGCACATTTAGCTAACAACCAAGCACAAGAATTATTGCACCAGCAAGTAGTACATCAGCTTCTGCCAGGTCCTGTTCTAGCTGCACAACCACCACAAATGGATGTCAACCAACCAGCACATTTAGCTAACAACCAAGCACAAGAATTATTGCACCAGCAAGTAGTACATCAGCTTCAGCCAGGTCCTGTTCTAGCTGCACTACCACCACAAATAGATGTCAACCAACCAGCACATTTAGCTAACAACCAAGCACAAGAATTATTGCACCTGCAAGTAGTACATCAGCTTCAGCCAAGTCCTGTTCTAGCTGCACAACCACCACAAATAGATGTCAACCAACCAGCACATTTAGCTAACAACCAAGCACAAGAATTATTGCACCTGCAAGTAGTACATCAGCTTCAGCCAAGTCCTGTTCTAGCTGCACAACCACCACAAATAGATGTCAACCAACCAGCACATTTAGCTAACAACCAAGCACAAGAATTATTGCACCAGCAAGTAGTACATCAGCTACAGCCAGCTCCTGTTCTAGCTGCACTACCACCACAAATAGATGACAACCAACCAGCACATTTAGCTAACAACCAAGCACAAGAATTATTACACCAGCAAGTAGAACATCAGCTTCAGCCAGCTCCTGTTCTAGCTGCACAACCACCACAAATAGATGTCAACCAACCAGCACATTTAGCTAACAACCAAGCACAAGAATTATTGCACCAGCAAGTAGTACATCAGCTTCAGCCAGGTCCTGTTCTAGCTGTACAACCACCACAAATAGATGTCAACCAACCAGCACATTTAGCTAACAACCAAGCACAAGAATTATTGCACCAGCAAGTAGTACATCAGCTTCAGCCAGGTCCTGTTCTAGCTGCGCAACCACCACAAATAGATGTCTACCAACCAGCACATTTAGCTAACAACCAAGCACAATAATTATTGCACCAGCAAGTAGTACATCAGCTTCAGCCAGGTCCTGTTCTAGCTGCACAACCACCACAAATAGATGTCAACCAACCAGCACATTTAGCTAACAACCAAGCACAATAATTATTGCACCAGCAAGTAGTACATCAGCTTCAGCCAGGTCCTGTTCTAGCTGCACAACCACCACAAATAGATGTCAACCAACCAGCACATTTAGCTAACAACCAAGCACAATAATTATTGCACCAGCAAGTAGTACATCAGCTTCAGCCAGGTCCTGTTCTAGCTGCACAACCACCACAAATAGATGTCAACCAACCAGCACATTTAGCTAACAACCAAGCACAATAATTATTGCACCAGCAAGTAGTACATCAGCTTCAGCCAGGTCCTGTTCTAGCTGCACAACCACCACAAATAGATGTCAACCAACCAGCACATTTAGCTAACAACCAAGCACAAGAATTATTGCACCAGCAAGTAGTACATCAGCTTCTGCCATGTCCTGTTCTAGCTGCACAACCACCACAAATAGATGTCAACCAACCTGCACATTTAGCTAACAACCAAGCACAAGAATTATTGCACCAGCAAGTAGTACATCAGCTTCAGCCAAGTCCTGTTCTAGCTGCACAACCACCACAAATAGATGTCAACCAACCAGCACATTTAGCTAACAACCAAGCACAAGAATTATTGCACCTGCAAGTAGTACATCAGCTTCAGCCAGGTCCTGTTCTAGCTGCACAACCACCACAAATAGATGTCAACCAACCAGCACATTTAGCTAACAACCAAGCACAAGAATTATTGCACCAGCAAGTAGTACATCAGCTACAGCGAGCTCCTGTTCTAGCTGCACAACCACCACAAATAGATGACAACCAACCAGCACATTTAGCTAACAACCAAGCACAAGAATTATTACACCATCAAGTAGAACATCAGCTTCAGCCAGCTCCTGTTCTAGCTGCACAACCACCACAAATAGATGTCAACCAACCAGCACATTTAGCTAACAACCAAGCACAAGAATTATTGCACCAGCAAGTAGTACATCAGCTTCAGTCAGGTCCTGTTCTAGCTGCACAACCACGACAAATAGATGTCAACCAACCAGCACATTTAGCTAACAACCAAGCACAAGAATTATTGCACCAGCAAGTAGTACATCAGCTTCAGCCAGGTCCTGTTCTAGCTGCGCAACCACCACAAATAGATGTCTACCAACCAGCACATTTAGCTAACAACCAAGCACAAGAATTATTGCACCAGCAAGTAGTACATCAGCTTCAGCCAGGTCCTGTTCTAGCTGCACAACCACCACAAATAGATGTCAACCAACCAGCACATTTAGCTAACAACCAAGCACGAGAATTATTGCACCAGCAAGTAGTACATCAGCTTCTGCCAGGTCCTGTTCTAGCTGCACAACCACCACAAATAGATGTCAACCAACCTGCACATTTAGCTAACAACCAAGCACAAGAATTATTGCACCAGCAAGTAGTACATCAGCTTCAGCCAGGTCCTGTTCTAGCTACACAACCACCACAAATAGATGAAATCCAACCAGCACATTTAGCTAACAACCAAGCACAAGTATTATTGCACCAGCAAGTAGTACATCAGCTTCAACCAGGTCCTGTTCTAGCTGCACAACCACCACAAATAGATGTCAACCAACCAGCACATTTAGCTAACTACCAAGCACAAGAATTATTGCACCAGCAAGTAGTACATCAGCTTCAGCCAGGTCCTGTTCTAGCTGCACAACCACCACAAATAGATGTCAACCAACCTGCACATTTAGCTAACAACCAAGCACAAGAATTATTGCACGAGCAAGTAGTACATCAGCTTCAGCCAGGTCCTGTTCTAGCTGCACAACCACCACAAATAGATGTCAACCAACCAGCACATTTAGCTAACAACCAAGCACGAGAATTATTGCACCAGCAAGTAGTACATCAGCTTCTGCCAGGTCCTGTTCTAGCTGCACAACCACCACAAATAGATGTCAACCAACCGCACATTTAGCTAACAACCAAGCACAAGAATTATTGCACCAGCAAGTAGTACATCAGCTTCAGCCAGGTCCTGTTCTAGCTACACAACCACCACAAATAGATGAAATCCAACCAGCACATTTAGCTAACAACCAAGCACAAGTATTATTGCACCAGCAAGTAGTACATCAGCTTCAACCAGGTCCTGTTCTAGCTGCACAACCACCACAAATAGATGTCAACCAACCAGCACATTTAGCTAACTACCAAGCACAAGAATTATTGCACCAGCAAGTAGTACATCAGCTTCAGCCAGGTCCTGTTCTAGCTGCACAACCACCACAAATAGATGTCAACCAACCAGCACATTTAGCTAACAACCAAGCACAAGAATTATTGCACAAGCAAGTAGTACATCGGCTTCAGCCAGGTCCTGTTCTAGCTGCACAACCACCACAAATAGATGTCAACCAACCAGCACATTTAGCTAACAACCAAGCACAAAAATTATTGCACCAGCAAGTAGTACATCAGCTTCAGCCAGCTCCTGTTCTAGCTGCACAACCACCACAAATAGATGTCAACCAACCAGCACATTTAGCTAACAACCAAGCACAAGAATTATTGCACCAGCAAGTAGTACATCAGCTTCAGCCAGGTCCTGTTCTAGCTGCACAACCACCACAAATAGATGTCAACCAACCAGCACATTTAGCTAACAACCAAGCACAAAAATTATTGCACCAGCAAGTAGTACATCAGCTTCAGCCAGCTCCTGTTCTAGCTGCACAACCACCACAAATAGATGTCAACCAACCAGCACATTTAGCTAACAACCAAGCACAAGAATTATTGCACCAGCAAGTAGTACATCAGCTTCAGCTAGGACCTGTTCTAGCTGCACAACCACCACAAATAGATGTCAACCAACCAGCACATTTAGCTAACAACCAAGCACAAGAATTATTGCACCAGCAAGTAGTACATCAGCTTCAGCCAGGTCCTGTTCTAGCTGCACAACCACCACAATTAGATGTCAACCAACCAGCACATTTAGCTAACAACCAAGCACAAGAATTATTGCACCAGCTAGTAGTACATCAGCTTCAGCCAGGTCCTGTTCTAGCTGCACAACCACCACAAATAGATGAAAACCAACCAGCACATTTAGCTAACAACCAAGCACAAGAATTATTGCACCAGCAAGTAGTACATCAGCTTCAGCCAGGTCCTGTTCTAGCTACACAACCACCACAAATAGATGAAATCCAACCAGCACATTTAGCTAACAACCAAGCACAAGTATTATTGCACCAGCAAGTAGTACATCAGCTTCAACCAGGTCCTGTTCTAGCTGCACAACCACCACAAATAGATGTCAACCAACCAGCACATTTAGCTAACTACCAAGCACAAGAATTATTGCACCAGCAAGTAGTACATCAGCTTCAGCCAGGTCCTGTTCTAGGTGCACAACCACCACAAATAGATGTCAACCAACCAGCACATTTAGCTAACAACCAAGCACAAGAATTAAATTTTGCACGAGCAAGTAGTACATCAGCTTCAGCCAGGTCCTGTTCTAGCTGCACAACCACCACAAATAGATGTCAACCAACCAGCACATTTAGCTAACAACCAAGCACGAGAATTATTGCACCAGCAAGTAGTACATCAGCTTCTGCAGGTCCTGTTCTAGCTGCACAACCACCACCAAATAGATGTCAACCAACCTGCACATTTAGCTAACAACCAAGCACAAGAATTATTGCACCAGCAAGTAGTACATCAGCTTCAGCCAGGTCCTGTTCTAGCTACACAACCACCACAAATAGATGAAATCCAACCAGCACATTTAGCTAACAACCAAGCACAAGTATTATTGCACCAGCAAGTAGTACATCAGCTTCAACCAGGTCCTGTTCTAGCTGCACAACCACCACAAATAGATGTCAACCAACCAGCACATTTAGCTAACTACCAAGCACAAGAATTATTGCACCAGCAAGTAGTAACATCAGCTTCAGCCAGGTCCTGTTCTAGCTGCATAACCACCACAAATAGATGTCAACCAACCAGCACATTTAGCTAACAACCAAGCACAAGAATTATTGCACAAGCAAGTAGTACATCGGCTTCAGCCAGGTCCTGTTCTAGCTGCAGAACCACCACAAATAGATGTCAACCAACCAGCACATTTAGCTAACAACCAAGCACAAAAATTATTGCACCAGCAAGTAGTACATCAGCTTCAGCCAGCTCCTGTTCTAGCTGCACAACCACCACAAATAGATGTCAACCAACCAGCACATTTAGCTAACAACCAAGCACAAGAATTATTGCACCAGCAAGTAGTACATCAGCTTCAGCCAGGTCCTGTTCTAGCTGCACAACCACCACAAATAGATGTCAACCAACCAGCACATTTAGCTAACAACCAAGCACAAAAATTATTGCACCAGCAAGTAGTACATCAGCTTCAGCCAGCTCCTGTTCTAGCTGCACAACCACCACAAAATAGATGTCAACCAACCAGCACATTTAGCTAACAACCAAGCACAAGAATATTGCACCAGCAAGTAGTACATCAGCTTCAGCTAGGACCTGTTCTAGCTGCACAACCACCACACAAATAGATGTCAACCAACCAGCACATTTAGCTAACAACCAAGCACAAGAATTATTGCACCAGCAAGTAGTACATCAGCTTCAGCCAGGTCCTGTTCTAGCTGCACAACCACCACAATTAGATGTCAACCAACCAGCACATTTAGCTAACAACCAAGCACAAGAATTATTGCACCAGCTAGTAGTACATCAGCTTCAGCCAGGTCCTGTTCTAGCTGCACAACCACCACAAAATAGATTGTCAAACCAACCAGAACATTTAGCTAACAACAAAGCCAAGAATGAAGAATTGCACCAGCAAGTAGTACATCAGCTTCAGCCAGGTCCTGTTCTAGCTGCACAACCACCACAAATAGATGACAACCGACCAGCACATTTAGCTAACAACCAAGCACAAGAATTATTGCACCAGCAAGTAGTACATCAGCTTCAGCCAAGTCCTGTTCTAGCTGCACAACCACCACAAATAGATGTCAACCAACCAGCACATTTAGCTAACAACAAAGCACAAGAATTATTGCACCAGCAAGTAGTACATCAGCTTCAGCCAGCTCCTATTCTAGCTGCACAACCACCACAAATAGATGACAACCAACCAGCACATTTAGCTAACAACAAAGCACAAGAATTATTGCACCAGCAAGTAGTACATCAGCTTTAGCCAAGTCCTGTTCTAGCTGCACAACCACCACAAATAGATATCAACCAACCAGCACATTTAGCTAACAACCAAGCACAAGAATTATTGCACTAGCAAGTAGTACATCAGCTTCAGCCAGCTCCTGTTCTAGCCGCACAACCACCACAAATAGATGACAACCAACCAGCACATTTAGCTAACAACCAAGCACAAGAATTATTGCACCAGCAAGTAGTACATCAGCTTCAGCTAGGTCCTGTTCTAGCTGCACAAACCACCACAAATAGATGTCAAACCAACCAGCACATTTAGCTAACAACCAAGCACAAGAATTATTGCACCAGCAAGTAGTACATCAGCTTCAGCCAGGTCCTGTTCTAGCTGCGCAACCACCACAAATAAATGTCAACCAACCAGCACATTTAGCTAACCAACAAGCACAAGAATTATTGCACCAGCAAGTAGTACATCAGCTTCAGCCAAGTCCTGTTCTAGCTGCACAACCACCACAAATAGATGTCAACCAACCAGCACATTTTAGCTAACAACCAAGCACAAGAATTATGCACCAGCAAGTAGTACATCAGCTTCAGCCAGCTCCTGTTCTAGCTGCCACAACCACCACAAATAGATGACAACCAACCAGCACATTTAACTAACAACCAAGCACAGGAATTATTGCACCAGCAAGTAGTACATCAGCTTCAGCCAAATCCTGTTCTAGCTGCACAACCACCACAAATAGATGTCAACCAACCAGCACATTTAGCTAACAACCAAGCACAAGAATTATTGCACCAGCAAGTAGTACATCAGCTTCAGCTAGGTCCTGTTCTAGCTGCACAACCACCACAAATAGATGACAACCAACCAGCACATTTAGCTAACAACCAAGCACTAGAATTATTGCACCAGCAAGTAGTACATCAGCTTCAGCCAAGTCCTGTTCTAGCTGCACAACCACCACAAATAGATGTCAACCAACCAGCACATTTAGCTAACAACCAAGCACAAGAATTATTGCACCAGCAAGTAGTACATCAGCTTCAGCCAGGTCCTGTTCTAGCTGCGCAACCACCACAAATAGATGTCAACCAACCAGCACATTTAGCTAACAACCAAGCACAAGAATTATTGCACCAGCAAGTAGTACATCAGCTTCAGCCAGGTCCTGTTCTAGCTGCACAACCACCACAAATAGATGAAAACCAACCAGCACATTTAGCTAACAACCAAGCACCAGAATTATTACACCAGCAAGTAGTACATCAGCTTCAGCCAGCTCCTGTTCTAGCTGCACAACCACCACAAATAGATGGCAACCAACCAGCACATTTAGCTAACAACCAAGCACAAGAATTATTGCACTAGCAAGTAGTACATCAGCTTCAGCCAGCTCCTGTTCTAGCCGCACAACCACCACAAATAGATGACAACCAACCAGCACATTTAGCTAACAACCAAGCACAAGAATTATTGCACCAGCAAGTAGTACATCAGCTTCAGCTAGGTCCTGTTCTAGCTGCACAACCACCACAAATAGATGTCAACCAACCAGCACATTTAGCTAACAACCAAGCACAAGAATTATTGCACCAGCAAGTAGTACATCAGCTTCAGCCAGGTCCTGTTCTAGCTGCGCAACCACCACAAATAAATGTCAACCAACCAGCACATTTAGCTAACAACCAAGCACAAGAATTATTGCACCAGCAAGTAGTACATCAGCTTCAGCCAAGTCCTGTTCTAGCTGCACAACCACCACAAATAGATGTCAACCAACCAGCACATTTAGCTAACAACCAAGCACAAGAATTATTGCACCAGCAAGTAGTACATCAGCTTCAGCCAGCTCCTGTTCTAGCTGCACAACCACCACAAATAGATGACAACCAACCAGCACATTTAACTAACAACCAAGCACAAGAATTATTGCACCAGCAAGTAGTACATCAGCTTCAGCCAAATCCTGTTCTAGCTGCACAACCACCACAAATAGATGTCAACCAACCAGCACATTTAGCTAACAACCAAGCACAAGAATTATTGCACCAGCAAGTAGTACATCAGCTTCAGCCAGGTCCTGTTCTAGCTGCACAACCACCACAAATAGATGACAACCAACCAGCACATTTAGCTAACAACCAAGCACTAGAATTATTGCACCAGCAAGTAGTACATCAGCTTCAGCCAAGTCCTGTTCTAGCTGCACAACCACCACAAATAGATGTCAACCAACCAGCACATTTAGCTAACAACCAAGCACAAGAATTATTGCACCAGCAAGTAGTACATCAGCTTCAGCCAGGTCCTGTTCTAGCTGCGCAACCACCACAAATAGATGTCAACCAACCAGCACATTTAGCTAACAACCAAGCACAAGAATTATTGCACCAGCAAGTAGTACATCAGCTTCAGCCAGGTCCTGTTCTAGCTGCACAACCACCACAAATAGATGAAAACCAAGCAGCACATTTAGCTAACAACCAAGCACCAGAATTATTACACCAGCAAGTAGTACATCAGCTTCAGCCAGCTCCTGTTCTAGCTGCACAACCACCACAAATAGATGGCAACCAACCAGCACATTTAGCTAACAACCAAGCACCAGAATTATTACACCAGCAAGTAGTACATCAGCTTCAGCCAAGTCCTGTTCTAGCTGCACAACCACCACAAATAAATGTCAACCAACCAGCACATTTAGCTAACAACCAAGCACAAGAATTATTGCACCAGCAAGTAGTACATCAGCTTCAGCCAGGTCCTGTTCTAGCTGCGCAACCACCACAAATAGATGTCAACCAACCAGCACATTTAGCTAACAACCAAGCACAAGAATTATTGCACCAGCAAGTAGTACATCAGCTTCAGCCAGGTCCTGTTCTAGCTGCACAACCACCACAAATAGATGAAAACCAACCAGCACATTTAGCTAACAACCAAGCACCAGAATTATTACACCAGCAAGTAGTACATCAGCTTCAGCCAGCTCCTGTTCTAGCTGCACAACCACCACAAATAGATGGCAACCAACCAGCACATTTAGCTAACAACCAAGCACCAGAATTATTACACCAGCAAGTAGTACATCAGCTTCAGCCAGCTCTTCTTCTAGCTGCACAACCACCACAAATAGATGACAACCAACCAGCACATTTAGCTAACAACCAAGCACCAGAATTATTACACCAGCAAGTAGTACATCAGCTACAGCCAGCTCCTGTTCTAGCTGCACAACCACCACAAATAGATGACAACCAACCAGCACATTTAGCTAACAACCAAGCACCAGAATTATTACACCAGCAAGTAGTACATCAGCTACAGCCAGCTCCTGTTCTAGCTGCACAACACCACCACAAATAGATGGCAACCAACCAGCACATTTAGCTAACAACCCAAGCACCAGAATTATTACACCAGCAAGTAGTACATCAGCTTCAGCCAGCTCCTGTTCTAGCTGCACAACCACCACAAATAGATGGCAACCAACCAGCACATTTAGCTAACAACCAAGCACCAGAATTATTACACCAGCAAGTAGTACATCAGCTTCAGCCAGCTCTTCTTCTAGCTGCACAACCACCACAAATAGATGACAACCAACCAGCACATTTAGCTAACAACCAAGCACCAGAATTATTACACCAGCAAGTAGTACATCAGCTACAGCCAGCTCCTGTTCTAGCTGCACAACCACCACAAATAGATGACAACCAACCAGCACATTTAGCTAACAACCAAGCACCAGAATTATTACACCAGCAAGTAGTACATCAGCTTCAGCCAGCTCTTCTTTTAGCTGCACAACCACCACAAATAGATGACAACCAACCAGCACATTTAGCTAACAACCAAGCACCAGAATTATTACACCAGCAAGTAGTACATCAGCTACAGCCAGCTCCTGTTCTAGCTGCACAACCACCACAAATAGATGACAACCAACCATCACATTTAGCTAACAACCAAGCACCAGAATTATTACACCAGCAAGTAGTACATCAGCTTCAGCCAGCTCCTGTTCTAGCTGCACAACCACCACAAATAGATGACAACCAACCAGCACATTTAGCTAACAACCAAGCACCAGAATTATTACACCAGCAAGTAGTACATCAGCTACAGCCAGCTCCTGTTCTAGCTGCACAACCACCACAAATAGATGACAACCAACCAGCACATTTAGCTAACAACCAAGCACCAGAATTATTACACCAGCAAGTAGTACATCAGCTTCAGCCAGGTCCTGTTCTAGCTGCACAACCACCACAAATAGATGACAACCAACCAGCACATTTAGGTAACAACCAAGCACCAGAATTATTACACCAGCAAGTAGTACATCAGCTTCAGCCAGCTCCTGTTCTAGCTGCACAACCACCACAAATAGATGGCAACCAACCAGCACATTTAGCTAACAACCAAGCACCAGAATTATTACACCAGCAAGTAGTACATCAGCTTCAGCCAGCTCTTCTTCTAGCTGCACAACCACCACAAATAGATGACAACCAACCAGCACATTTAGCTAACAACCAAGCACCAGAATTATTACACCAGCAAGTAGTACATCAGCTACAGCCAGCTCCTGTTCTAGCTGCACAATCACCACAAATAGATGACAACCAACCAGCACATTTAGCTAACAACCAAGCACCAGAATTATTACACCAGCAAGTAGTACATCAGCTTCAACCAGCTCTTCTTCTAGCTGCACAACCACCACAAATAGATGACAACCAACCAGCACATTTAGCTAACAACCAAGCACCAGAATTATTACACCAGCAAGTAGTACATCAGCTACAGCCAGCTCCTGTTCTAGCTGCACAACCACCACAAATAGATGACAACCAGCCATCACATTTAGCTAACAACCAAGCACCAGAATTATTACACCAGCAAGTAGTACATCAGCTTCAGCCAGCTCCTGTTCTAGCTGCACAACCACCACAAATAGATGACAACCAACCAGCACATTTAGCTAACAACAAAGCACAAGAATTATTACACCAGCAAGTAGTACATCAGCTACAGCCAGCTCCTGTTCTAGCTGCACAACCACCACAAATAGATGACAACCAACCAGCACATTTAGCTAACAACCAAGCACCAGAATTATTACACCAGCAAGTAGTACATCAGCTTCAGCCAGCTCCTGTTCTAGCTGCACAACCACCACAAATAGATGGCAACCAACCAGCACATTTAGCTAACAACCAAGCACCAGAATTATTACACCAGCAAGTAGTACATCAGCTTCAGCCAGCTCTTCTTCTAGCTGCACAACCACCACAAATAGATGACAACCAACCAGCACATTTAGCTAACAACCAAGCACCAGAATTATTACACCAGCAAGTAGTACATCAGCTACAGCCAGCTCCTGTTCTAGCTGCACAACCACCACAAATAGATGGCAACCAACCAGCACATTTAGCTAACAACCAAGCACCAGAATTATTACACCAGCAAGATGCAGAAGCACCATTCTTAGATGACCAGCAAGCTCAACAATCTGCACAACAAGCTGCAGCACAACCTGCTGGTGCACAATTGCATAAATTGTTCAAGTTACCATCATCTGTAGCTCAACGCGCTTATGGTAAGTAAAATATTTGTGAACAGAAACACACAATATATATATACACATACATAATTTAGTCAATATGCTACAAGCTGTAAGTTTGTAGATTCAAAATTTTAAAACTGGCTTAAACATTCAGCCAGCTCCAAGATTTAACTCACACTCTAATAGAAATGGTTACCAGATGTTTGTTCTGCAGGTAGTCTAAAGACGTGAGAATCTTAACCTCCGGGGACTTACTTCAAATTAATACGTTGGATGTTTTTGTAAATTTTTTTGTCATCAGCCAGTGATTTCGTTCAAATGAATGTTGAAAGGCGAACTACTTTTTCACTATAACCTTGGCAATACGGGCGTTTTCTTGAGAATTCTTGTAGAAAAGCCAGAAGGAAAATATCTAGTAGTTAGACCAAGATTGATATGGTAGACATATAGGGATGTATGTAGGGCTACAGGTCTAGCCAAGGATGACAACTCACTGGCACTGTTGGTTCGTGGCTGCACAGACATTAGTTGTCCATATATCCCTATCCAGACCTAATGTTTTCTAATCACCTTTGTATAATCTATTTCCCTCAAATCGTGGTTAATGTTACTCTCCCACCTCATTCTTGGTCTACCAACTCGGCGTTTTCCCTCTTAACTTCCTACAACAAGCTTACATGCCCATCTTTCATTCCCCATTTGTGCCACTTGTACTGCCCATCATAGTCTGTGAGACTTAACTGTTCTTATTATATCTGGTTTTGTATGAAGATCATGTAGCTCACTGTTATGCAATCTTCTCCATTCACCTGTCTCTTCATCTCTCTTTGATCCAAAAATTTTCCTGATAACTTTATTCTCAAATACTTGTAATCTCCTTTCCTCCCTTGAAGTAAGAGTCCACGTTTCACATCCATATAATATAACTGGTAGAATAACAGTTTTACATATTTTCAGTTTAACGTGTTTTTTTAGAGAAGTTGGGACGACAAGAGTCCCTGTAATACATAATAGCATGCATTTCCAGAATTGAGCCTATGTTTAATTTCTTTGTGCATCTCATTCCTATTTGTAATTATTGTTCCTAGGTATTTGAATTCAGCCACTTCTTCAAAATTTCCCTCATTTGTCATTAGCTATCTATTTCCAATTACTGGTGAGCTGAGATCGAATTAACGGCCGCCTTAACCGGTCATGCATGAATGTTGACGTTTTCGTAATATTGCAACGAATTACCCAGAATTCTCAGCGATAAAACCACTTCCGTTATTTTCGTCTGCTATAGAGGAATGCATTTATGCTTGCATCCCGCAAATAATACCGTATACAAACACGTCTGCGACGCGCAATATTACGCCGATTCTCCTGTTCTTCCAGTTGAATTCTTTGGTAGACTCTATCAAATTCCTCTTCTCCGCGTATATCGAAAACATGATCGAAGTCTTCAAGGTCCGACATCTTGGATAAGTTTCAAACTACATCGGTTCCCTTCGGGATTTTCACATAAGTTTATATCTTGAGCTACGATCTTAAGGTATCTTGTCAGGTAGCTTTACAATTATTACCGCGTGAATAGATTTCTGAGTAAGAAAAATGTGTTTGAATAAAACTTTATCAGCAGAGAACGCCTTTTACTGTCAAATGCGTTCAAACATTCGACCCTCCTTTCCTCCCTTAAAGTAAGAGTCCATGTTTTGCACCCATATAATATAACTGGTAGAATAATAGTTTTATATATTTCCAGTTTAATGTTTTTTTGAAAGGAGTTGGGACATCAAGAGTCTCTGTAATACATAATAGCACACATTTCCAGAATTGAGCCTATGTTTAATTTCTTTGTGCATCTCATTCCTATTTGTGATTATTGTTCCTAGGTATTTGAATTCAGCCACTTCCTCAAAATTTCCCTCGTGTTAATAGTGCATTTAATGTAAATAATTAATTAATTGATCAGTACATAGTAATTTATAAAGTCTGTGTAGGCTGCAATTAAATAAGTTGCAGTTTGAAAATATATATCTTATATGATGACTGCATTGGAACACAGAATATTCATGAAAAATCAATATGGCCCCACATAATTACGATACTATCTTAATTTTGTTGAGTTGTTTCTTGACTCACCTCATACTTCTTAACTCCCTCGCATATCTAGATTTTGTCACTGTATTTGTGACATTCTCAATATGTTCACAACTGACGTCAATGGTCTCCTCTCCTGCAGACTGACCTCCGCGCCATCTGATGGTTGACCGACGAACTTCCAAATCAATCCCCTCTCCTTATCACCGAGTATTTCAAAATTCATAGTTGTGATAAGTGATAAGGAGAGGGGATTGATTTGGAAGTTTGTCGGTCAGCCATCAGATGGTGCGGAGTTCAGTCTGCAGGAGAGGAGACCATTAGACGTCAGTTGTGAACGTGAACAGCATTGAGAATGTCACAAATACAGTGACGAAATTTAGATCTGCGAGGGAGTTAAGAAGTATGAGGTGAGTCAAGAAACAACTCAACAAAATTAAAATAATCCTCATGGTGTTATTTCCTACCTACATAACGATACTATCTGTTTGATTATTGTAAAAAATTGTATTGAAATAATAATTGTTAAGAAATATTTTAAATGGTAGTAAATTACTTTATAAATCAAACCATAAGAATAAAATTTGACTGAAGTTCGTTAAGGTATCTCAAATGGGGAAGTTGAGCTGGATAAACTATAGTTTAAACTTCAAAAGTTTTCTAATTTCTTCAGACTTGTAGCAATGATTATGAAGTTGTCAGGGATTGTCAGCAAAGAAGTGTAATTTCATAACTTCATAAGGAAAACACAAAAATGATGATTGTAGAATTTAATTACCGACCTGAGGTATATATATATATATATATAGTTATATTATTTTTAGTCTGATCATCTTACCTCAATATTAATGTTGATTTGTTCTTGGACACGTTTCAAAACAATTCTGTTTTATCATCAGTTTGTCCATGGGTTGTGAAAAGATATGTACAGGAAAAACAAAAAGAAACCTAAAAATTAGAACCAAAGAACACATAAGAAATATTAAAAATGGGGAAATAGAAAAATCTGCAGTTGCTGCTCATGTTTGGTCTGAAAAACATAATATAAATTCAGACACTAAATAATTAAAACAGTTAGAAAATACAAAAGAGCAGACTATTTGGGAAAAAATCTATATTCAGAAGAACAAAAACAGAGTTATGAATTTTGAAATACCGACGGTGCATGACCTTGTTTGGAGGTTCTTTGGCCAACCACAGGATGGAGCTGACATCAACATCCAGGTTGTGCAACATAAATAAAACCAGTCTGGACAAGCTGATGATAAAACAGAATTGTTTTGAAACATGTCCAAGAACAAATCAACATTAATATTGAGGTAAGATGATTAGACTAAAAATAATATAATTAAAATAACCTCAAAATATCACTTCCAGAAATTAAATATGAATGATTATGAAGTTGTCAGGGATTGTCAGCAAAAAAGCGTAATTCCATAACTTCATAAAAAACACAAAAATTATCATTGTAGAATTAGCCTTTCTGCTAATATTGGAGTGCAAGAGAGCGAATGATTTCATTATCAAGTGCTCGACATTAGATACCAACCAACCATCATTGTAGAATATATATATATATGCATAAACATAGTTATTGGTGAGAAAAAAAAAGGTAGGAGAAATTAAATAGAAATTCACATAAATCTAACCCAAAAATTGTGAATAAACAATATAGCTGCTCCAGAAATAATGTCCTGCTTATGTCAGAATCATGGAAAAACACAATTGCCATAAGTAATGCCCGAGTGATTTCAAATTTATCTAGAGGATTTGGAAATCAAGAGCGGCATTTGTTAGGACTATTTAACGAATAAAATTAAGCTGTTCACTCACAAAATAATTATTTAAATATAGTTATTATAAAATATCTTCTTCTTCTTCCTTCTATGTATTAGGCCAAGGCCTGTTACGATCCTATAGAAAATTTTCCCTCCAGCGTTTTGATCCTTCCGGGAAATTCTCGTATAAGACTTGAAAGCATAATAATAGTCCCTTCGATTGGTTGCTGGCCAAAGGAAGGCAAGACCAGTGATGGGGCTGCCATCTTATAGCCGCTGGTCAGGCTTTTCTAGAGAAGAGAAGAAAAGAAAATAAATGAAAGAAGAAATGGAAGAAAGGAAAGACTCCCTAGCCCTCGGATGCCCTAATAGCGTCGGGGTCGAAAAAACAAGAGTTAACCAAGAGAGGTTAGATAGTAAAGTTAAAAGAGTGCAAAACACAAGTAAGTGGAAGAAATGTTTTGCACAGCTTGGGCACCTTGTGGTCGCTATCCACATATCCCCTAGATGAGGACCCATTTATATATTTAATGTAAACGGCGATGTTTGAAAACAAATCAGAAATGTGAGGTTATGTTTATTAACTGCAACTTGATATTATTTACTTATTTTAGGAATTCTCACTATGAGGTATATTCTACCTTAATTGATATTATTTATTACCAAATAGGATCGCAATGTTGTAAGAATGCACCCTAGTGGAGAAATAATGAAACACATCAAACTGTATATTATAATCAACATTATAGGTTGTTCATTTATTTTTTTTAGTAAACAACTCAGTAAAATCAAGGAATCTGTTCATTATTTGCTATATTCAGTGTATTTGTAGGGGAAAAATAATGCTCTTAGTTGTTCAGAAAAAAATAAAGCTGATAAAGAGAAATCGATAAAGAGCGAGGTGAAACATGACTGTCATTGGCTGTAAAACAAAATTCATTGAAACGTGATTGGTCATTGACTACCATTTGGGGCATGAGTTAAATAGTCTACATGCATTTTTTTTCTAAGTCCCAGCCATTCACCATACGCCAGGAGGCGTAGCAACATTGAATCACAGGATGCAGCCAACATATACAGGAAATTGGAACACGTGTTGCCAACCACAGGAGAAACACCCAAACATCTGGCGTCATGTAATAGTATATTGCGATACAAGTGAGGTAAGCACTTGTTACTGATCGACAAAAAGTTTGAAAAAAAGAGGCGCTTGCGCCGACTAATTGCGATGTGACTAATTTTTATTAAATATAGTAGTAAGTGAATTAAAATATTGGTTGGATGTAAATGACTTCTATGAGAAAGAAACATTTGGTGATAGTTGCTATGTAGCTTTTCATTTGTTTTATTATAAGCAAGGATTGTTGGCTGTGGAGACATTTTTATATGTAGCACCGTGATTAGAATCTGTTTGATAATTTTATTATGGAAGGAGCCTGGAGAGTGGGATGTTCTGCATTAATTCCGGAAAAGTCTAAAGAAAGGTACGAGTTAGTGTACAAAACATTCAAGAAATGTTTTATTTTACTTACCGAACGTGTGCTTTTTGAGTCCATATCAGCATAGCAATTTCTTTTGTTTGCATAGCAACCAGGTTAGATGTGGGAACGTTGACTTACTTCCAGTAACAACAATATTGGTAAGTATAAGAAATTAGTCACATCGACCAAAAAGTTTATAATTTTAAAAATAAACATGCAATGAAATTACAAATGATATATTTAATTCTTATCTTATAATATTGGTTTATAACCTTGAAAATGATATCAGTTCAGTGTTTACTTATCAAGTGTGAGTTGGTTAGTTGATTGTAGTTATTTGAGCCTTTCTGTCATATGCGATTGTTTTGATGCGTTCGTAAAGACTTTCGTAGGGCTGTATGCAAACTGCAAAGTCCACTTTATCCAGGCGGTACAACTCACATATACTCGCTGCTACCAGACAAGCTGTATGTAAATTCTCTTCCGTTATTAAAGTCACTTCACCAAAGAATGCCCCATCCTCCATATGGCCCAACTGAAACCAAATGCAATCAAACATTTTTAAGCCATCCATCAAAGTTTTACGCTGAAGCAGATCTGCCCAACTTACGAGGGTGGATCAACACTTCTGTCGCGCAACGCATTATTATTAAATTTTTGGCGAAAGAAGGCACTAAACCTTCTGAAATTATGAGAAGGCTCCATGCGCAGTTCGGGGAAGCAACCCTTTCGAAGACGCACGTGTATGATTGACACAAAAATATTTTAGCGGGCCGGGATTCAGTGGAAAATGAGCCCCATCGAAGACGGCAACGAACAAGCATCACTGCAGACAACATTCGTGCTGTACGGGACCTTATTGAGGAGGATCGGCGCGTAACAATTTCTGAAATTGCTTCACACGTTTGAATAAGCTTCGGAAGTGTTCAAGCCATCATCAGTGATGAACTCAAATTCCGAAAATTGTCTGCCAGGTGTGTTCCTCGGCTCCTCAACCAGGAACTCGGTTGACACAAGAAAAACTGACGAAAATGTATTGGACACCTCTGGAACATCCTCCTTAGAGTCCATATTTGTCACCCTGTGACTACCATTTGTTTGGATCGCTGAAAGAAGATCTGGGAGGAAGGCGGTTTGGCATCAAAAAGTTGCCAACTCGATGGCAAAAGTGTGTTGGAAATGCAGGAGACTATGTAGAAAAATGAGGTGGTGGTTTTGTATTTTTTTGTTAATTCAATAAAATTGTAAACAATAATTCCGGTTTATATTTGATTCACCCTCGTATTTGTTTTGCGGGCCAAATGGTGGATGATAGACCCTTTTATAGCTGTTGTGGATATTATTATTATTATATCTTACATTTTGCAGATGATCAATTGTTAATTGCACAAGATTATGAACATTTAGAATATATGACTAGAAAATTAATAGAAGAATATGATAAATGGGGATTAATTTTGAACATGAAAAAAATAAAATATTTATCAATTGGTGAACCAGAACTAAATTTAATTTTGGAGTCTGGAGAAACAATAAAATCTTGTAGTGAGATCACATATTTAGGAATTAAAATAAATAAAATGGGAGTCATGAAGAGGAAATAAGAAATAGAAATAATAAAGGAAAATTTGCAATTGCTTACCTCAATGGAATATTGTGGGATAAAAATATAAGTAATAAAAATAAAATGAATATATATTATACAATTGTTAAAATCATGATTACTTATGGAGCAGAACTTCGGCCATTAACAACAAAAACAAATAAGTACCTTTTGGCAACGGAAATTGATTTTATACGAAGGGCCGCAAGAATTTCAAGAAGAGAAAAAATTAGGAACTCAGTAATAAGGGAGGAAATGAAGATTGAAGACACTATTTTAGGTTATATTAAAACTCAGCAACTTAGATTGTACGGACATGTCCTGCGAATGGAAGAGGATCGACTACCAAAATCTGTTTTGGAATGGACACCTGAGAGAAGACGAAGCCGAGGAAGACCTAAAACCTCCTGGAGTCATGGATTATGTTTATACATGAAGGAGAAACATCTACAACCAGGAGATTGGATGGACCGATAAAATTGGCTATTAGGAATCGGACGATGTCAAAGACATTAATCAACCGATGATCTATCTATCTAACTGTATTCTCAAATATTCGCAATCTTTCCTCCTCCCTTAAAGTAAGAGTCCATGTTTCACATCCATATAATATAACTGGGAAATAACAGTTTTATATATTTTCAGTTTAACGTTTTCCTGAGAGAAGTTGGGACAAGAGTCTCTGTAATGTATATAATCCTAGATACGAATATTCTATGACAGCTGTCATGTAGAATTAAATAAACCACTTTAGAAATTTCACAAACCTTAATTAAAATTACTCACTTTAAGATATATTTAAATAAGTTAATTTTACTGTGATGAGAATTCACAAATGTCTTCTTATAATACATCTTCAGGTTCTTTTATTAAACCTTCGCTCCCAAAGTAGAGTGATTATTCCATTGCCACTGGGTAATGGACTCGATCCATGAACCATATTAATACTCGTATATCAAAATATTCTCACGTGGCAATTACAAGCTATCCCATCTTGCCAGATCCAACATGTCTTCGTGTCTCTTCAATAGAACTAATTTAAAGATAACAATACTTCTATGTTGCATTAGCCAATCAGAAAATTACAACAATGGCCTAATGCAATGACGTCATATAAATCTGCAATGTTTTGTCATAACAAATGACACACAATAGTTTCATAGAAGAATAAATCATAGAGAAAACAGCAGTTACAAAACTACTCTGTCAGATGGAGTGAGTGTCCACCGCTTCCAATATAACTAACTCACTGGCACTATTCAACGCGTAGGTTCATCGACACGCGGACATAAGCTCTCCATACATCCCTATCCTGAGATGTTGATTTCCTATCATCCCATGTATAATACATTTCTTTCAAATGATGGTTAATGTTATTATCCCCTCTCATTCTTGGTCTCCCTACTGGGGATTTTCCCTTTAGTTTTCCTACAAGCAGTTTCAATGACCCTCTTTCATTCCCCATTCGTGCTACATGTCCTGCCCATCGCAGTCTACGAGACTTAACTGTTCTTAGTATATCTGGCTTCCTATAAAGATCATGTAGTTCACTGTTATGTAGTCTTCTCCATTCGCCTGTCTGTTCATGTCTCTTTGGTCTAAAATTTTTCCAAAGAACTTTATTCTCAAATACTCGTAATATTTTCTCCTCCCTTAAAGTAAGAGTCCATGTTTCGCATCCATATAATATAACTGGCAGAATATTTTTTTTTTTTGCAAATGCCCCAGGCTGTCTTTCGACATTCCTGGTTTCTCTCCTGGCATGGCGTACTTGTAACCCACTTCTGAGGTTGGGGCGCCGGGAAGGCAGGGTTACGTTGCCCCGATGATATGATTGGGTGATGATGATGATGATAGTGGTGCGCCAGGAAAGTCCCTAATCCTAAACTAAGATGAATATGAATGATGGTGATTGCGATGGCTATATGATTTCGGGGACCGTTTGGGCCTTAAAGTTTTCCTGACATTTGTCTTACAGGTGAGGAAAAACCCCGTTAAAAACCTCACCCAGAAAAAACTGTCCCGACCGGGGATCGAACCCGGGCCCGCTGCGTGACAAGGCAGCACGCTACCTCGAGACCACAATGGTGGACCTGATAGAATAGTAGTTTTATAAATTTCCAGTTTAACGTTTTTTGAGAGAAGTTGGGACGACAAGATCCCCTGTATTGCATAATAGCATGTATTTATTTAATGTATTTATTTAAATGGCATATGCTAAAATTTGTTGCTAAAAAAACGAAAATTGCGACCGTTAGAGTGATTTTAAAATTTTCGTTTCTGGCGAACTTTACTCCTATTCGTAGGCTATTGTTTTTGCTGGTTAAGTAATTTATTGGTTTCATTCCGAAAAATCAGTAATTGCGGACTCAAGAGCGATATAAGAGGCTCGTATATTTTTGTGGTTATTTTCGATGTCTAGGAAGAAAATTGGACAAAAAGAATCTGTACTTCTGCTGAGTGTGAAATATTGATATACCTTATCCACTCTAAGAGTGATCCTAACGTTTACAAACTCCAATTGTATCCTTCCGCCATTTGTGCCACAATTACTGTCACATTGACAGGGAGCACGTGTGAAGTATATAAGACATGTGATTGTTGAATGGGGTAGATCACAAGAAAGCTGGTGAGATTTTTCACTGAACTTGTGAAATACATTTAAAATAACTGTTTTTTACCACTAATTAAAGGTTTGACTTGTGTTTTAAAAATTTAGATGGTGACACAACAAAAGACTCGACACCTTCAGTCATTTTGTTGCATCAGAATTAATTGAAGCATTACTCATACACATCATCCAATGTAATAAGTTATTTAAAGTTGTAATTATTAATTAGGTATATTTTAGAATATTTTCTATGTTTTGAATATTGTTATTTTCATTGACGAAGAATAACAAGCATATTCAATGGAAGGAACTTTTTTTTTGTGTACTTATTGTTTCTACATCGTACGTCGATGTCCATGACCAATGAAAAGCGAGCAGGTCACATGGTTTGATGAGGATCACTTTAAGGGCACCCAGTACTTATTTGGGTTAAAAAATATATTTTTTTCTTTTTGCTTAAAAAATCCAGGAAGGTCTGTTTATGAATCGCTGTGTAATATTATTTTAGTCGAATTTTGACTTTTACAAACCCAGAAAAATTGGATTTTTTTAAAAATAGCCGTCTCTGGTGTTTTGCTAATGTGCACATTTTTTTTTACAGATTGCATTTCCCGTACCTTGCTTGTCCTTTTTTTTCATATTTTTGTATAATTTTCTCTGAAAGTATTCAAATATCATCATCAACAGAAACACATCATCCTCTAATCATCTCCCTCCGCGGTATCATGGTATCTGCCGCCGTCTTCCGGAAACCAAACGCCATTCGTCTCTGTCCATCCATTGATCTTCCTGCATTCCTCTGATATTCATAGCTGCTTTTACCCTTCTATCAAAGTTTTCTTCGGTCTTCCTCTCTTCCTCCTTTCCATTGGGATCCATTCCATAACAATTTTAGGCATTCTTTGCTCTGGCATTCTTTTGACATGGCCATACCACTAATCTTTTATTTTCTATAATGTCTATGATGTCCGGCTCCTCTTGTACACCCATAATTTCTCTTATTTCTATGAAATATAGGAGAATAATTTTTGACGTGGATATGCAGTTTAAAGAGCTCTACAATAATAAGGTAAATTTATCTTTGTGCTGTTGGTAGTGTGTGAAATTAAAAAAAGTATACAACATTTTTAACAAAGAAAAAGTAAAAAAAAAAACTTTTTGGTCTTTGATTTTTTAAAATAAAGCGCAATCTATATCTGAAACAAGCAAACCTTATTGTCAAATGAACTATGGACAATAACATACTAAATTTTGGAAACAATTGGATAAGTAGTTCTTGAGAAAATTGCACCAAGACAATACTTTTAAGAAACCGGATATTTTTGTATTTTAAATGACTCATGAAGAAATATGTGTAAAAAGTTAACCAGAGCGTCATTATGTTCAGGAAGACTTGTTTAATTAGTGACATCATTTTCATGCACATAACTTAAGAATCTTCTTCTACCTTGTAAGCCCATGTTTTCCTTATCAGAGATTTAGGCGCTCTCCCCCTACAGGGAAGAATTTGAACCATATTAATTTAGTTACACTTGTTTTCGTATAGATGTCATTTCAGTGGTCCGTGGTCAGCGTTCCGCCTCATACCGACTTCTGGAAAACCAAGGTAGTACTAGGACGGGAAAATTCAGTAAATTTTGCTTAGAGGCCTTTTCATTCAGGCTTAAGGATCTTTTACGAGCCTGAAAATCTTTAGACTCGGGACACCCTCCCGGAGGATTTGCTCCTTGGATTTTTCCATCCTAAAAAAATCCATCGACCCCGGCCGGGTTTGAACCCGCGACCATCGGGACCAGAGGCAAGGAGCATAACGACTAGTCCACCGCGGCCGATTGCAGAAAAAAATAGTTTTGTATGTTGTTTATTTTTAAACGAAATTGCAAGGAAATTAGTACCGGGTGCCCTTAAGAGCGAATAACAACACTAGTAAAATTCATATCAAATTCCGTTGAAGTGTAGTCATATGATGAAAGTTAAAAAAATTAAATTGTACCTGTTGGTAGGTGCCGTTGACAAAGTTGAGGACGACGGCACCTACCAACAGGTACAATTTAATTTTTTACCTTTCATCGAATAACCTTTAGTAAGTAAACTTACCTCAAATTCAAATACCTAGGAACAATAATCACAAACAGGAATGAGATGCACAAAGAAATTAAACATAGGCTCAATTCTGGAAATGCGTGCTATTATGTATTGCAGAGACTCTTGTCGTCCCAACTCCTTTCAAAAAACGTTAAACTGAAAATATATAAAACTATTATTCTACCAGTTATATTATATGGGTGTGAAACATGGACTCTTACTTTAAGGCAGGAAAGGAGATTACGAGTATTTGAGAATAAAGTTCTTAGGAAAATTTTTGGACCAAAGGGAGATGAACAGACAGGTGAATGGAGAAGACTACATAACAGTGAACTACATGGTCTTTATAGGAAGCCAGATATAATAAGAACAGTTAAGTCTCGTAGACTGCGATGGGCAGGGCATGTTGCACGTATGGGGAATGAAAGACGTGCATGGAAACTTCTTGTAGGAAAGCCAGAAGACCAAGAATGAGGTGGGAGAACAACATTAACTATGATTTGAGTGAAGTAGATTATACAGGGAATGATTGGAAAGCATTGGCTCAGGATAGGGATGTATGGAGAGCTTATGTCCGCGCGGCCATGAACCTACGGGTTCGATAGTGCCAGTGAGTAAGTAAGTAAGTAAACTTACCTCTCTGCCAGCTGGTGTCAAGAGTGCAACTGTACCAGTGGACACAAAGTACATACAGTCTCCAGGGGTACCAGCTTTGATAATATCGTCGTTAGTTAAATATATTTTTAGTTTCAGGTATTTTATAATGTTGTTTATAACTGACTGCGGCTGTCCTCGAAATATTAACACATTCTTTATAAGTTTACGGCACATGTGTAACCTGATTTCCTCACGGAGAATATCTGTAACACATAATATACAGCGTGTTCCATGGTAATCATCATAAGTAACGCCACGAGAGATTTCCAAATTATCGATAAATTCACGGCTCACGAAGTGAGGAGTGAATTTATCTAGAGAATTTGGAAATCAAGAGTGGCATTTGCTAGGACTATTTAACGAATACAATTAAGCTGTTTACTAACAAATCATTATTTAACTATAGTTATTTTAAAATATTTATATATTTAATGTAAACGGCGATGTTTGAAAACAAATGAGAAACGATTGGTACGCTTCATTTGCTCCTTTTGTTTATCACTGCAACCAGATCATATTATTTATTGCCAAAGGAACGCAATATTGTAAGAATGCACTCTAGTGGAGAAAAAATGAAACACATCAAACTGTATATTAATTAATTTCTGATGTCCTATGATGTAAATATGACAATTATATTTTTCTGGAAAAAAATACATTTAAGAAAGTGCAAACAGTGGTTTCTTTTTTTGGTGGTATAATCAATTGCTACAAATGTTTTTATATTAACTCCTGCATGCTCTACGTGTTGACATTCATGCACTATATATATACAATCTGGTAGCCGTATTTCTTGGTGAGTCAGTCACTGCAAAATAATGCTATGACCTATTCAGAATGTTAAAAAAGAGGTGCTTTCTTAATTATGATAAACTTTAGTTTGTAAATTCTAGGCGAAACACGGCTGTGATTGGTTGTAAATAAAAAATAATTGTAACGTGATTGGTCATTGACTCCCATTTGGGGCGTGATTAAATAGTCATAGTAATGCCACGAGTGATTTCCATTTTATCTAGAGGATTTGAAATCAAGGTAGTATTTGTTAGGACTATTTAACGAATAAAATTAAGCTGTTTATTAAAAAAATCATTTATCAGGAAAATGGAATTGAAACTAAAGCCAATAAAAGTAGATGCCAAAAAATGGAACCAACATTTCGGCTTACTCACAACACTTATAATAAAAAATGCATATCTTTACATACAAAATTACGACACTACAATACTGTAATTAAACCAGAGTGCCTCTATGGAGCAGAAACATTAATTTTGAACAGAAAAAAGTTATCAAAAATATAGTGAAAAAAGAATGCAAAATTATAAGAAAAGTTTTAGGTCCACAAGTCATACGTGAAGCATTTAGACTCAGAAGTAAAAAGGAAATAAAAATATATACAGACATTCACAGTGATATTAGAGAACGAAGCTTAAAATTTTATGGCCATATTAAACGAATGAACTCAAATAGGCTTACAAAACAGATAATGGAATTCTACGAAAACAGAAGTAAAGCTCCAGTGGATACTATGAACTGGATTAATGAAGTCAAAAAGGACTTAAAATTGGCAGGAATTACTAAAGAAGATATCCCAAACAGAGATATATTTAGATTTAAGGTGAATAAGTGGCAAGTTGACCAAGAGGACAAACCGAAGAAAAACTGGAACAACTTGGACAGATGATAGAAAACAAGCTCATAGCAATAGAATGAAAGAAATTTGGGCTCAAAGCAAACGCCTCTAAGTACTTTGCGTAGTCCTACATGGGCTCATCCGCAATAAAAATCATTTAAATATAATTATTTTAAAATATTTATATATTTAATGTAAACGACGATGTTTGAAAACAAATGAGAAATGTTTGGATTATGTTTCATTTGTTCATCACTGCAACTTGATCATATTGTTTATTGTCAAGTAGGATCGCAATATTTTAAGAATATGCCCTAGTGGAGAAATAATGAAACACATCATACTGTATATTATCCATCCATAGTAATTCTGCCCGAGGGCAGGTCTTTCACTGCAATCATAGGTGTGCTAGCTTTTCGTTACTTTCCACACCGGTGAAGGATGATGATGATAACAGAGTCCGGATGTTAGGCACTTAAAAAATTCAATATAGGCTGGCAAAAAGGCACTAAAATCATTAATATAGGCATTAAACAATTAAAAACAGACTCATACAAAAATGGACTACAAACCTTTTTACAGCCTTTCGTAAAGAATATAAACGTAAGCTATCAATAGCATACGAATATATCGGAAACGATTTTGGAACTTGTTTTGCTTTTCTACAAAGAGCAGGGCAATGTGTACGTGCTGCGAAACATGACACTTCTTCGCGCAATTTACTGAAATTTTACAAACTTTGCAAAACAATATTGTACAGTCCCTTGAGAATATTTTCGCACCAAATTCTTTCACGAAATTGGTCAGATTATCTTTTGCTGTTGTACGTTCTTTAGGCATCGCAAAACAACTGTTCAAAAGGTAAAAAAAGATAAGCCACATACACTTGTCGCACCACTTTGTCTTTGAAGCACCTGTCTGTGAATGAGGACTTCAGACTGAATTCATTGATACCAACATAAAAAAAAATAATATTGCCAGTCACAAATGTTTAACGATCTAATCGACATAGTAAACGACCAACTCAGTATCTTCCTGATGAAATAGTCGCATTTATTCCGCTTAATAGAAGCGAAAATAAATACAAACTTTGGACGGAAAGGCATAGTGACTTGGAAAAACTTGACACACAGTTTCTATGACACAATTAAATAGTGATTTCGCCGGTAGATTCACCTTAAACAACCGAAGAAGTTGATTTTTAGATATAATTTAACTAACTTGAAGCCACTCTGCTAGGGTTAAGCAAATGTCGGAGTGGTTCCCTAGACTCCGCCAGTAAATTATCATTAAGCTATGTAGATGGGAAATAACAGTATGAGGTTTATTTTAATATTGTTTAGTTGTTTTTTGACTCACCTCATACTTCTTAACTCCCAAGCAGACTCGAGTTTCTTCACTTCATTTGTGACATTCTCAATACAAGATTAAAGGAACACCTCAGAAATGTTAAAAATGGAGAAACAGAAAAATCTGCAATAGCTGCACGTGCTTGGTCAGAAAAACATAGAATAGAAACCAAAACAAAATTACTTAAACAATTGAAAAAACCGAAGGAACTCACAATTTGGGGAAAAAATTGCATAAATAAAAACACAACTATGCATTTTGAAATACCCGGTGATAAGGAGAGGGGATTAATTTGGAAGTTCGTCAGTGAGCCATCAGATGGCGCGGAGGTCAGTCTGCAGGAGAGGAGACCATTAGACATCAGTTGTGAATGTGAACAGCATTGAGAATGTCACAAATACAGTGACGAAACTCGAATCTGCTTGAGAGTTAACATGTATGAGGCGAGGAAGAAACAACTAAACTATATTAAATTATCTAAATTTACATTATCAATGTTTAACTTTAATTTAAAATTAATTTTCCAAATTCAAAATTCCGCACAATCAGCCATCCTGAAAAGGCCCTTTTTGTGAGTTCATTGCACAGAGCGATTTCTCCTCACATCTCCAGCATCAATCTAATTCAACTACATTATCTAAATTCAACCTTGGCAAGGCCCTTAACCCATTCGCCTCAGAAGACGAGGTAGACTCGCCGGTAGTTAAATGGCCTTCAACTCAGAAGACGAGCTCCACTCGCTTAATTCTGCTGTTATATATTTTGCAATATTTTGTACATCCCTTGACAGGGTAATATTTTGTTAACATTTATGAATAATATGTTTTTGCCTTCACCCTTATTGTGATATAAAGTACCGTTATCTTCTGTTTGTTTTGAATGTCTGAAAATAGACAATATACTTTACGGTGACTTAAATCCGGTTTATGGGAAAATGCATTGAGCATTTAAACCTGAAGCGGATTGGTTAAGCGCGACTTGCGGATGGAGCTCCAACAACCAGGACGGCATCAGGGGCGCCCTCTAGAAGATAACATCCGAGCACTGATCCCTCTGGAGGAAATACAGTGAAACCTGTCTTAGCTGGAACCTCTATAAGAAGGAAACCTGTAGAGACGAAAAAAATCTCCAGAACGGTACAGTTTTATACGTAAAATCGTCCTGTATAAGCCGGAAACCTTCATAACGCGGAAACGGAATGGTTTTTAAAGTACCAATAGTTAATTTTTACCTCAGTAAGGCGGAAAATTATTCTTAAGCACGTTCTAATTGGGGGCACGCCGTAGCGTAGTGGTTAAGGCACTGAGCTACAAGCCGGAGGGTCGAGGGTTCAAGTCCCGTTGGGGTCAGGATTTTTAAACTGACCCAAACCCTCTGGCGGCACTATGGCCCTGGGGTCGACTCAGCCTCTAACTGAAATGAGTACCAGACGCTTGTTCTGGGGTAAAGGCGGCCGTCACGCAGGGCTGACAACCCGGCTGACATAAAGTGCCGATTGTCTAGAAAAAGTGGGAGCCTTAACCTCCTACTACCCCAAGGGCCTCCTGAGGCCTGTTGTGGGATCACTTTACTTTTACGTTCTAATTACAGTATTAATGACCACACGTGAAAATTCTGCATATGACGCTTTCTGCATTATATCGTTTTACCTTCTTGTGTTGCCATTGTATTGCGGGGATACCCTTGCTTATGTGTGACAGCGGGGAACCCCGCGCTTTTCCTTGCCTGCTTACGTTACCTGCGAGGGAGTTGGGAAACTCTTCAGTCTTCGTGTAGTTGAGTTCCTTGTCGCTTTTGTGTAATAAAGTTGTTTTGTATTGCAGTGCAAACTGTGCTGTGTTACATACACTACTTTGTCTGTATTTCAGTTCAATACGTTATGTCTTTAAAACGTGCATGTAAAACCCTTACACTGCGTGAGAAAATTCAAGCTTGTAATTTGGGAACCCTTTATAAGAAGGAAAACTGCCAAGACGGAAATATATTTAAGGAACCGTCATGTTCCTTCAAAGACAGGTTTTACTGAACTAGGCAGCCTGGTACGCCAGCGTATTGCCATAATATAAAACACAACTTCCTATTTCTAGCCTAGGACAAAGAGGGCACAAAAATAAGACCCTACATTGTCAGGGACACTACAGTGTGCCATACTTGGTCGATTCGACTCATCTCTTCCCTCGACCCGATCCTCAGTTGGACACGAGTTGAGGATATTTATTATTTATATTATTAAAATTTGAAGAATCTCCTATATAACGTATATAAACATATCTTTATTTTCTTTATTTCTAACTACATTTTATTACACGCTCGGAGGTAAAACAATTATACGATCAATGAAAATGCAGTCATATATATGGTTTGTTTACATTACAACTGGGAACTAGTATAGCAGTTTATTTTTCTTCCTTATTCGCCCATGTTCCCTTAACAGAGATTTAGGCGCTCTCCCCCTACAGGGAAGAATTTGAACCATACTAATTTAGTTACACTTGTTTTCGTATAGATGTCATTTGAGTGGTCCGTGGTCAGCGTTCCGCCTCATACTGACATCTAGGAAACCAAGGTAGTACTAGGACGGCAAAATTCGGTACATTTTGCTTAGAGGCCTTTTCATTCAGACTTAAGGATCTTTTACGAGCCTGAAAATCTTCAGACTCGGGACCCACGGCTTAAAGTCCCTCCATCGACCCCGGCCGGGTTTGAACCCGGGACCCTCGGGACCAGAGCTAAGGAGCATAACCACTAGTCCACCGCGGCTGATTAGTTTCTTTTTCTCTGTTGGTATATTCACAGACATAGAATATATATAGCTATATATTATTTTTAGTCTGATCATCTTACCTCAATATTAATGTTGATTTGTTCTTGGACATGTTTCAAAACAATTCTGTTTTGTCGTCAGCTTGTCCAGACTGGTTTGATTTATGTTGCATTATGTTGCACACCCTGGATGTCGATGTCAGCTCCATCCTGTAGTTGGCCAAAGAACCTCCGGGAGCGTGACCTTGTTTGGAGGTTCTTTGGCCAACCACAGGATGGAGCTGACATCGACATCCAGGTTGTGCAACATAAATCAAACCAGTCTGGACAAACTGACGATAAAACAGAATTGTTTTGAAACATGTCCAAGAACAAATCAACATTAATATTGAGGTAAGATGATCAGACTAAAAATAATATAATTAAAATAACCACAAAATATCACTTCGTAAAATTAAATATAGAATAGCTATATTTAGTTTTATGGAGTTGGGGCCTTTTCTTATTGAATGCATCCTGAGTTTACCAGTATATTGTGCATAATATATTAACGAAAAAAAAAGAACATACCTGATAAAAGATCGCTGATAGCCTGTTCCTTGAAATATCGTCGATGATATCCATGTTCGTAATAAGCTAAGAGTCTTTGTTGAAGATTTTTTGGTAACTGTCTGTAGATTATATAGTATTCAATTTGATTCATTAATATCATATACTTGATGACTGCAGCATCTCTAGATTGTAGCCATTGTAGCATAACCACTGTAAAAAAAACCATATACAGGGTGTAATTAAATTCCCATTACATACTTCGAGAACGTGTTGTTTGGACCAAGACGATTATATTTAACATAGGAACTCATGTCCGGAAACGTACAGTTTTCCCGCTACACAACACATGTTGCTCTCTGACGCCTGCTGCTAGTCGTCTGGGTTCGATGTGACGTCAACACAGATACGGTACCTCCGTACCATGTTCTGGTACACACGATCACCAATCCTTGGTCCTGCAGCCAGTAGGTGTTCCTCGGTTGCCACAGGGGTCTAAATCAGAGATTTCATATGACCCCACAGGTCAAGTCTAGCGGGGTCAAGTTGGAATAAATATGCAGGGTCTTTGGCACCGAAAATGCTGGAGAGTTGAATGTGTGTTGAGGTATTAAATATAAAAAACTATTAATGACAGAATAAATTTAGTTATGAAGAACAATTAATTATTTAACAACAAATAATTAAATAAGCGTGAGGCGACCCCTGATATCTCGAGGGAGGGAATTCCAGGAGCGGGCAGAGACTACTGTGAAAGAAGTAGAATAAGAGGAGGTGATGTGGAGAGAGATTGTTGGCAGACTGTTATCTTGTGACCTAGTGTCAATATTGTGGTAAAAAGATAACTTCTCAAATCTGGACGCCAGGTAACTAGGAGCGTAGGAATTCAGAAGCTTGAAAAGAAGTGAAAGAGAGTGCAATTTATGGCTACTATTATTATTATACCTACATGAGGACGTACAAATTTTATCTCGTTTTAAAATCCAATATATAAAAATACATGTTTGTTTGTTCGTATTTTATGCGCTGCCATATCGTTCATCCGATTGTGTTAGGGCTTTTTTTCAAAATGTTTAGGAGTTTTATAGGCTATAAGAGAGTTGTAATACTCAACCCCTTCACCCTTCAAAATCACCCCTTGCTAAAAACGTGAAAAAAACAGCTTTTTGGATGCTTAAATGGCTTTCGCTGCCTAAACCATAACAGATATACCAAATTAATGTACACAGAATTGAATATCTAAAAAAAAAACTCTAAAAAAAGTCCGCGACAGCATATGCCTATCTTTTACGAATAACTCACAATAACTATTTTTGTATTTCATCGATGCCAAGAAGATCGAGATAAGTAGATTCCCGGGCAAGCGTAGCAGCACACGGCGGGTATTCTTTTACGGATTACTCAAAATAACGAATTTTGTCTTTCAACTCATTTATGCCAAGAAGATCGGGATGAGTAAATTTCCGGATAATCAACACCGGGTATCTGAAAATAATTACGATATAAATTTATAATTATTTTTCTTTTTACTTATTCAACTGAACATAAAAAACAAATTAATTTTCGTCTTTCAGCTGATTTATGCCAAGAAGATCGGGATAAGTAGATTCCCGGGCAACGCCGGGTAATCAGCACGGGGTATCTAAAAATAAATACGATACAAATTTATAATAACTTACATCTTCTCCTTCTACTTACTCAACTGAACATAAAAACGCATTAATTTGCATTTATTTAGGCGTAGTAGCGCATGCAACTTACCTACAAGGTAAGCAATTACCATGAAGCCAGAAATCAAATTGATGCAGTTGAGAATGACATCTTCTATGGCAATAGGTACGGTAGGAAGATTCATGTTGCACATGTTACTGATGACCCTCAAGAGACACGAGGCGTACTGGTACCACACTGAGGCACTGTACATTTTATTAACTTTGATCCACGAATCATCTGATATTCTCTCCGGGGACGTGTGGTAATACACCATACACGGGATGAAGTAATGCATACAAGCCATCCAATGTACGTATATAATTACAATAACACATGCCTTTAGTACTCTCAACCCATGTCCTTCAAAACCTTTCAACTGTAACAAATAATGATGTTTTATTATTGATTTAACATTTCTCACTGAAAGATAAATTAAAATTGAAGAGAACATTTTTCGCCTAGACCGAGACTCGAACCCGGGACCCTTGGCTTTCCGGGCCAAGTGCTCTACCAACTGAGCTACCGAGGCGAGTTACGATCTAGACGCAATAGATAGGGAATTACAACGTATATAAGAAAAATTTGCGTCTAGATCGTAACTCGCCTCGGTAGCTCAGTTGGTAGAGCACTTGGCCTGGAAAACCAAGGGTCCCGGGTTCGAGTCTCGGTCTAGGCGAACATTTTTCTCTTCAATTGTAACAAATAAACCAAATATTAATTTATTTATTTCAGCACATATTCTTTCTTGAGATTATCAACTCATCAAATAAATATGAATTATTGTGGAAAGCAGGCTTTCACGGCCGGTAATCACTGTTAAAATATTCCGGGCTATGTGGCCGTGGTCTATAACTGGCGTTTCTTCCAGACGTTTCTCCCTCAACTTTACTTTTTAATTTTTATTTAGAGCCCTACCACCAGCCCCGGGTTACCTCGGGCATGATGCTCTATGTCCCTAACTACTATATAATCTTTATTGAATAAATAAACATAATACATACATATTTCGGGTATGTGAAGTGTAGATGTTACATAAAGTGAAAAGTATTGTGTGTTTGTGTTTAGTGATACATAAATAAATATACATAATACTTAAAGTGCGAGACACTGTAAAAGACAATTTCAACCGACTTGCAAAATGGGCAGATGAGAACGACCTAAAATTAAACGAGGACAAAACTGTTGATATGACCTTCAGGAGAGGAGGCAGACTAGCGGGAAAGGACAAGGTTATGCTGAATACCCGAGCGCTGTCCACAGTCAACAGTTTCAAATACCTAGGTATCACTCTCCAGCCTAAGGGAAACTCCTTCAACCTGCATATATCGGACAGGACGAGCCAAGCAATCAAAGCCATGCACGAAATAAAAGACATAACCAAGATGTCCATGGAAGCAGCAATAAAACTCTTCCACACCAAGATTGTACCCATAGCCACATACGGTCTTCAACTGATATGGGATCATCTGGACGCCAACAGCTTTAGACTCCTGGAAAAAGTGAAATCCATGTATTTGAAAAAAGGCAGCGGGTCTGTCAAAGTTCGCACCCTCCCGCACGGTCTATGAACTGACAAAGGAGCTATTTCTCATAGAAGAGCCCCGATTGAAACTGTACAGCGAGCTATAATACTGTACTAAGAGAGCTGCAGCTGAAAAAAGAATCCATTTGGACCGATTTCTACAACACCGATGCCATGATCTCAGAAGACTGGAAGAAGCCGAACTACAACACCTAGTGACCCGGCTAGCAGTACACGGCTTCCATCACAGACTGTGCAAAACGAAACAGTTTCATGACCCGGGACCAGAATGCGTGTGCGAGCGATGCGGCATGTTATGCGAGAGATACCATGTGCTAAAGTGCAAAAACAGAGGGCAATCTCTGACAGGATTCTGTGTGGACAGATAAACTAATATAGATTAACTAATCTTTGCACATTGTGCGCTATACATTATTATTTTATAATACTTAAAGTAATTAAATTTGAAGAGAAAAATTTTCGCCTAGACCGGGACTCGAACACGGGACCCTTGGCTTTCCGGGCCAAGTGCTCTACCAACTGAGCTACCGAGGCGAGCTACGATCTAGACGCAAATTTTTCTCTTATATACGTTGTAATTCCCTATCGCCAAATGCTTTTGAAACCATTGTTTCTATCTTTGCAAATGGCGGCTTCTTAGTTAAGAAGACATTTATTGGGAATTTAACATTACTTTATAAAGCTAGTAAGGCTTCAAATGATGTTTTTATTATTAATTTTAACTTAAAGTAATAATTGTTTTGATGATACGTGATATGAGAGTAATTGTGTTTGTTTGTATTAGTGTGTGTGTGTAATTTGTGTTTGCTGTTTGTTTGTGTTTATGTGTGTATGATTATGAAGATGGGAATGTTAATGACGGATAATTCTTCTTCTGCCATGTTCTTCAGTTCTTAATCGTAGAACTCTACCGATGTAGCGTGTGATTGCTTTGTACGGTCGCTTCCTTGTCCAATACTCCAGGGGCGGCGGCCAGTGGACTCCACCTTCCATGGCTGCAAACTCGAGTTCCCTTCTCAAGACACCATACTTAGTACAATGATATAGCACATGAGTGACGGTGTCCTCTTCAGGGTTGTTACAATTGCACACTGCTGTTTCCAAATATTCTTCTTAAAATTGTTCTTTAAAAAATTAATAATTTCCGTTATACCATTTCTTTTAGGACTCAAGTTTCACAAGCATATGTAACTACTGGTGTAATGAGTGTTTTGTATAACCTTATTTTTGCAGTTTTTTGATATTAATTTGCTTTTAAATAAGGTTCTATTTGCAAAATAAGCTTTATTCCCATTTACCAAACTTTCTTTAATTTCTCTACATTAATTTAACTATATCGTTCACTACAATGGCAGGATTATGCTCCATAAACTTACAAATACGTTTAACGCCATTTGTTTTTCACCATTGTTTAATAATTTCCCTTTAGAGTTATTTTTATCACACATTTTTATCACTTGAGTTAAGTTACCATAAGCCGCCATATTTGTAACTGGCATTCAACTTCCTCTTAACAATCGTTCAGTTTCAAACAAATGCGAATTTTCAGTTAATCTGAGACTTTCGAAGACACATGGGTGTATACTGTATTCTGATCAACTATAGTTAATATAAATACCTTTAAATACGTAATTATACATAGGTTGTTTCTTTAGTTTTGGCAACTATTTATTTTCTGGATACATAGCATGTAAGTTTTAGAGGCCTTCGGTGTAGTCACCAGCATTGCGTACAATGTATTCCCAGCGATGTGGTAGCCATCGGCACTGGCTAATCTCTGGATGGTGCGTAGAGACTGATTAACTGTACTCAGACTGTCGTCCACTGTTCTGAATCTCTTCCTTGAGTTTAGGAATAAGGTCGAAGTCACAGGGACTTATGTTTGGAGAGTATGGAGGGTGGTAGAGCACCTCCCAAACCCAGCAGACACTGCCCCTAGGCACATGTGACACATTTTCGTGTCTTCCAAAGGCTTGTACCCACCTTGCCACTGTTCGGTACTGCAATGTATCTGCACCACAAGCCTCTCGCAATCCTTGATGACACTGTAGTGCGTTTCTGCCTCTAAACATTCAATCTTCAACCAGATTCTCTGCTCCTGCTTTGACAACTTGTACTACGTTATACTGCGACGCCTAGATCTAGACTGATAACTTTGGGCTCATTGTTACATGAAGAGGGGAGGGGGGAGAGGCGAATCCATATGCTCGGACGGAGGGGAGGCACTGGAATTACATGTGGAATAAACATAATTGTCAACCCTAGTTTTGTTTGGATTCCACATTATTGTTGCCAAAACTAAATAAACAACTCTTGCATTAATCGAGCGCATTATCTATTTTTTTCGCTTCCGCTGAACTGTGCTTTGGTCGTGAACGAATCGCAGTAACAGCAGCAGCCATGTGTTTCGTGGATTATCCGCCCATTTATTTTCCCCAAGTGTGTTTCTTAGGCTGGACAGAGTATAGATGTAGTTAGTTTACACAGTTCCTGAACTTACCTGGGCAAACTGAGATAAATATTTTAGCAGAGTTTTAATTCTGAATATCTTTAAAAGAGAACTAGCAGTGCAAGTGAGATCAAGGGCTGCTGATGAAGTCGTCAAGACATGGTAATCTTCAAGCAATGATCTCATCAAATCTGTAGGTAACGAGGATATGAAATCAATCAAGAAGAATCCAAGTAAGTAGTGCCTAAAAATAAATTTTATAAACATTTAAGTAATTTGTTTGATCCGCTGCTACTATTGTTAAGTTCCAGTTATAATGTAAACAAAATAGACATAAAATCACATTTGCATTGGTCGAATAACAATTTCAATATTAAACATGTAAGAAACTTGGAATCTCAAAGAAACAATGAAACAAAACTTGTTAATTTACAAAACAAAAATACTTAGAAAAATATATGTTCCAAGTAAAGGACCAGGCCAAAAACAAATAGTGAATGAAATAATATAATTAAGTCCACCACTGTGGTCTCGAGGTAGCGTGCTGCCTTGTTACGCAGAGGGCCCGGGTTCGATCCCCGGTCGGACCAATTTTTCTGGGTGAGGTTTTTATCGGGGTTTTTCCTCACCTGTAAGACAAATGTCAGGAAAACTCTAAGGCCCAAACGGTCCCCGAAATCATATGGCCATCATCATCATCCTTATCATCATCATCATCCTTCACCGGTGTGGAAGCAACGGGAAGCTACCACACCTACAATTCCCTAGGAAAACTGCAAAGCATAAACATGCTATGATTGCAGTGAAAGACCTGCCCTCGGGCAGAATTACTATGGATGGAGATATATATATATATATATATATATATATATATATATAAATTATATGTACATATTAATTTCAACAATGAAATTCTTAGTAGTTCTTAGCTGCATAGGACAATATGTATGCACAGAACTACATTACATCTTTAAATATATTTGCTTATTGTAAAAAAAATAATACGTGCCAAAAAAAAAAAGTATTGAAGTTTTACAGTTAGCACATCAATTTTAGAGATATTTTGCAGGAAATCCCAAAAACATGCATACTTTGAGTTAATAGACGCAACGGTAAACATAAAATTAGGGTGTTTTTTTTTAATTTGTAAAAAAGAGTGAGTAAATGTAAAACAAACTCAAATTTAAAGGTTAAAACACTGACATCATTAAACATAATTTCAAAATGGCGTCTATGCATACCTTTCATTATTAACACTGAAACGTTATGTTTACAATGAAATAGTTCACTTTTAATTATATTATTTTTAGTCTGATCATCTTACTTCAATATTAATGTTGATTTGTTCTTGAACATGTTTCAAAACAATTCTGTTTTATCGTACTGGTTTGATTTATGTTGCATTATGTTGTACACCCTGGATGTCGACGTCAACTCCATCCTGTGGTTGGCCAAAGAACCTCCAAACAAGCTCACGGTCCGTCGGTATTTCAAAATTCATAACTCTGTTTTTGTTCTTCTGAATATAGAATTTTTTCCCAAATAGTCAGCTCTTTTGTATTTTCTAACTGTTTTAATTAGCACCGAAAAATAACTACAGTTTAAATAAACTAATAAAACCAACAAAAAAAACTGATAAAAATTAAAAAATCAGGAATATATCAAATTGAATGCATGGGTTTTGAAAAATATATATAGGAAAAACAAAAAGAAACCTAAAAATTAGAACCAAAAAATACATAAGAAATATTAAAAATGGGAAAATAGAAATATCTGCAGTTGCTGCTCATGTTTGGTCTGCAAACCATAAATTCAGACACTAAATTATTAAAACAGTTAGAGAATACAAAAGAACTGACTATTTGGGAAAAGATCTGTATTCAGAAGAACAAAAACAGAGTTATGAATTTTGAAATACCGACGGAACGTGATCTTGTTTGGAGGTTCTGTGGCCAACCACAGGATGGAGCTGACATCGACATCCAGGATGTGCAACATAAATCAAACCTGTCTGGACAAGCTAACGATAAAACAGAATTGTTTTGAAACATGTCCAAGAACAAATCAACATTAATATTGAGGTAAGACGATCATACTAAAAATAATATAATTAAAATAACCTCAAAATATCACTTCCAGAAATTAAATATCTCTTTTGATTGTTCATTTGAACTAAATCCTTGTTTGACAAGTAAATAATCACCATTACTCCTATTTTCTGTATTTATCTTTTTTTTTAACATATCCTCTTCTACTGAAATTAAAATGCATGTTTTGTTTGCTATTATCACTAAACAATACACTTCTTCCCACTTCTCTCCACATCATGCGGAAAGTACACGTTTGTATCGCATTAGCATATGTTATGCTCCCAGTTACGTAATATGGATGCGAAACTTGGACTCTAACTTTAAGGCCACCCAGTACTTATCTGGGTTAAATAATTTTTTTTTTCTTTTTGCTTCAAAAAATCCAGGAAGGTCTATTTCATCGATGTGTAACGTTATTTTGTTGATTTTGGACATTTAAACCCATAAAATGTTATTTAAAAAATGGCATTTCTGTGTTCTGCTGATGTGCAGATTTTTTTTTTTTTGCATTTTCCCGTAACTTGTATTTTTTCATATTTTGGTACACTTTTCTCTACAACTATGAAAGATAGGAGAATAGTTTTTGGCTTGGATATTCAGTTTAAAGAGCTCTATATTAATAAGGTAAATTTATCTTTGTGCTATGGGTAGTGTTTGAAATGAAAAAAAAAATGCAAAATGTTTAACAAAAAACATTTTTGGTCTTTGAATTTAAAAAAAAAATAAATCACGATCCACATCTGAACACAAGTAATCCTTATTATTGTCAAATTAATTATGGACAATAACATACTAAATTTTGGAAACAATTGGATAAGTAGTTTTTGAGAAAATTGTACCAAGACAATGCTTTTAAGAAGTTGGATATTTTTGTATTTTAAATTACTCGTGAAGGAATATGTGTAAAAAGTTAAGCAGAGTGTCATTATGTTCAGGAAGACTTGTTTAATTAGTGACATCATTTTCATGCACATAACTTAAGAATGAGCTGAAAAAATGAATTTTGTATGTTGCATATTTTTAAACCAATTTCCAAGGATTAGTACCGGGTGCCCTTTAGGGGTAGAAGTACTTTTGATGGCAAAAAATTTTAATTTTTTTATATAAATGTGTTTTACAAGCCACCCATCCACATAGACTTCATTAAGTTTGTCGCCTGTTTTCTGTAACCGTCAAGTATCAATTCTGTTTCCCTCATACTTTCCAAACTATTAACGTAATTAAATTTGGTGCGGCGAGCCGTAGCATAGTCGGTTAAGGCAATACACTACAAATCGGTAGGTCTAGAGTTCGATTCACGGTTGGATAAAACTTTTTAAACCGACTCAAACCTTCTGGTGGCACCATGGTCTTGGGGTCGACTCAGCCTCTAACTGAAATGAGTACCTGATGCTTGTTTTAAGGGTAAAGACGGCCGTCCGACAAGGCTGACAACCCGGCTGACCTCAAGTGCCGATTGTCTAGAAAGAGTGGGAGAATTTACCTCCTATATAAATTCAGACACTAAATTATTAAAACAGTTAGAAAATACGAAAGAGCTGACTATTTGGGAAAAAAATCTATATTCAGAAGAATCAAAAACAGAGTTATGAATTTTGAAATACCGACGGAGCGTGACCTTGTTTGGAGGTTCTTTGGCCAACCACAGGATGGAGCTGACATCGACATCCAGGTTGTGCAACATAATGCAACATAAATTAAACCAGTCTGGACAAGCTGACGATAAAACAGAATTGTTTTGAAACATGTTCAAGAACAAATCAACATTAATGTTGAGGTAAGATGATCAGACTAAAAATAATATAATCATGATTTAGTACCGCTTAATGTTTTTGTAATGTTTAAAGGTACCTCTACCCCCTGGAAAATATTACCTATAATTTGAGGAAGGTACATAATTATACATGGTGTGATTGGAAAACCTTAGCTCTAGGTTAGGGTTCGATAGTGCCAGTGAGTTAGTCATTTGTTCTCCCAGACTGATACATCACATAGAATAGCCACTTAATTATCAAATAATCTTACCGGATTATACGTTTCTGATCCATTATAATTTCGTTGGTCTGTTCTACGACAAAGCCTGTCATAAAGTTTACTACGACGTCAAAAAGACATATAAAGTCCAATATACTGAGTGCATAAAAAATGTCGAATTCCACTTCCTTATTTTGTGTGAATATATTAATCCCTACATTAATATATGCTGCCATGAATGGTATCAGTAACAATGAGATAGTTAATATAACCGCCATGAATCTCTCCCATGCTGTTCTATAAAAGAAACAAAAACACAGTAATTTACGACAATCCATCCAGATCTAATTTGTCTCGCATCACTTCAATAAATTATTATTTTATTAGGGAATTCCGAACGGTTGAAACTTTGACATTGTTCTCATGAAATAAAAAAAAAACAATAGATAGATTTATCGATCCTACTAAGAAGGAAAATGCCAGTCACTGTATGTAACATTTAAAATATAAAATAGATACCTGAGAACTCATTTCTCCACTTTCTGAAGTTGTAAGATGAAGTACTTTCGGAGCATATGCTCCAATATCAGCATGTACCAATCTACATGCTCAACTTTATGAAGGCTGTAAGTACTTTCGGAGCATATGCTCCAATATCAGCATGTACCAATCTACATACTCAACTTTATGATGGCTTTAAGATGAAGTACTTTCTGAGTATATGCTGTATCATCAGCATGTACCAATGTACATGCTCAACTGTATGAAGGATGTAGAATGAAGCAATTTCGGAGCATATGTTCCATCATCAGCATGTAAATTTGTACTTCATCTTACAGCGTTCATAAAATTGAGGACAACTGAGATCTCAGTTTAAATTTTACATGGTGACCTTAACGGTGTTTCGTCATGAATAATTATAAAAGTATTGAACCATTGCATGTCGAATCCAACCTTTACATTTCTTTTAGAGAAGCATTGTGAAGTATCGAGATCGTGTCGATAAATGTATCTTAACAGCAAGGTGCTAAAATCCGGAACCAGATGTCTCATAAACTACAGGGAATTAATGCAACTCCTGACTTGGTGGATTGGGTAACCCTCTGAACCTGCCGTCTGCTCACCGATTCTGTTACTACTATTTTTCGACAAAGACTGGCCTCGTCCGGTGGTGGTGCCGTTGAGGATCCTTGGCTGCGAATACCTTTCTGATTATCGAGATGGGTTAGTGGCACTTAACCCTAGCCTACTTGGCCTCAGTCCACTCCGCTCTATTCAAGCAGGGACATCCATTTGCTTTACACAGTGGGTTGCCATCATAGAGAAACTTCGAGTAGAGGAAAATTTGAGTACAGTGACATCTAAAAAAATTCGGTCATTTACGATGAACTACAATGGTAGCGCTGTTTCGTAGTAACAGAATACTTAACTAAATAAAACAAATGCAAGGCACACGGCGTGTTCACTCGGGATTATGGGAAATTAGCCATTTTGTAAATTAAAATTTTTAACTGCTATCCTTTCGTTGTATGTAGACGGTACTGTAAAAAGTACATATTATCGAGAGTTAAAATCATTACTTAGATTTTATTTTACTCTAATTTGTAAGTAAATTCAAGCTTGTTTACGTTTTTAATGTGAATCTATTTTCAAAGATAAACCTACTAGAAGTGATAAAATTCTAAGATTTGTTAGGTTAGGAAGAGCGATGTTAGTGTACAGCCATTTCTAATAAACATTTTAAAAATGTGACTTTATAATGGACTTCAGATGTACGACATGGCTAAGGTTCTTTAATAAATATTGTATAAAATATGTATGTCAGAATAAAGGGGTAGGTCAATTGTACATATTTATTAAAAGAGCTCATAATGCACGTTTTTTTTAATTTTAATAAACGAAAATAAATTAGCATGTTTTATTTATTTCTATTCTTCCCTTCTGTTAAAATTAAAGAAAATCTTTAGGTCTGAGAGGCTGGGTACAAATAATTCCATAATTTAAGATTAATTAATACGTTATTTATTCCTACAAAAATTCAGTTCCATGATTATTCACCAGCTGGCGTTATATAATTATAATTCATAATTTTACAACCAGGCGGTGCTGAATTTCATATTAGTACGAGAAAAAAATCGAAACAATTTAGATGTCGTTAGTTGTTGTACACTAGCGCCGCTTATGGCATGTACGCGAAACTTGTCCACTTTCTTCTCTGGTACTCTGTGGGTTGCCATTACTGGTTTCGGTTTTTGTGCCTTGCAGTTAAAAGCAGCAGATTTGTTTTTTCGACACGTGCTTGGTACATCACAACGCTTCTCAAGGTAGGTATCGTCATCCAATGGTTGACATTTACCTTCTTAATAGACACCGATAATGTCCACGACAAAACATATATTCATATTTATACAACTGCATGCTGCGACAGGCCTAGAAGGCTTGGTCTACCAACCGGCTGCTGTCCTCACATCCACTTGTGTCATTTACAGAAATGAATGATAGTTTAGCCAGTATAGGGGCCACATATGTTTAGCACGTCTATTCCCCAACAGTAATAGTTGTTATTCTCAACCTGGGCCCGCTGTTTAATGTAACTATTCATATTGCTGGTGGTTAAGGCAAGAAGCCTTGGCGCAGAGCTACGGGACTTGCGCTGGTTCGAGTCTCCATGGGGGAAGAAATTTTCTCATGGTATTTCGGCCAGTATGGGACCGATGCATTTGGGTAGCTACAATAAGTAGCGGCACCAGGTTGAGAAAACCAGCTATAACGGCTGGGGGACTCGACATGCTGACCACATGTCACCCCTACACTGGCTGATTATTATCATCTACCTCTGTGATTAACACATGTAAATGTGAGGCAGCAGCCGGCTGGTAGGCTAAGGGCCTTGTAGGCCTGTCGCGCCAGGAGTTTTTTTTTTTCACATTGCTGACTGGATCCCGATACCATTGCTGACAATTCGATTAGAATATTTCTTTCCCCATGGGACCTCGAGCCAGTGAATGCCCTGTAGTTCTGTATCAAAGCATGATGCCTTAATCCGCTCGGCTACGGCACTAGACATATCCATAGTAATTCTGCCCGAAGGCAGGTCCTTCACTGCAATCGTAGCATTTTTCATGCTATGCTTGCAGCTTTACTAGGGAATTGTAGGTGTGGTAGCTTCCTCTTGCTTTCCATACCGGTGAAGGATGATGATGATGATAAGGACGATGATGATGACCATATGATTTTGGGGATCGTTTGGGCCTTAAAGTTTTCCTGACATTTGTCTTACAGGTGAGGAAAAACCCCGATAAAAACCTCACCCAGAAAAACTGCCCCGACCGGGGATCGAACCAGGGCCCGCTGCGTGACAAGGCAGTACGCTACCTCGAGACTACAGCGGTGGACTTTATATATATATATATATATATATATATATATAATTAAGAAAGAGTTCTTGGGTTTTCCGCATCATGGATTCATATGTTTGATTATATAAGACATCAAACAAGTGACTCGAACCTATGATTCCTTGTTAATGACAGTGTGATCATGTCGAAACCTCGGAATCAGTGGACAGAGGCCGACCTTGAATCCATGAAAACTTTCTTAATCATACTTATATCCGCGAAAATCTACCATATAACATAGGCATATATATATATATATTATATATATATGGTATAAGAAAAATAAATGCCTGGACGGGGTTCGAACCCGGAACTGTGAGTCTGTACCTCAGCGTGTTATCCATTACACCACCAGGCGAATCCAATTCAAACACTTATTTTTCTTATATATGTATTATATTCTCCATTATTACTAGATGTCGCGAGAACTCGGTCTTCACTGCCATCTACTAGCTGACTATAACAAGTAAGCAAATTAAAGAGAATATTTTTACTTTATATATACAATAATGATGCATTATAAGCCCAAAGGACATCGTCGAAGAGGAAGACCTCTTAAAAGACTGCTAGATAGGGCAGAAACAGGTCTACAAAGGCCTAATTCGTGACGAATGATGATATATACAGTATTAATTCCGAGCCAAGTTCCAGTTTACTCCGCCGATTCCGTCTATTGAGGAAACCGTGGTGCTACTTTTACCCGCCATATGACTGAATTGTGTAAGGTCATTGTTCTTAGGTAACATCGCATTCTATGGGAAATAAGACTGAATACAAGGTAAGATGGTACCAATTATTAGCAGCTTCCATTTTTTTACTTAGTTATGACAAAAATATATTTGGATCTAATTAATCAAATGTTTACGTTTTTTCCATGATATCGATATAATATATTATATCCTTTGTTTGCAATTTCATTGCGATCAGAATATGTGCTCCATGCTGACTCTCCTGTAAATTATCCTGTTTTTTTTCACCACATCCTCAATGGCTAATGTAGGATATTTTTCAATAAATTGTTTCTCTCCGCTTTTCAAATCGTTTTCTTTCTAATGTTTTAATAAATTCTACAGAAAGCGGTCATTTTGAAACAACTGAAATCCCAACGAATCCTGCATTGCGCATGCGTAAGAATGCTTATTTAATGTACTGTATTAAAATTGTAGTTACATATTTTATAAGATTTTCCCATATAACTTATAATTAGAGTCCGGATGTTAGGCACTTAAAAAAAAAGGCAGGCAAAAGGCACAAAAATCATTAATATAGGCACTCAAAAATTCAAAATAGGGTCTTACAAAAAATGGGCTACAACATAGGTTTTTACAGTCTTACGTTAAGAATATAAACATATGATATCAATAGCATGCCAAGATATCAGAGATGCTTTTGGAATTTGTTTTGTCTTTATACAAAGAGCAGAACCCTCTATCAGTCAGCAATGTTTGTATTGAAAAGAAGCAAAGAACTTTTCTCCAAGCCTTAGAGCCGGAGCATAATATTACTCGTTCAAAATATCTCTGCAGGCGGAAGAATTACGAAGCTTTGTTTGTTGCTACACGTGACGTCATACAAGGTAGTGTACACTGTCAGCGTCCCACGTCCCATTCCCCTCTGCACTCACAGATAGCAGTGTCACGTGTTCTATTCCTGCATAAACACGACTGCAGTGCCCTCCGTCAACAACTGCGCTTACTCCTTAAATGGGTAATACAATGGGATATAGCTTAGATCTATTTCGCTTAGCGGGAGTGCATGAGGTGGAAAAATATAATATTTACCTAACGGGGTGCATCGAGGGGGAAACCATCTACCTGCTAGGTTATTGGGTTATTGCCACCCTTACCCTAAAATATTCTAAGAGAATTTATAAAAATAACACTTGAAAACTTCTATGAAATTATTTGTGCCATGAAGTTTGTCCACTTCAATTGATTTAATTGAAATACTGAGTTAATTTTGACAAAAAATTGCAAATAGGCATTTATAGGCATTATTAGCTGAAATATGCATTTATAGGCAAAATTAACTTAATGGAAAACAGGTCTAGGGTCCTTTGTATGAACTTATATGAAGTCACTTTTACAATATCTATAATTAATTATATGCATTTTCCCTAATATCCGGTCTCTACTTATATATATATATATATATATTTCTTTATTTCGAGTCTTGGAGATCGAACTACTCGTATATTTTCTTACACGCTTAAAGGAAAAATCATTATTCTCCGATTAAAATAGCCAATTCATTAATTCACTGGCTCTATCGAACCCGTAGGTTCACGGCCCCGCGTACATAAGCTCTCCATACATCCCTATCCTGAGATGTTTTCCAATCATTCCCTGTATAATCTACTTCCCTCTAATCATGGATAATATTATTCTCCCACCTCATTCTTGGTCTTCCAACTGGGCGTTTTCACTCTGGTTTTCCTACAAGAAGCTTCCATGCCCGTCTTTCGGATGAGGTGCCGCATGTCCTGCCCATCGCAGTCTACGAGACTTAACTGTTCTTACTATATCTGGCTTCCTGTACATATCATGTAGCTCACTATTATGTAGTTTTCTCCATTCGCCTCTGTTAATCTTTTTTTTTTCTTGGCCCTAAAATGTTTTATGAACTTTATTCTCAAATACTCGTAATCTTCTTTCCTCTCTTAAAGTAAGAGTCCATGTTTCGCATCCATATAATATAACTGGTAGAATAATAGTTTTATATATTTTCAGTTTAACGTTTTTTGAAAGGAGTTAGGATGACAAGAGTCTCTATAATGCATAATAGCACGCATTTCCAGAATTGAACCTATGTTCAATTTCTTTGTGCATCTCATTCCTATTTGTGATTATTGTTCCTAGGTATTTTAAATCAGCCACTTCTTCAAAATTTCCCTCATTTGTCATTAGTTGTCCATTTCCATTATATAACGCATTTCTATATGTGAACATATATTTAGTTTTATTGCTGTTTACTTCCAGTCCCAATTTCTTAGTGTTATTCAATAGAGAGTACGTGTTGGCACTTATTATCTCCTCGCTATCGGCCAATAGTACTACATCATCAACATAAACTAACAGCCTATTAATGCCATTGAGTTGTAGGCCTTCTTCATTCAAGATTTGATGTCATGCTCTAATACAAAATTGAATAGTAAAGTAGATAGTGCATCTCCCTGTTTTAACCCAGTGTGAATTTCAAAATTATCCGAAAACGCATCCTACTCTTTGTGCCATTTAGACACATTCGTATAAGTCTAACTTTTTAGGAATTCCGAACTGCAGCAGGATACTATATAACTTCTCCCTCTTAATTGAATCATATGCGTTTTTGAAGTCTACGTACAGTGTATGTACAGTACCATTAAATTCCCATTTATTTTTTCTAAAATCTGTCTTATACTAAAACTGATCTGTTGTAGACCTATTTCTTCTAAATCCACATTGATGATCTCCTGGAATGTCATCTTGCTAATATATTTGTTAGGATTTTGTTGCAGTTGAGAATAATAAGATGCACCTATAGTTGTTGCAATCGGTTTTATCTCCTTTGTACGATAATCGATTGTTTCTGCAGTCATACATCTGGTTTGTTTATTTGTTTACATTAAAACTGGAACTTAGCTCGGAAGAGGTATAGCGAGAGTATATCCTCTAGTAGTGTCCAGCATAATCCCAGGTTGAGGGATGAGGTGAAATGAAGTCCCTATTATTTATTGAAGGTATGTGACTATAGCATACAAACATGCCGGTTAACCAGACCTGTCGTGCCATTCCAGGAGCAGATGAAACCAAATGGATGACGTGATTGACATCGAAATCCGAAGATTTAAAGTTTGGTTTTACTTGTAAGCCTAAATTTAAAAATTCTGTCTCGCAGAAATTACGCAAACTGAGCGAATTCCTCAATTGGTTAAATATAATTTAAGGTCCGATTTTGGCCTAGAAAGCCAAAGGTCCTGGGTTCGAGTCCCAGTCTAAGCGTATAATTTTTGTCTTCAAATATGATTTATCCGATTTTGTGTTTACGGAATAAAAATCACTTTCGTTAATTGAATCCTATTTATCCCGTTACGTTGCCAGAAAACAAATATGGCCACTAGATCCATTTTTAATTACAACTCTCAGGTAATTAATTTTCGGATTTTGCTGATTTTTGGAGCAAATCTATACCGTTTTATATGAATGCTGTATACCGAGTTTTGATGCCCAATTTTTAACCCTTAAATTTGTATCCTTTTGGATACATCAGTTGGTTCAATTAATTTTATATTTTAAATAAATCAGAAGAAAACGAACAAAAAGAAGCCACTTAAATGTGTATCTATTTACACAATATATCTAATTATAAGTTATACAATATTCCCTTTTCACTGTGGTCCGTCACATAAATATGTACAATTGACCTACCCCCTTATTCTCACATACATATTTTATACGATATTTATTAAAGAACCTTAGCCATGTCGTACATCTGAAATCCATTATAAAGTCACATTTTTAAAATGTTTATTAGAAATGGCTGTACACTAACATCACTCTTCCTAACCTAGCAAATCTTAGAATTTTATCACTTCTAGTAGGTTTATCTTTGAAAATAGATTCACATTAAAAACGTAAACAAGCTTGAATTTACTTACAAATTAGAGTAAAATAAAATCTATATAATGATTTTAACTCTCGATAATATGTACTTTTTACAGTACCGTCTACATACAACGAAAGGATAACAGTTAAAAATTTACAAAATGGCTAATTTCCCATAATCCCGAGTGAACATGCCGTGTGCCTTGCATTTGTTTTATTTAGTTACGTATTCTGTTGCTACGAAACAGCGCTACCATTGTAGTTTGCTCATTGTAGTTCATCATAAACGACCGAAATTTTTTAGATGTCACTGTACTCAGTTTGCCCTCTATTCGAATTTTCTCTATGGTGATTTCTCGTTTACAGCGCATTTAATCCCCGCGCCGCACCCCACACCACGTTTCTTCATTCCGCTCTACGAGCCAGGTATGTACACTTGCTGCGCACAGTGGGTTGTCATTGTTGGGTTCTAGCTATGCAAAATCGGGACAAAAATTTGACAACTTTTGGAATTAGCTTATTTTACGCCGTTCCTGGGTGTTGATATTAACGAATTCCGAGGAATAGGAACTATTGCGGTTATTCTCATGAAAGTATGTTTGTAAAATTTTTACAGATCTTAGAAATGACCATGGCAAATATATATATATATATGTATATATATATATATACATAATCTGTCGGCACTATGGCCCTGGGATTGACTCAGCCTCTAACGGAAATGAGTACCAGACGCTTGTTCTGGCGGTAAAGGCGGCCGACACGCAGTGCTGACAACCCGGCTGACACCAAGTGCCGATTGTCTAGAAAAAGTGGGAGCCTTAACCTCCTACTACCCCAAGAGCCTCCCGAGACCTGTAGTGGGGTTACTTTACTTTACTTCTAGGGCATTTGATAGGTATAACATCATACAAAAATATTTAGGTTAATTTTTACATAACGAACTTCATTATAGTATCTTGTCAAGACAACTGTACGTTGCCAAATCCTTGGAAGACGTCGCACTCCATCTGCAGCACCATTTATGGATATCACTTTCATTTGATGGATCTATAGCGTTCTGCGTATCAACTCTTGATTGTAATCGAATGCCTCGTAGATATTTTTATTTATTTATATTTTTAGCGAATAAGTCATAGTCATAAAGGCTCATGTCCGGTGATTTTGGTGAATGTTCGAGTACTTCCCAATTCTATCTTCTTAACAAATTTTATTGAACATCTTTTTAGGGCGGTATTACTTACTGAATGTGAGAGACAGTGAATGTATTCACAAAATATTGCTATTTCGAGAGTTTCGATATTACAGATTTGTACAACAAAGACAGGTCAACAACATACAGAGTGATTCAGAAATATTGCTATACGTTTGATAGCATTTTGTGACGAAAATATTATTATTAAAGGAAATATGATATCATTGGAAAGGGAATCCTTCAAATTACAACAATAGAACAAAACAAATCACTGCACACGTGCAGCTTGGCGGGTCGATTTTTGTGGCCTAGCGTCGAACGCCTCGTTGATTCTGCATCCGTGCTAATGCGAGGCCTTCCAGGAGGTTTGATTTTCTTCATCCTTCCCGCGTCCAGCAGTCGTTTTCTCCACTTCCCCACAGTCGACGGCTGCAATGCTACGTTAAACTCACGTCTTGCGGCCTCACGATCATTTGAATATGCTATTGCCCTTGCAGCAATTGTAATTTGCTGTTGCATATTCAACGTCATTTTGACTAATGACATAAGTTCTACACTGTTTTGTTTTATTCCATTGTTGTAATTTGAATAATTGCCTTTCCAACGGTAATTTCATATTACCTGTAATGGTTAATATTTTCATCACTCAACGCGTTCAAACATATAGCCATATTTATGATTCACCCCGTAGTACAAGATTACAATAGTCACCACTAGGATCGCTGATTTACAACTGTGTTGCCATTACTTATCAAATGTTCTAGTATTTAACATCGAAATAAAAAAAGCGCTACTGCTACAAAGTAAAATATTCTCATTAAAAATTATTATTTTTTTGTTATAGAAGCCGTAATAGAGCTCTGCGAGCGATGTCCCGCTCCTCATATGATAAAGAATTGTATATAAGGAAAGAAACAATTAATGTTTGCACTGGAAGCCCGAATGTGGAAGATGGATCGCACTAATGTGTAGTGTTAAAGGTAATCCCGGTTTAGGAGTTAATTTTTTTATGTCATATGATATATATTGTTTAGCGGCCAATATTTTTGGAATAAAACTCGGTATATAGTAGTCAGTTTTAAAAAAGTAAGGTCGAGCACGTTAACCAGCAAATTCGGACAATTAGAAGTAGGTGCTTAGCTAATACTAAAATTTAAAAAAATCGATCTCTGGCGATCATTTTTTTTTTCTCGCAAGGAAACTCAGCATAAGCTATTAAAATAAAACGAGGAAAGTATCCTTAAATAAATCAGCAAAATTCTGCGGATATATCTGAAATCCAAAATTAAAAAAATGGCTCTAGCAGTTGCCATGTTTGCTTTGCTGCAATGTACCGTTATAACACTTAATTCAATTAGCCCTTACATTGGCTATTTATTCTATAACATACATTGGTTTAATTAATTTAATTTTTTAGAATAAAATAATGGAAAATTGAATCGTTAAAGAATTGTATATTTTGTGTCAAGTTAAACAATAATAACTTACGATTATGCATGTTTTGTTTTCACTGCAGTCCGCCACATGTAAATAACCTGGGATAAAAAATTGAGTTTCTCGAATTTAATGATTAACAAAAGAAATATATATTCTGTAAACAAGCAAAATCAGATCATAAATTCGACTTGTTGAAGAATTCGGTTTGTTTAGCAGATCCCGCGTGACGTAATTTTTAATTTAAGATCGATGTTTTTTATCCAGAAGGAAACATCAGAAATACCAAATATATATATATATATATATATATATATATATATATATTTTGGAATCATGCAGTGCCTTCAAATAAAGACGCAACCCTAGCGCCGGGCAACCAGCCGGCAGACCAAGCGGTCAAAGCAGCCCGTTTCCCGGCCAGTGAACTTGTAGGCGGGCGGCAAAGTGAGTTCCATTCACATTCTCTCTGTCCCTATTAAGGGATGGTTTCACCAACAGAGGTAACTGTATTACGCCAGTTTATGCTATGCATTATACACGGGGAAACTGGCGTAATACAGTTGCCTCTGTTGGTGAAACCGGCCCTTAGTGTTACTTCTGTAACTGTAAGGTACAGACGTGTTTTCCGAAATTTGTTTTTAATCAATTTGTGAATATGTATTCACATGTGACTGTGCTGATTTCAGTTTAAGATGTTGTATACCACTTAACAGAGGGCATTTTTTCTTTTGGAAAATGAAAAAAAAAAGACATTTTAGAAAAGTTGTCGCCGTAAATTTTGCCGTTAAATTTTCTTAATGCAACTATCTCAAATAAAGCCACGATTTCAAAATAAAATATTCGAACTGTAATCTCCAACATTTCAAGGCAGGAATTGGACAGCGCGTTTCAAAATGTTATTCGCGGACGTAAACTTGTATTGAAACTGAAGGAGGCCATTTTGAACATCTTTTCTCTTGACGAAATCCGTGCGGTTGCCAGGCGCTAGGGCTGTAAATATTTTAAACTATTATGTTTTACAGGGACTCAAGTCATTCCAACTTTTCTCCAAAAACGTTAATCTAAAAACATATAAAACTGTTAATTTTCAGTTACACTATAAGGATGAAAAATATCTCACTTTGAAGGAGGAGATAAGATTACAAGAATTTGATAATTAATTTGTTAAGAACACTTTTTTGAGCAAATACAGGGTGATTCACAATAAGTATTACAAACTTCTAGGGGCTGTAGAGGGGACTTAGTATATAAGGTTTTGATAAGGAACGCATGTCCGGAAACGTACCATTATGATGTAAAATAAGTTCGAAGATCGAAACACAATGGGCTAATATCGTGTGTCTTGTGTTTAAAAATAAGTATTACAGACTTCTAGGGGTTGTACTACACCTGTCGAGTCGGAGGAAGATCTTCTTGCACGAATTTTGGTGGCAGCAGAAATTATTGAGCAAGCATCAGGTCTTGTGTGGCGTGTGTATGAAAACATGCGTCGCAGGTACAGTTTGTGCATCGAACAACAGGGTAGCCACATGGAACCACACTTATAATATAATCCCTAAAATTCTGAAACACAAGACACGCGACATCAGCCCATTACGTTCCGATCTTCAAACTTATTTCACATCAAAATGGTACGTTTCCGGACATGGGCTTCTTATCGACGCTATAATTACTAAGTCCCCTCTACACCCCTAGAAGTCTGTATTGCTTATTGTGAAACACCCTGTAGAGACGAACAGACAGGTGAAAGGACATTACATAACAGTGAGCTACAGGTTCTTTATGGGAAACCAGATTTATTAAGGAACATTAAGTTGTAGTTTGCGATGGTCAGGACATGTGGCATGAATGGGGAACAAAAGAGACGAATTAAAACTCGTAACAATGCAGAGTGTGTACCCAACAATAACATTGAAAAATAATATTAACTATAGTATTCACGTAGATTTTCACGGCCGGAGTTGCTATGATGATCTTGATGAAGATTTTCGGGCTGTAGGCCGTGGTCGTGAGGCCTGTAGTTCCCCGCTGACCATTCAGAAGGCAGATATAATGTACAGTCGACTAGACCATCAAACAGCAATCTCATTGGAGCAATGGAAGTCCCTACCGCTGACCAATCAGAAGGCAGATATAATGTACAGTCGACTAGACCATCAAACAGCAATCTCATTGGAGCAATGAAAGTCCCTACTGCTGACCAATCAGAAGGCAGATATAACGTACAGTCAACTAGACCATCAAACAGCAATCTCATTGGAGCAATGGAAGTCCCTAACGCGGACCAATCGGAAGGCAGATATAACTTACGAACACATCGCGGTGAACGTACAAATAGGACAGACAGTGGACAGAATTGCCAGTCTCAAGACAACCCTTGAGGATGCCAGACGCAGTCTCTGGCGAAATGTCGGGGAACTACAAGCCTCACGACCACGCCTACAGCCCGAAAATCTTCTTCAAGATCATCATAATATTAACTATGATTTAGGAATTGTGAATTATACATGGAATGATTGACAAACATTAGCTCGTATTAGGGGTGTATGGAGAGCTTATGTCCGCGCGGCCATGAACCTCCGGGTTCGATAGTGCCAGTGAGTTAGTCATTTGTTCTCCCAGACTGATACATCACATAGAATAGCCACTTAATTATCAAATAATCTTACCGGATTATACGTCTCTGATCCATTATTATTTCGTTGGTCTGTTCTATGACAAAGCCTGTCATAAAGTTTACTGCGACGTCAAAAAGACATAAAGTCCAATATACTGAGTGCATAAAAAATGTTGTATTCCATGTCCTTATTTTGTGTGAATATATGAATCCCTACATTAATATATGCTGCCATGAATGGTATCAGTAACAACGAGATAGTTAATATAACCGCCATGAATCTCTCCCATGCTGTTCTATAAAAGAAACAAAAACACAGTAATTCATATAAATCTAATTTGACTCACTTCACGTCAATAAACTATTAATATTTTAATATCAATAAACAAAACTAAAATTATGGAATTTCATGGGAAGGACCCCATACAAAGTAAAATCTGTCTCCAGGATAACATTTTAGAGAAATCTAATCAATTTAAATATCTCTCTATCTGGGATGAAAAGGATATCCCTGAAAAAATTACTAGTTATAATAAAAGTTTGGGAATTATTGATCAAGTTATGAAACAATCCCTTGTACAAAAAAAACACCAGATTACGTTTATATAACACTTTGGCTAGACCAGTGTTGACCTATGGTAGTGAAGCATGGACACTAAAAAGACAACATGAAAGCAGAATAACGGCTTGTCAAATGAGATTCATGCGCAGAACAGCGGGTTACACCAGATGCGATCGGAAAAGGAACACCGATATCTTAAAAGAATTGAAGACTACGCCAATTTTGGAATATATTTCTATTTTGAATAATACATCAACGGAACACATCATGAATCTTATAAAAGTTGGTTTAACTTTACGAGAAATTTGTAGAATGAGACAGCTGTGCTCGCCAGTGTTGTCGGTGTTTCTTCACCAGATGTTAATAGGGGCAAGGGGGGAGAGGAAAACTGACAACAGGGTGGGTTCTTTTTTTTTGTATCTGGACTAAAGCGGTCAACGATCTACCCTTGTATCTCCATCTCTGTGCCAAGTTAAGCCAGCTGTACAATAGCAGGCAAATAAGGTATTATTAGGATGTTCGGGTCGGTAAATTTTGCTTAGAGGCCTTTTTATTCAGGCTTAAGGATCTTTTACGAGTCTGAAAATCTTCGGACTCGGGACCCACGATTAAGGTCCCTCCCGGAGGACTTGCTCCTTCGATTTTTCTATCCTAAAAAATCCATCGGCTCCGGCCGGGTTTGAACCCGTGACCCTTGGGACCAGAGGAAAGGAGCATAACCACTATCGCACAAGAACACACAAGGCTTATTAAAATCTTAATTCGTGAACGTGGCCGGTTAGCCAAGGTCGTTAAGGCGTGGTGAGGGTCTCGCCGAAATCCATGGTAATAGTGCCATTTATAATGTATAGTAATGTAGTTTGGTTTGTTTAGAAATTGTATAAGTAGAATGGGATAGATGTTGAATAGAAAATAAGATAAAGGCAAAATAGATAATGGGAGAATACGAGAAGAAGGAGAATGAGAGAGACTGTACGAAAAAGTGTAATTCATTTTTTCGTATAAGAATCAAGTTCAAATGAACGAGAATGATTAAGTAGTTCAGTTATCGTTTATTTATTATATAATCGTTCATACAACGTTTTTTCATAATACCGAACATTTTCATGATACAAACTTCAATTGGAATTTGCTAAATTTGCTCCATCTGTTGCAATGTTTTTTTTCTTGAAACGAAACTCGGAATAAATAAAATTGTATCGAGTTTGTCAATCAGCAAAATGAGACCTATATGAGTGACGGAAGCTGAGATTTTAGTGGGAATATTTTAACGCCCAACCAGCTACAATTTGTGTTTTCTCGGTATGAAACTTGGTAGCTGATACATACTATTCAATTATGGAATGAAATATATATTCCGTAAACTAGCAAAATCGAACCAAACGTTCGAGTTGCTGGGAAATTAGCTTATTCCTGCGTGACGCACTTTTTAAACTTTGAATAACCAAGAATGGAAAAAAAAAAAAAAAACTTTAGTTTGATTTCAACCAACATTTTTTAAAGTCCTATAGAATAACAGTGCGCATGCGCAAACTTTTATAGAGTTCAAGCTAGATGGATCCACATATCTGTGAAATCCTACAAAAACTTTATAAAGTTGTCGCTAGATGGCACAACGTAACTGTGAAATCGATATGACCAACCTTTGCAATGCATATCTAAACGTTTATTAGAAATGGCTGTACACCAACTCCTCTATTCCTAATGTTATAATGATATTGTGAAAAGAAAAATTTATGTGTGAACCAGGAATCGAACCGTGGACCTCTGTTTCTCCAGACTAGTGTGCAGTCCACGGTTCGATTCCTGGTTCACGCATTAATTGTCCACGGTTCGATTCCTGGTTCACACATTAATTGTCCACGGTTCGATTCCTGGTTCACACATACATTTTTCTTTTCACAGTCCACGGTTCGAAATCCTGGTTCACACATTAATTTTTCTTTTCACAGTCCACGGTTCGATTCCTGGTTCACACATTAATTTTTCCTTTCACAGTCCACGGTTCGATTCCTGGTTCACACATTAATTTTTCCTTTCACAGTCCACGGTTCGATTCCTGGTTCACACATTAATTTTTCCTTTCACAGTCCACGGTTCGATTCCTGGTTCACACATTAATTTTTCTTTTCACAGTCCACGGTTCGATTCCTGGTTCACACATTAATTTTTCTTTTCACAGTCCACGGTTCGATTCCTGGTTCACACATTAATTTTTCTTTTCACAGTCCACGGTTCGATTCCTGGTTCACACATTAATTTTTCTTTTCACAGTCCACGGTTCGATTCCTGGTTCACACATTAATTTTTCTTTTCACAGTCCACGGTTCGATTCCTGGTTCACACATTAATTTTTCTTTTCACAATATCATTATAATATTATAATATGATCCATTATTGGAACTGTGTTAAAATAACAGCATTGGAAAATGTTAAATCCCCTATTCCTAACCTAACAAAACAAATTACGTGCACATTATTTAATAAACTATAAACTAATCTTGTGTACACTAACTTGTCCCATCGGAACCAAACAAAATGAAGTTAATTTCTTGAAACATGGTGTGGAATTAATTACGAATGTTGGTGACACCGATTTCATTGACATCTTATTAAGTTAAATTTAGCATTCGCGCATGTGCACTGCGGTTCTGTAGAACTTTGAAGAAATCATGGCTCAAGTTTACAGCAACTATCGCACATTTTAAAATATTTATTTATTTATCTAATAGTTTTAAAACATTAACAGAAACGTCATTTGTTCAACATTTTAAAATATCTTACATATATTCGGACCACTTTTTACTTCCACAGATTCATTTTTTTAATATTAACCGTCACATAAAACCCATTTTAAGCTTTTTATTAATATTTTTCATTACATTTTGTATCTAGATAAGTATTTATTAATATTGTAAAACAATGTTATAAGTATCGTTATAAAAAGATTTAAATAATATGAAATGCTAGTAAGGATAGAAGAAGTACGTAAAGCGAAAGAATTACAAACATAGGATGGAAAATCTAGTGGAAATCAATCTTAAGTTGAGCCCCAAGAATTAAAACTAACCGAAATGTGACCTAATTAATAACCTACGTTAGACAAAGAGGACAAATATAAGGTTAGTCTGACCTGTTTTGGAATTACTTTTATTGTATTGTATTGTATTGTAAGCCTATGTTTTTCCTTTTACAGGGATTTAGGCGCTCTCCCCCTACAGGGAAGAATTTGAACCATACTAATTTAGTTACACTTATTTTCGTATAGATGTCATTTTGAGTGGAACGTGGTCAGCATTCCGCCTCATACTGACATCTAAGAAACTAAGGTAGTACTAGGACGGGAAAATTCGGTAAATTTTGCTTAGAGGCCTTTTTATTCAGGCTTAAGGATTTTTTACGAGCCTGAAAATCTTCAGACTTGGGACCCATGGCTTAAAGTCCCTCCCGGAGGACTTTCTCCTTGGATTTTTCCGTCCTAAAAAATCCATCGACCCCGGCCGGGTTTGAACCCGCGACCCTCGGGACCAGAGGCAAGGAGATATTAATATATATATATATATATATATATATAACATGATAAGCCACATTCTGTTAAGAAATGTAATTTATTACAATGATAGCAAATAAATGTATTGAAATATCCATAAAATCATTTGTAAGTTAAAACATATAGACATACAATGTATTAACAACAATACTGTACAATTAGTGTTTATAATTTTTTGAAACATTTTTTTTTTTTTTTTTTTGCAAATGCCCCAGGTTGTCTTTCGGCATTCCTGGTGTTATCTCCTGGCATGGCGTACTTATAACCTACTTCTGAGGTTCGGGCGCCTGGAAGGCGGGGTTACGTTGCCCCAATGATATGATGGGTGATGATGATAGTGGTGCGCCAGGAGAGTCCTTAATCCTAAGCTTAATCTAAGATGAACATGAATGATGATTGCGATGGCCATATGATTTCGGGGACCGTTTGGGCCTTTTTTTTCCTGACATTTGTCTTACAGGTGAGGAAAAACCCCGATAAAAACCTCACCCAGAAAAAACTGTCCCGACCGGGGATCGAACCCGGGCCTGTTGCGTGACAAGGCAGCACGCTACCTCGAGACCACAGCGGTGGACATTTTTTGAAACATTAAAATCCTTATATCTCAGATTGAACAATATGTGGCTTATCATGTTATTGCCCTTAGTCCATATATATATATATATATATATATATATATCGGCTCATCACAATTTAGGCACAATACCTCAAGAGACTTATTTATTTTAGATACCACGGTACTGGACTTGTTTATTGGTGTATTTATAACTAATAAATCTCTATCTTTCGAAATTTCTATGGCTACAGCACTGGATTAATTCCCAGTCAGGTTAGGGACTGTCAATCACTATTATTTAAAACTAAATTAATTGATACTTCAAGTTCCACATAATGCTACCTGCGTAACAACTGTGTTCAACACTTTGTATAGGCCTAGGTACATACCGTATATTTCCGTATGTAAGGCGCACTTTTAACCGAATTATTGGATCCTCAAAATTGGGTTGCGCGTTTCATTCACACACAAATGACAAAATTTTACGTTTGGTTCTCTCCATCGTTGGACGTTCGTTCCTTCGACACCAAACTACAAATGACATGTTGTTTGGCGTGTAAGATAACTTTTCATTTTAAACTCACATCGAAATACATTTACTTGGTTATTTTCTCCATCACAAGCACCTAAATAGAAACTTAACATTACGTGTTCACATCTGGATTCTTGATAATTTTTCTCTTCGGTTATTAGCTACCGGAAACACAATTCTTATTGTTGTCCTCAGAAAATACTTCCAATAATGGATGCTTGATAGAGGTTATAAAAAACAGTGTAGCCAACAGAAGGTAGAAAATTAAACTTGTTATGACATACGCTAAGATATTTTCACCATCTGATTTTTGTCGTATATCTCTCTAATTTTGTGCTTAACCTTATTTCGATTTTATTTTTACTTTCTTACACCTTGGATTTAGGGTGCGTCTTATATTCGGACATGTGCGATATTAAAATTAATCTAAAGTATACATTATAACTTGCATATCTTATATTTAAAATATAACCTTTCTTATTTTATTTTATTCCTTGCTTTTGTTGATATTGATATTAGACTCTAGTAACATTGTGCATTTAACATTTTCCAATACTGTTATGTGAACAATATCATTATAATATTATAACTTTGTGAATTATTTAGACTAAACTAAACAATATTTTAAATTATATTAATTGTATGAAATTTCATGTTATTTTATTATTCGCTGGTTGAGTGGAAGAGAAGACGTTATGGCCTGAACTCTGCCAGTTTAAATGAAGCATTGTTATTATTATTATTATTATTATTATTATTATTATTATTTATAAGTCCTTTAAAGCTCTAGCGGCTAATTTTTTTCGGTACCAAACTCTGTATATTACCTTTATCCTATTTTCTATTCAACATCTACCTCATTTTGTGTGAGGTTTTTTCGGGGGTTTTCCTCATCTGTAAGACAAATGTCAGGAAGCTTAGGACCCATCGGTCCCCGAAAATCATCCCGTCATCATCATCCTTATCATTATCATCACACATCTTTCACCGGTGTGGAAAGCAACGGGAAACTACCGCACCTATAATTCCCTGGTAAAACTGCAAAGCATAGCATGGCAATGCTATGATTGCAGTGAAAGACCTGCCCTCGGAGAGAACACTATGAAACACACACACACACACACATATATATATATATATATATATAAATGATATATATATATATATATATATATATATATGAAATGAGCTCTAACCAATTGAGCTACTCAGGAATCTTAACACAAACATTTATTTTTCTTATTTATATATATATGATTCTCAATTTACACGAGAACTAGCGGGATATCGTTCCAACTTCCATCTAGTGGCCATTATAACACACACATATGTATGTGTGTATATCCATAAACTGTTATAACTAATATCTTAAGTTCGACACAATAAAACATTAACTGCATAACAAATATATTCAGCGTTTTGTAAATAATCATCTAGGAAGCTACTTACTTTATTTTATATAATTTTAATTTTATTACATTCCATGTTTTTGTTAGTATTAGATCACATCATCATTGTCTTTTGTTTAGTCTGTATTTTAATAATATCTTAAAATTTTAATAAATATGTAATTTTCGTATAATTTTACTATTCGCTGGTTGAGTGGAAGAGAGGGCCTTAACTCTGCCAGCTAAAATAAAGCATTATTATTATTTATTATTATTATTATTATTATTATTATTATTATTATTATTATTATTGGACCATAAATTTGGCCTGCTGAGGTATTGGTTTAGTTTATACACAGTACCTGCGTGACGGATATTTTAAATTTAAGACCGATGTGTGTAACACTGAAATATGTATTGTTTTACCCAGAAGGAAGCATGAGGAATGAAATAGAAGTCCGGTTATAAATATATATATATATATATATATAATAATGTGTGTGTGTGTGTGTGTGTGTGTGTGTGCGCCTGTCTGTTGGTCTGTTAATGCTTTAGCGGTGGCAATTTTAATTTTATGAGAACCAAACTTGGCATATAGGAATCAATTAAGTAAAGTAATGTGCAGTTCGTTGACCAGCAATATCGGGCCATTAGGTGTTGAAGTTCACCTGAAACGAAAATTTGGAAATATCTTTAGCGATTGAAATTTTTGAAATTTTTGAAATTTCACAACGAAACTCAGTATATTCTATTACAATTAACCGAGAAAAGTGTCATCCAAACTATCAGTGAAATTAGACAATCAGAAGTGGGGATTTACCGGAAATCCGAAATTAAAAATTGAATATAGCAACCGCCATGTTCGGTTCAATAAAATGTACAAAATACAGTATTTAATTAACCCTTAGATTGGAAGTCCATCCTGTAAGATACATTCGTTTTTATTAAGTAATGGAAAAATGAATTTTTACATATTATTATAAGATTGTACGATAATATAATGCTTTTTTTCACTACAGTCCTACACTTTTAAATAAACTAACTAAATTAATTAACCCAGGCGTATATTCCATACATGTTTATTCTGAGATAAAGTTTTCCAATCAGACCAGCCTCATGGGCTATGGTCAGCGTTCCTGACTACTGTTCATGAGATCCCGGTCAAACCATAGGATTTTCCTTAAGATGAATTATTTCTGGAATTTAGGTTAAGTTTAGGATTAAGGACTTTCCTGGCGCACCGCTATCATCGTAATCATCACCCATCATATCATCGGAACTACGTAACTCTGCTTTCCAGGCGCCCCAACTTCAGAAGTGTCAGGAGAGAACACCAGATATGTCGAAATTACAAACTGGTGCATTAAATAAAAAAATGTTTTCCAATCATGCCCTCTTTAATGTACTTCCCTCAAATCATGGTTTAATGTTATTCTCTCACCTCCTTATTGGTCTACCAACTGGGACTTTTCCCTTTGGTTTTCTGTATCTCACTTTCATTCCCTATTCGTTCCACATGTCCTGCCCATCGCAGAATATGAGACTTAACTGTTATTATTATATCTGGTTTATTATAAATATCACGTAACTCACTGTTAGTAGTCTTCTCCATTCTCCTGTCTATACATATCTCTGGTCCACAATTTGCCTAAGAACTTTATTCTCAAATACTCTTAATCTCCTCTCCATGTCCATGTTTCACATCCATATAATATAACTGGTGGAATAACAGTTTTATATATTTTCAGTTTAACGTTTTTGAAAGGAGTTGGGACATAAAGAGTCTCTGCAATGCATAATAGCACGCATTTCCAGAATTGAGCCTATGTTTAATTTCTTTGTGCATCTCATTCCTATTCGTGATTATTGTTCCTGGGAATTCAGCCACTTCCTCAAAATTTCCCTCTTTTGTCATTAACTATCCATTTCCATTATATGGGCTAATGTATTTCTATGTGTGACATTTATTTAATTTTATTGATGTTTACTTCCAGTCCCAATTTCTTAGTGATACTCAATAGTGTGTGCGTGTTGTCTTTTAGTATCTCCTCGCTATCACCCAATATTACTACATCATCAGCATAAACTAACAGCTTATTAATACCATTGAGTTGTAGGCCTTCTTCATTCTCTAAAAAATTTGATGGCATGTTCTAGTACAAAATTAAATAGTAGAGGAGATAGTGCATCTCCTTGCTTCAGCCGGTGATGAATTTCAAAAGTATTCGAAAACTATTTGCCTACACGATATATATTTTTAACAGAAAAAATTCACAATGAAATAAAAAAAGACAATATTTCTGATAGAAATAACTATTTTAATTTGATTTTAATCTGTACATTGTAATAAGCCTTGTATCTTGAAGTCCTCACTTCGAATATTGTATTGTAAATGACAATATAATGTATGTTTGAATAGCGCTTTACAATATCGTATGTGACATAAAATGGGCACAACACAAGGTCAACTAATTCAGCGGTTCTATTCAACCGGAAGGTTCATGGGCGCGCGGACATAAGCTCTCCATACATCCCTAGTCTGAGCTAATGTTTTCTATTCATCCCCTGTAAAATTTACTTCCCTCAAATCATAGTTGATGCTATTCTCCCACATCATTCTTTGTGTTGGGAGACCTCTGGTTTTCCTACAAGACGTTTTCATGCATCTCTTCTATTCCGAAATCGTGCCACATGTCCTGCTCATCGCAGTCTGCAAGACTTAACTGTTCTTATTATATCTGACATCCCATAAGGATCATGTAACTCACAGTTTTGTAGTCTTCTCCATTCACCTGTCTGTTCAACTCTCTTTGGTCCAAACATTTTCCTAAGAACTTTATTCTCAAAAACTCGTAATATTTTCTCCTCCCTTAAAGCGAGAGTCCTTGTTTCGCATCCATATAATGCAACTGAAAAAAAAGAGTTATTTATTTTTAGTTCAACTATTTTTTTTGAGAGAATTTGGGACAGGAGTCCCTATAATGCACAATAGCACACGTTTCCAAATCTTAACCTATAGTTAACTGTCCATTTTCATTATACAGGATGATTCATAATTCCTATTACAAACTTCTGGGGGTTGTAGAGGGAATTTAGTAGATAAAGTTTCGATCAGGAACCCATGTCCGGACACGTGCCATTTCGATGTAAAATAGGTTTGAAGATCGAAACAGAATGAGCTGATATCGTGTGTCTTGTGTTTCAGAATAAGTATTACAGACTTCTAGGTGTTGTACTACAAGTGTGGTTCCACGTGTTGTTCGTTGCACAAAGTGTACCTGCGACGCATGTTTTCATACACACGCCCCACAAGACCTGGTGTGTGCTCAATAATTTCTGCTGCCGCCAGAATTCGTGCAAGAAGATCTTCCTCCGACTCGACAGGAGCAGTACAACGCTAGAAGTGTGTAATACTTATTCTGAAACACAAGACACACGATATCAGCACATTGTGTTTCAGTCTTTAAGCTTATTTAACATCGAAATGGCATGTTTCCGGACATGGGTTCCTGAACAACCCCTAGAAGTTTGTAAAAGTAATTATGAGTCACCCTGTACGTTTGACCATATATTTGATTTTATTGATATTTACTTCAAGCCCTAATTTTTTAGTGTTACTCAATAGTATGTGCTAATACGAGGATAGTTATTTTTAAGTTTAAGACTGATGTGCAATTTATTTTAGTTTTTAATTCTCAGTTGGGCTCAGTGGGCTCTTTATGATACTGCTATCTCAATTTCTCATTCAACTGTCAAACATTTTTTGCATTTTTTCGAACTATATATAGGGTGTTGCAAAAACACCGACAACGGAGGTGAGGTAGTATATTTAGATATGCTGATCATTTTTTAATAAGGTAGCAATATCCGGAATTTATGTCTCAAGGTCAGTGTTAGTTCCAAGGATTTGAAGACTCATTACTTGACAACACCTCACAGGTACGGAACCAATGATACGTGGCTTCGCAAAGGAATGTGGCTGCAACACGATGGAGCTCCAGCTCACTTCCATGCCAATGTGACGAGACATTTGGATACCACGTATCCAGGTCCCATGGCCTCCGATTACTCGATCTTAACCCTCTCGACCACGTTTTGTGCGGCGACATGAAACAATCTGTTTTCGGAGTGACGTATAGATTTTATAGACCGAATCCATGCTGCTACTGAAATAATTTAAACCAAGCGTATTTGAACGCGTGCTCCAATCACTACACCGCCGATATACGCTCTGCAATGAGATGGGAGGTGGATATTTTGAAAACTTGAAGTGACTGTGACAGTATTATCAAGTATTGAGTCTTGAAATCCAACTAACAAAACTCTTGAGAAGATGAAATCCAACTAACAAAACTCTTGAGAAGATGAAATCCAACTAACAAAACTCTTGAGAAGATAGCTACTCATAGTGTGAAAACGCATAATTTCAAGACATTGGTACCTTATTAAAAAACGATCTACGTATCTCAATATACCACCTCAACTGCAATGTCGGTGTTTTTTGCAACACTCTGTATATATATATATATATATATATATATATAGGGTGTCCCAAAATGGAAGTATTTTATTTTTAACGCATATCCTCTTAATTTATTTGTATAATGTTAAAACAATACGTAGGTTCACGGCAACCCGTGCATACTTGCTTCCAAACGTGTCAGTACTTGCTAAGGCGAACGAAATTTGAACGATAATGTTTTTTATTGTAAAATAGTAAATAGTTATATATTTTGGGCATATCGATGTTTTATTTACTAAATAAACTTTTAGTTGTAGAATCCTTCTATACTAACCCAGTACAAATTTTCATGTGTTGTGTTTGGCGCGTGTTGTCATGATACAATCACAATAATATTTTGTTATTGTCCACCGCTGTGGTCTCGAGGTAGCGTGCTGCCTTGTCACGCAGCGGGCCCGGGTTCGATCCCCGGTCGGGACAGTTTTTCTGGGTGAGGTTTTTATCGGGGTTTTTCCTCACCTGTAAGACAAATGTCAGGAAAACTTTAAGGCCCAAACGGTCCCCGAAATCATATGGCCGTCGCAATCATCAACATTCATATTCATCTTAGATTAAGCTTAGGATTAGGGACTCTCCTGGCGCACCATCATCATCATCACCCATCATATCATCGGGGCAGCGTAACCCCGCCTTCCAGGCGCCCCAACCTCAGAAGTGGGTTACAAGTACGCCATGCCAGGAGAGAAACCAGGAATGTCGAATGACAAACCGGAGGCATTTAAAAAAAATGTTATTTGAGTTATTAAGGTCAAACACAATAAGAAAATTGAGGGCATGGCTATGTGTACTTGATTTTGCGAGAAAAAACCTTCTTTATATGTTGGGACACCCTATATATATATGTGTGTGTGTGTGTGTGTGCGCGCGCGCCCGCGCGCTCCTACGCCTAAATAAATTAAATACGCGTCTTTATTTTTAGTTGATAAGTAAAAAGAAGGTTACGGGTTAACTAAATTGTATGGTATACACTGCAACGAACCAAACATGGCGGTTGCTAGAGTAAATTTTTAACTCCGGATTTCAGGTAAACTCACACTTCTGTTGACAGGATTTCGTTGATTTTCGTACAATATCTATTTCGGTTTACTTCAATAACATACACTGAGTTTCGTCGTGAGGGAAGTAAGCGTAACTAAATTAACTTGGTCTAGTGACTGCTAACAAAGGAGAGGATAAGGTCTGTTACGTCATTATATATAGATTGTAATACTTTTTTATCACAACCCAACAATATATGCTGATTTCGTGACAGTGTTCAATGTCAAAGGAAAAAATTAAGAAACTTCACCTTGTTACGTGAGAATAAGATGGAGTTTATTAGAACGTGATTTGCTGGTAAAATGTGTGCAACGAGGTTGGTGGTTGTCACATCGAACCGTTGTTGAAGTGTGTATCTACTAACAACAATGTTAAGTACAGTAGAGAATTTTGATTTGTGTATAAACAATTATTCTTACAGCGAAAAAGTGAAGTTTCTTTATTTTTCCCTTCACACTGTCACGAAATCAGTGAATGTTGGGTTGTGTGAACGTAGTTACTCGAGTGATAAACCATTAAATTACTATCGATTTTTTCCCAGGCAGACCCAGAATATTTGAAACTTAATGCGGAATTGTTAACTGAAACACTAAAACTGTACGTTTCCGGACAGATGTTCATATCCAAAATGTGCTCTCTACAAACCCTAGAAGTTTATAATGGGAATTTAAGAAAATACTGTATAAATAACATTATACATATAATGATCTTGAAGATGATTTTCGGGCTGTAGCACAGTCGACTAGACTATCAAACAGCAATCTCAGTGGAACAATGGAGGGCCCTACCGCTGGCCAATCAGAAAGCAGATATAACGTACAGTCGACTTGACCATCAAACAGCAATCTCATTGGAGCAATGGAAGTCCCTAACGCTGACCAATCAGAAGGCAGATACAACTTACGAACACATCGCGGTGAACGTATAAATAGGACAGACAGTGGACAGATTTGCCAGTCTCAAGACAACCCTTGAGGATGCCAGACGCAGTCTCTGGCGAAACGTCGGGGAACTACAAGCCTCACGACCACGGCCTACAGCCCGAAAATCTTCTTCAAGATCATCATAGCAACTCCGGCCGTGAAAGTCTACGTAAATACATTATACATATATATATAATAAATAGACCTTAGGCGTCATAGGTGGTGCTATTCTCTGCCAGATATCAGTCTGAGAATCTTGCATCGAACCACTATTTACGAGGACAAACTATATCGAGAGTTATCGATTAGGCGAACAACTCCATGACGTGAGATGCCTAGCAGACCCTTGGACTACCAGCCAGCTGCTGGCCTCACATCCACATGTGTTAATGACATAGGTGGACGATCATCTGGCCTGTGTAGGGGTGGCATGTGGTCAGCATGTCCAGTCTCAACCTGTAGCCGCTATTTATTGTAGCTACCCAAATTCTCACGCTTATACAGTTACCTGTTGTCTAATAATTAATTTTTCTCTATTTATTTAATTTTATACTATGCCATTAATAATCTTTTCCTCGCTTTTTATATATCTTGTATATATTATATATTTAATTTGTTAAATTTAGAGTAAATCAAAATATTAATTGTATTGTATTTATAACATGTAATCGCTTATGTATATTGTAATTTAGATGTAAGACTATTTTTTTTGTATTTTTTAAAACCTGTTTGAGTGGCAGACAACCCTTAAGGTCTTAACTCTGCCAGGTAAAATAAAGTTATTATTATTATTATTATTATTATTATTATTATTATTATTATTATTATTATAAATTCCTCGCGATGTTGAGTGAGAAACGCTGAAATTCCATGAGAAAATTTATTTCCCCATGGTGACTCGAACCAGCGCTATATCCGTACTTCAGCACCAAGGCAGCATGTCTTAAACCGCTCGGCTATGGCGAGAAACCGAGTATTAACTAAGCTAACTAATTCATTGGCACTATCGAACCCGTAGGTTCATGGTTGCGCGGATATAAGCTTTCCATACATCCACATCCTGAACAAATGTTTTCTAATCATCTCTTGTATAATCTACTTCCCTCAAATCATGGTAAATGTTATTCTCCCACCTCGTTCTTGGCTTACCTAGTGGGTGATCTGGTTTTCCGACAAGAAACTTTCAAACCCTTCTTTCATTCCTCATTCACGCCACGCCAAGCCTACCGCCGTCTACGAGACTCAACTGTTCTTATATATGTTTTCCCATAAGATCATGTATCTCACTGTTATGAAGTCTTCTCCATTCACCTCTCGGTTCATCTCTCTTCGGTCCAAGAACGAAGTTCTTAGGAAAAGTTTTTGGATCAAAGAGACATAAAGATCCCTTCGACTGTCCGGCATGAGTAACCCATTCGGCAGCACACAAGCCACTCCACCATGGCAATGTAAATATACCATGGAGGGGAGATAGAATATTTATCGTAAGTAGTGCCACGAGTATTTCCAAATTATTGGTCAATTCACGAGTCATGAGTGAATTTATCTAGAGGACTTGGAAATCAAGAGTGTCATTTGTTAGGACTATTTAACAAATAAAATTAAGCTGTTTACTCACAAATCATTATTTAAATATAGTTATTTTAAAATATTTACATATTTAATGTGAACGGCGATGTTTGAAAACAAATGAGAAATGTTTGGTTATGTTTCATTTGTTCATCACTTTAACTTGATCGTATTATTTGTCAAATAGAATCGCAATACTGTAAGAATGCACCCTAGTGGAAACACATCAAACTGTATTTTATAACTAACATTATAGGTTATTAATTGATTTTTGAGCAAACAACTCAGTAAAATCATTATTTAAAAACACAATTATTAAAAACACAATTACCAAATGTGTAGGTCGGAGGAATCTGTTCGTTATTTGCTATATTCAATGCATTTGTTGGAGAGTCAGTCACTGCAAAATAATGCTCTGACATGTTCAGAATATTAAAAAGGAGGAGCTTTCTTTATTTTGGTAAACAGAATTCGATAAATATCGAGGTGAAACATTCGTCATTGGTTGTAAAACAAAATTCATTGAAACGTGATTGGTCATTGACTCCCATTTGGGACATGAGTTAAAATAGTCGTAAAAAATTCGTGCTCGCGCGACATGGTCACAATAATTTCTGCATTTTAAATTTGAATTTATGTAGACTGATATGTGGCATTGAATCCCCTTAGATATAGATTACATTGTACAGTTTTTGGTACTCACTTTGTTCGCAGGAGATGCTGAATATTGCTGTTCATTTTCTCTTACACATTTTTCACAACTTCTCAAGAAATTGTCATTCACATTGCACTTATTCTTCTACTGTCTTCTTTTTCTTGTTTCCTAGAATTAGGCCATTGGCCGGTTTCCACATCAAGAGATGAGTCCTTCCATTTCGTTTAAAAAAGAAGAAAGACAGAAAGAAAGAATATGGCGTTTTTAGGTTATTTCTACCTCAACTTCTCATTCAATTTTAAGCATTTTCCCTACTTTCTTCTAAAAAAAAGAACATAGATATATACACACACACTCACTAACTGGCACTATTGAACCCAAAGGTTCATGGCTTATCCTGAGCTAATGTTTGCCAATCATTCCCTGTATAATTTCTTATTCTTCTTTATCTTCTGCTGTGGTTTCACAGGCCTTTTCGTTTAGCCTTAGACTCCCTTGTTATAATCGAGTAATCTTTCCTGTCTTACACCTTATTCCTCCAGTCTTTAACTATCAGAGCTCTCAAATCTGCTTTGACATCATCTCAATTTTTGCCCCCCCCCACATTCGGTTTTAAATTCAAGTTTATGTTTGGAGTACGGACCTCTTCCTTTCTATTGACATATCCCAACCTATTTTAATTGACCTCCCTCAAATAGACCACATTCTGCAAAAAGCAACCAACTTTTATAAGATTCATGATGTGTTCCGTTGAGGTATTATTCAAAATTAAAATATAAAATTATGGAATATTCACCTGAAAGGCCCGTCTCCTCAACTTTATTAATTATTTAACTGTAGCGCTTTCGGGACTTGTCCCATCATCGGCAGGATTCAAAAGTTGAGGAGATGGACCTTTCAGGTGAATATTCCATAATTGTATATTAAAAAGGAACCAATCCTCAAATTTGAAATATATGAGCTAATGCTATATTATTGTTAAAGTATCGCTGCTTGTCCTGCAAAAAGATTCAACCCACCACCTACATGCTTATGCCATCTATGAACCAAATAAGAAAACACTGACAGAATGAGCCACATTTTTCTTTCTGCAGAAAGAACCTAACAACAAAATTGTGTAAAATCTCATAATTAAAAAAAGTATGTGTTAATGTATTTTTCATAAAATAGAAACTGTTTGATATTCTGTTAATTGAAGTGATAAATAAATATTTTTATCTGCAAATTTTTAATTGACATTAATTTTTTTCGGCTCAACTATAGATTAGGTCTCACTATGGTACAGCATGTAATATTCATATTACACTGTTGCACTATTTACTTTTTCCGTTTCTACTAATATTTCCTACTATTCTAACATTTTCTAACGATCTTAAAATATTTTTTACAATAATTATTATTATGTATGCGAATATTCTCAATATTTTTTTCTCAGTTATACATAATAATAGTGCGCGTCCTCGTCAACAGATGGCAGTCTGGTATTAACAACCTTCAAATAAGAAGTAGCACTACTGTTTTTTGTATTTTGTTTCTTTAAGAAGGCGTAAGTTAGTGTAGATCGAATTAGTTTATAGTTTATTAAAACAATGTGGAATGTAGGCCTACACCCATGTTTAAAAGCTCGTTTGGGAATTTATCGCGAAGGTTGGTGATACCAACTGCACAGATAGTCCTGCCATCTATGGAGCAAGTCATAACCATTGCACATGGACACTACTATTCTGCAAAAAAAAAAAAAAAACTTAAAGTGAGGTTTCTCCCCTTTTTCTCAGTTCAGTTCGTTCCTTTTACAGAATGAGGTCCAAATCATGATTACTGTTATTGCTTTATTTTATTTCTGGCTACCTACTGGCGATTTCTTTCTGGCTTTCCTGCAAGTAGTAACTTTATATACCCGGGTGAAAATTATTTAAACCGACAAACTCTGGGAGGTTGTAGGGGACACCAAAACAAATATTTTTCCTTAATGTCATTTTTTCCTATGAGGATTATGTAAACCGATAGAGGGAGATTTCTCTAGCGGCAAATCAATTAAACCAACAAACACTTTTGCATTTCTTATTACCAAGAGACAACACATTAACACAACGCAATTACTTAAATTACAGTAGAGGTTCAAAAATGCCTCCATTGACATATAAACAAAGGTTACACCGGCGGATCATGTTCTAACACGGGCAAAAACTCCAGGAGTATCGTTAATTGCTCCTGCTGCTGCTACTATCCGGGCAACCAGATCCCTTTCTGATGCAACATGAGTTGTGTAAACAAGGTTGCGCATCTCTCCCCACATAAAAAAATCCAAAGGGGTCATATCTGGGATCGAGCAGGCCATGGTACAGGACCACCTCTGCCAATCAACTTTTCTGAAAACCGTTGGTTCAAGAATCGACGCACACGACGACTGAAATGTGCCGGCGCCCCGTCATGTTGGAACCACATGCGTTGTCTTATAGGGAGCGGGACGTCTTCCAGCAATTCTGGCAATGCTCTGGCGAGAATATTGTAATAGTGCCTGCCATTTAATGGCCTAGGTAGGAGATATGTCCCAATTAAACAGTCCCCAACAACACCGGCCCACACATATCAGTGTACTCACTCCAGGTGTATCGCTCCATTAGTAAACATATACAATTCACTACTACACTGCTGGACAAAACAATTCCTACCATCAACAGCAGTTGCAGTCATGACAACGGAAGAGCGTAATATGCCCTCTACCGGTTTAAATAATCCTCATAGAAAAAATGACATTAGGGAAAAACATTTGTTTTGGTGTCCCCAACAACCTCCCAGAGTTTGTCGGTTTAAATAATTTTGCACCCTGTATATATATATATATATATATATATATATATATATATATATATGTGTGTGTGTGTGTGTGTGTGTGTGTGTGTGTGTTTTTCAAGTCGTTATTCACTTGCTGCCAAATAATTTTCACGCGTTTAAATAGTTTTGTTCGAATTTCTGTAGCCTATCATTCGAAGAGAAACCTGCCAAAGCCTGTTCCCAGCCAGATTGAAAAAAAGGTGAGGGGAGGAGTAACAACCTCGTTAAAACCTGGGTTCAGCTCCCCCAGCTGATAGTAAGTACCCTGTGAGGGCCCCTGGCCAGGGTTACGGTGCGGTTACAGCATTGATGGCTGAAGAGGCAACTCTTGCCCCTAGAGTTTACAGGGAACCGTTGCTCTGCGTTGAAGAGGTATCTTCAAAAGCTAAGGGAGCTCTCCCCCACAGAAAAGCAAAGGGTAGATCAGACTCTGCAGCTGCAATGAAAGCAATTGATCCAGGGGATGGAAACACCAAAATCAAATGACCTGTTTCACCAGTTGGTGCTGGGCTTAGTATTGACAATCCTATCTTGTAAAAATCCTACTTTTGAGAAGCAGAATTTAACCGGACCGACCAAACAATGGCGACCTAAAGGCAAGAAAAAGGGCCAATGGTTTGATGTCCAATTTTTAAAACTCAAGAATTGCTGGACGGTTACCAGATATAGAGAAGCTTGGAGAAAAATTCTGAAGGAAACCATGATCCACCCAGGGTTGTTGTGCTGATTATTATTATTATTATTATTATTATTATTACTATTATTATTATTATTTGAAGGTTTTTAAAAAGTGAACATGTCAAACAATTAAAAAAAATATAGGCTTACTTACTTACTTACTTACTTACTTACTTACTTACTTACTTACTTACTGGTACTATCGAACCCACAAGTTCATGGCCTCGTGGGCATAAGCGCTCCATACACCCCTATCTTGAGCTAAATGCTTTCCAATCATTCCCTGTATAATCTACTTCCCTCAAATCATAGTTAGTGTTATTCTCCCACCTCATTCTTGGTCTACCAACTGGGTGTTTTCCCTCTGGGGCTTTCCTACAAGAAGCTTCCATGCAAGTCTTTCATTCCCCATTCGTGCCACATGTCCTGTCCATCGCAGTCTACGAAACTTAACTGTTCTTATTATATCTGGCTTCCTATAAAGACCATGTAGTTCATTGTTATGTATGTCTTCTCCATTTACCTGTCTGTTCATCTCTCTTAGGTCCAAACATTTTCCTAAGTACATTATTCTCAAATACTTGTAATCTCCTTTCCTCCCTTAAAGTAAGAGTCCATGTTTCGCATGCATATAATATAACTGGTACAATAATACTTTTATATATTTCCATTTTTACGTTTTTTGAAAGGAGCTGGGAAGTCAATAGTCTTTGTAATGCATAACAGCACGCATTTCCAGGATTTACCCTATTTTAATTTATTTCTTTGTGCATCTCATTCCTGTTTGTGATTATTGTTCCTAAGAATTTTAATTCAGCCACTTCCTCAAAATTTCCTACATTTGTCATTAGTTGTCCATATCCACTATATAATGTATTTCTACGTGTGACCATACATTTATTTTTATTGATATTTACTTCCAGTCCTAATTTCTTAGTGTTATTCAATAGTGTGTGCGGTTTGGCCTTTAGTATCTATTAAAAATATATTAATTCATTACTCGTAGATCTTACAATCCTCCATCTTTTTTTAAACAAATGCCAACACAACCCATTTAAATTGGTGTCTGATTGTAGATGTTTTCATTAAACAAATAAAAAATGAAGAAATTAATTTTTTTGCTTTCTCAACAAAAAAATTAATGGTAATTATGAAGAAACGACATATGGCGAATTCATAACAGTTATAGTATATCACAGCTATCCAATGCAAACATTTAAATATTAAGTTAAACCAACAAATATTAAAACCTAACCAGGTATAATCTAAGCAGTAACTTATGCTAAACAAAATGAACAGATACAAGTTTAGAATGTGTTGTTTTTGTTAGCTTTTTAAGTTTAATATTGATGCTTAAACAATTACAACTGTAAGATTGTTAAAATTATAACTGATATTAAGTTCCTCATATATCGAACTGCTGAATCCGAGGGTCTTCGACCCTATCCTGTGCTAATATTTTCAAATCATACCCTGTATAATATACTTCCTTCAAATCATGGTTAAAGTTGTTCTCTCACCTCATTCTTCACCTACATACTGGGCACTTTCCCTCCGGTTTTCCTGCAAGGAGCACCTCTTTCATTTCCCTTTCATGTCACATGTCCTGCCCAACACCGTTTACGAGACTTAACTGTTCTTATTACATCTGGTTTCCTATAAAAGTCACGTAGCTCACTGTTATGCAGTCTTCTCCATTTGCCTGTCTGTTCAGCTCTCTTTGATTAAAAAAATCCTGAGCTTTATGCAGATACAATAAGGAAAGCTGAGTTAAGGAAAGGGTGGAGAATGCTGAGTTTGCAGTGAAAGACCCGCTCTTGAGCAGAACACTATGGATGAATGAATTCTCAAATACTTGTTACCTTTTATCCTCCCTTAAAATAAGAGTCCATGTTTCACATCCATATAATAGAACTGGTAGAATAACAGTTTTATATATTTTTAATTCAACTTTTTTTAAGAATAAAGGATGTCAAGAGTCTCTGTAATACATAATAACATGCGTTTCCAGAATTGAGCCTATGTTTAATTTCTTTGTGCATCTCATTCCTGTTTGTGATTATTGTTCCTAGGTATTTGAATTCAGCCACTTCCTCAAAATTCCCATCATTTGTCATTAGCTGTTCATTTCCGTTATATAATATATTTGTACATTTGAAAATTGTCACATGGTTTTACGATAAATAAAGGTCTTCGTCAAGGTTGTTGTCTATCACCGACTCTGTTTAAAATATATGTACATGAAATATTAAAGAATTGGAGGAGAAAATGTTCAAGCATGGGAATTCCTATTTCAAACAACAAAACTTTATACAACTTACATTTTGCAGATGATCAATTGTTAATTGCACAAGATTATGAAGATTTAGAATATATGACTAGAAAATTAATAGAAGAATGTGAAAAATGGGGATTAATTTTGAACATGAAAAAAACAAAATATTTATTAATTGGTGAACCAGAATAAAATTAATTTTGGAGACTGGAGAAACAATAAAATCTTGTAGTGAGATCACATATTTAGGAATTAAAATAAATAAAAATGGGAGTTATGAAGAGGAAATAAGGAATAGAAATACTGAAGGAACATTTGCAATTGCTTGCTTCAATGGAATATTGTGGGATAAAAATGTAAGTAATAAAAATAAAATGAATATATATCATACAATTGTTAAAAGCATCATTACTTATGGAGCAGAACTTTGGTCATTAAGAACAAAAACAAATGAGTATCTTTTGGCAACGGAAATGGATTTTATACGAAGGGCCGCAAGAATTTCAAGAAGAGAAAACATTAGGAACTCAGTTATAAGGGACAAAATGAATTGAAGACACTATTTTAGATTATATTAAAACTCAGCAATTAAGATGGTACGGACATGTCCAGCGAATGGAAGAGGATCGACTACCAAAATCTGTTTTGGAATGGAAACCAGAGGGAAGACGAGGCAGAGGAAGACCTAAAACCTCCTGGAGTCAGGGAATATGTTTATACATGAAGGAGAAACATCTACAACCAGGAGATTGGATGGACCGACAAAATTGGCTACTGGGAATCTTGAAATAATTCCAGAATTATCAAGAAAAGCTGATGTTGCAACCTTCCGTTTTATTACTGGCAGTGTCTGCCAGCCGGCTGCTGGCATCACATCCACATGTGTTAATCACAGAGGAGTACGATCATCCAGCCATTATAGAGGCGAAATGTGGTCGCCATGTCAGCTTCTCTAGCCTGAAAATGAGCCGCTATGATTGTTGCTATCGAAATTCCTCTCGATGCTGGGTGGGCACCGGTCCCATATACTGGCCGAAATTCCGTGAGAAAATTTATTCCCATGGGGGCTCGAACCAGCGCAAGTCCAGTAGCTCTGCACCAAGCATCATGCCTTAAATCGCTCGTCTATGGCGCGACCCATCAGGTTAAATAAATAAATAAATAATAATAATAATAATAATAATAATAATAATAATAATAATAATAATAATAATAATAATGTAGGTCTAGCATGGGGAAATGGATGCTCACTAGTGGGAGTTTCTTAACCAAGCTAATTTAGTTACGCTTATGTCTTTACAGATGTCAGCGAGTGACTTGTGGTTAGCACATCGCCTCAATGATACACCTAGAAGGCTACTAAGGTATTACTTGGATGGATGAAGGTTTTGCACAGATGCCTTTTTATTCTGGCTTGTGGTTCTTTTACAATCCCGAAAATCTTCAGACTCGGGACCCACGGCTTAAAGTCCCTCCCAGAGGACTTGTCCCTTGGATTTTTCCTAAAAAAATCCATCGATTCCGGCCTGGAGTCCCTCGGGACTTAAGGCAAGGAACATAATCACCGCGGCCGAGAATAATAATAATAATAATAATAATAATAATAATAATAATAATCATAATAATGATGATAATAATAATAATGATGATGATGATACTAATAAAAATAATAATAATCATAATAATAATAGTAATAATAATGATAATAATGTTAATAATAATAATGATGAAAATAATAATGATAATAATAATAATGATAATAAATGCATAATCATTATTATATTTGTCCTTTTTGTCTGGCATAGGTTGTTAAATATGTCGCATTTGAGTGAGGTTTTAATATTGCTTTGTCTTAAACCTTACAGTTAAATACATCTGCTGGATAGCTATCGACATTTTTGTAATTATGAATAAATTATGTATGGAAAACTTATAGCAGTTATAGCTAAGTAACTAACTCACTGGCACTATCGAACCCGTAGATTCATGGTCACGCGGACATAAGCTCTCCATACATCCCTATCCTGAGCTAATGTTTTCCAATTATTCCCTGTTTAATCTACTTCCCTCAAATCATAGTTAGTGTTATTCTCCCACCTCATTCTTGGTATACCAACTGGACGTTTTCCTACAAGAAGCTTCCATACACGTCTTTCATTCCCCATTTGTGCCACATGTCCTGCCCATCGCAGTCTATGAGACTTAACTGTTCTTATTATATCTGGCTTCCTATAAAGACCATGTAGTTCACTGTTATGTAGTCTTCTCCATTCACCTGTCTGTTCATCTCTTTTTGGTCCAAAAATGTTGCTAAGAACTTTATTCTCAAATACTCGTAATCTCATTTTCTCCCTTAAAGTAAGGGTCCATGTTTCGCATCCATATAAAGTAACTGGTAGAATAATTGTTTTATATATTTTCATTTTTACGTTTTTTGAAAGGAGTTGGGAAATGAATAGTCTCTGTAATGCAGTTATAACTCTTAAACAATCTAACATTTATAACTATTTATACAAACCAGCCTTAAAAAAATGTATTTCCGTCTGGCGTAGGTTTTTAGTTTTGTCACATTTCGGTTAAGTTTTAAAATTCGTAAATTTATTATTTTAATTTTTGTGAACATTTGTAAATATGAAGAAAAGATGTATGGCGAAAGCATATCATTATTGTATAACTGTTATCTATATCTGTTATCTATATAACAGTTACAACTATTTGTAAATATGTAATAAATTTATAAATATAACAAAAAACAACTCACTATTTCTGTAGACTTTTTGTTTTTGGCTGAAATATATTATTGATAAAGTCCCATTTAGGTTAGGATTTAATATATCTTTGTTTACATTTTTGTTTTGAATAATGAAATAGTTACAAATTCGCCATAGATTATTTCTTCACAATCAGATTGAGATTTACTAAACATTTGCACACACATCAGTCTTAAATTTAAAGAGCTAACAAAAATGATAAATTCTAACCTTATATTTGTCCGTTTCTAGCATAGATTAATAGGTTGCACTTTGGTTAGGTATTTGCCCCTCTATTCTAGCATTTAACTCACATATATATTCCTTAGGTCGTTATTCACACAACTGTTAGAATAATTTATGCGATTTTGAAATAATTTACATGGAGTTACCGTAGATTGTTGTTTGCACTTGAATCCCAATACTTATACTACCTATATTATAGGACCTACCTGAATTTACTGAAGGGATGGATTAAATACCAACGCTTGGATCGAACATGACGTCTTTTATCTTCTGTGAATGCTCGTCCACTTCTCAAATTTTGTTTAGCACGAACATTTTTGTCAGAAACTATAATTGCCTTAAAAACAAGATGCTTAAATTTACGAAAAAGACGTGCATTAGGAGCCAAACCTGGCAGAACCAGTTCATAATTTTCAGCAAGGTCACAGTCATGATTATTTTCAGATTCCTTGCCCATTTCAATCACAAATATATCATTTCTTGATATTATTATCAACTTGTTTATTGGTTGCTAAGACACAAGCGCGTATGTGATAAAATATCTGTCATTTCGTCGTTTACAGCAAAGATGAGTTGTGATGCCAACTAGGCTTTGCCAAAAGTTCCTAAATGCTATAAAAAGTCGCTATTTCGAAGAGAAATGTCCCAATTTTAATATTTCTGTATATTTTATCTACATAACTGTATAAACAGAGGATTCTATCCACAGTGCCACCTATATGAATTCAAATTAAAATAAAAAACCGAAGACACACAATTTATTGTTGGAGTATATGAATATACCTGGCAGAAGTATATATGTTGATTTTTTCCCAAAAAAAATGTAAGAAATGTCTCAAAATGAAGTGAGAAGTTGAGCAGAAAGTAACCTAAAATCACCATATTTACAATGTAAAATATGTATTAGTCATTGTTCTGTCAGTGTAGCCAACTTATCACAAAAACCCGCTAACAAGCAATGAACGCTAAAGTAATAGGGTGTACTGACTTGCCCATTTTCTCACTCTAACTTGCCCACTTGGGATAGAATCCTTTTATATGTGAGTAAACATTTTGGTAATTCGTTCTAGCGGGAACGTGTGTAATCACATTGGTCAACATTACGCTAGCAGTCACTTGTTATCCGATCGAATATTCACAGGTAGTACCCTAGAATATTATAGTCTGTAAAAATATATTTATGTGTGTGTGTGTGTGTGTACCGCTCTAACTCCCAAACGCCTGGAGCAGTTTCAACCAAAATTGATTAACTAACTAACTAACTCACTGGCCCTATCGAACCCATAGGTTCATGGCCGCGTGGACGTAAGTTCTCCATACATCCCTATCCTGAGCTATTGTTTTCAAATCGTTCCCTGTATAATCTGCTTCCCTCAAATCATAGTTAATGTTATTCTCCCACCTCATTCTTGGTCTACCAACTGGGCGTTTTCCCTCTGGTTTTACCACAAGAAGCTTCTATGCACGTCTTTCATTCCCCATTCGTGCCACATGTCCTGCCCATCGCAAGTCTACGAGACTTAACTGTTCTTATTATATCTGGCTTCCTATAAGGACCATGTAGTTCACTGTTATGTAGTTTTCTCCATTCACCTGTCTGTTCATCTCTCTTTGGTCCAAAAATTTTGATAAGAACTTTATTCTCAAATACTCGTAATCTCCTTTACTTCCTTAAAGTAAGAGTCCATGTTTCGCACTCATATAATATAACTGGTAGAATAATAGTTTTATATATTTTCAGTTTAACCTTTTTTTGAAAGGAATTGGGACGAACCAAAATTGATACACATATAAATTACGATTTAGTAATGTTGATGTGAGGGGTAAAATAATACTAGCACCCCTAGGGGGATGATAGGGGGTTGAAATAAAAACAAATATGTATGTTTCAACATAACTGAAGTAATTTCAACCAAACTCGGTCCGCACATCTTGGAAAATGTTTCCATGGGGGTTAGAGACTCCCATTACCCACATGTCGGGGATGAGATGGGATGACATCTAATAATAATAATAATAATAATAATAATAATAATAATAATAATAATAATAATAATACTTACTTACTCACTTACTCACTGGCACTATCGAACCCGTAGGTTCATGGCCGCACGGACATACGCTCTCCATACATCCCTATCCTGAGCTAATGCTTTCCAATCATTCCCTGTATAATCTACTTCCCTCAAATCATAGTTAATGTTATTCTCCCACCTCATTCTTGGTCTACCAACTGGGCGTTTTCCCTCTGGCTTTCCTACAAGAAGCTTCCATGCAAGTCTTTCATTCCCCATACGTGCAACATGTCCTGCCCATCGCAGTCTACGAGACTTAACTGTTCTTATTATATCTGGCTTCCTATAAAGACCATGTAGTTCATTGTTATGTAGTCTTCTCCATTCACCTGTCTGTTCGTCTCTCTTTGGTCCAAAAATTTTCCTAAGTACTTTATTCTCAAATACTTCTAATCTCCTTTCCTCCCTTAAAGTAAGAGTCCATGTTTCGCACCCATATATAATAATAATAATAATAATAATAATAATAATAATAATAATACTAATAAAAATAGTGATATTAGTGTCAAATCCATCATTTTCGGAATCGCTAAGCCGATTAATGACAGTCCTGATGGAATTTAAGCTCAAGTCCGACCCTTGCACCCTTCAGGGGTGAGACATAAAATGTCCAAAATGATCGAGATTAGAATCGAAACCATGGTTTTAGGGTCACTTTTATAATTGGTGACAGTCCCAAGAACGTTTAAGCCAATGTTTTGTGTGTTTATTTAATAGATATATAACATTGTAGTCCACCGCTGTGGTCTCGAAGTAGCGTGCTGGCAAGTCACGCAGCGGGCCCGGGTTGTATCCCCGGTCGGAGCAGTTTTTCTGGGTGAGGTTTTTCCTCACCTGTAAGACAAATGTCAGGAAAACTTTAAGGCCCAAACGGTCCCCGAAATCATATGGCCATCATCATCATCATCATCCTTCACCGGTGTGGAAAGCTGCAAGGATAGCATGGAAATGCTACGATTGCAGTGAAGGACCTGCCTTCGGGCAGAATTACTATGGATGGATAACATTGTAATACAATTGTATTTTAATATCAACTGATGCACGAGTGTTAACAATATAAAATAATAATAATGATATAGCAGCTCAATTCAATTTTTTAATAATTTTTCCTGTGATATGGCTCTATCTCTCGTGTTTAACCGTGTGAATGCAGACAGCAAGAAGAAACATTCTTAAAAACAGTAGTAAGCTTTCATATTAGTTCCCAAAAAAATTGAAAATTTTCGAAATTTCAAAAACTGCAACAATACAATTCAGAGGATGTGTCCGGGATTTGTAATGCAAAAAATCCGGTGTAAATCCTAAATTTCAAAATTGAGAATTCCAAGATTATATATATAATATATATATATATATATATATATATATATATATATATATATATATAGTCTTGGTGTATTTCCAAAACAATTGAAAATTTTCGAAATTTCAAAAACTGAAAAAATACAATGTAGAAGATGTGTCCGGGATTTATATTGCAAACTAAATCCTAAATTTCAAAATTGAGAATTCCGAGATTATATAGTCTTGGTGTATTTCCAAAAACATTGAAAATTTTCGAAATTTCAAAAATTGCAAAAATACAATTCGGAGGGTGTGTCCGGCATTTCTAATGCAAGAAATCCGGTCTAAATCCTAAATTTAAAAATTGAGAATTCCAAGATTATATATAGTCTTGGCGTATTTCCAAAAACATTGAAAATTTTCGAAATTTCAAAAACTGCAAAAATACCATTCAGAGTGTGTGTCCGGGATTTTTAATGCAAAAAATCCGGTCTAAATCCTAAATTTCAAAATTGAGAATTCCAAGATTATATATAGTCTTGGCGTATTTCCAAAAACATTGAAAATTTTCGAAATTTCAATAAAATATTGAAAAAATACCATTCAGAGTGTGTGTCCGGGATTTGTAATGCAAAAAATCCGGTCTAAATCCTAAATTTCAAAATTGAGAATTCCAAGATTATATATAGTCTTGGTGTATTTCCAAAAAAATTGAAAATTTTCAAAATTTCAAAAACTGCAAAAATGCAATTCAGAGGGTGTGTCCGGGAATGTCGAATGCAAAAAATCCGGTCTAAATCCTAAATTTCAAAATTGAGTATTCCAAGGTTATAGTCTTGGTGTATTTCCAAAAAATGTCAAAATTTTACAAATTTCAAAAACAGCAAAAATACAATCTATAGGCTGTGTCTAGGATTTCTAATGCAAAAAATCTGGTCTAAATCCAAAATTTCAAAGTTGAGTATTCCAAGATTATGGTCATGGTGTATTTCTAAAAAAATGTCAAAATTTTCGATATTTAAAATACTGCTAAAATACAATCTAGAGGGTGTGTCCGGGAATTCTAAAGCAAAACATCCGGTCTAAATCCAAAATTTCAAAATTGAGTTTTCCAAGATTATATTTAGTGTATTTCCAAAAAATATCAAAATTTTCGAAATTTCAAGAACTGCAAAAAATACAATTCAGAGGGTGAGTCCGGGATTTCTAACTCAAAAAGTCCGGTCTAAGTAGAAAATCGAGTATTCCAAGATTATAGTCTTGGTGTATTTCCAAAGAATGTCAAAATTTTCGAAATTTCAAAAACTGCAAAAATACAATCTAGAAGGCATGTCCGGGATTTCTAATGCAAAAAATCCGGTCTAAATCCAAAATTTCAAAATCGAGTTTTACAAGGTATAGTCTTGGTGAAGTTCCAAAAAATGTCAAAATTTTCGAAATATCAAAAACTACAAAAATACAACCTATAGTGTGTGTCCTGGATTTCTAATACAAAGAATCCAGTCTAAAATCAAAAATTGAGAATTTAGTTTTCCAAGGCTATAGGCACTAATGTTTTTCTAAAGAATTGTCAAAATTTCAAAAACTGCAAAAATAGAATATAGGCGATATGTCCGGGATTTATAATGGAAGAAATCCGGTCCGTATCCAAATTTTAAAAATTGTGTTCTACAAGTCTGTAGTCTTGGCGTTTTTCCAAAAAATGTCAAAATTTTCGAAATTTCACAAACTGAAGAAATACAACCTGGGGAGTGGGCCCGGGATCTCTAATACAACAAATACGGTATACATAAAAAAATCAAAGTTTTCGTTTCACAAGTTTACAGACTTGGTGTTTTTGAAAAAAGTCAAAGTTTTGGAAATTTCAAAACTGTAAAAATACAACCTGGTGAGTGTGTCCGGGATACCTAATGAAAAATGCGGTCTAAATCCAACATTTCAAAATTGTGATTTACAAGGCTATAGTCACGGTGTCTTTCCAAATAATGTCAAAATTTAAAAAAATGCAAAAATACAACCTAGAGGGTGTGTCCAAGATTTGTATTGCAAAGAATCCGGTCTAAATCGAAAATTTCAAAATGGTGTATTCCAAGATTAGAGTCTTGGTGTTTTTGCAAAAAATGTCTACGTTCTCGAAATTTCAAAAAGTGCAAAAATACAACGTAGAGGGTGTGTCCGGGATTTTAATGAAAAATTCATGCTAAATCCAAAATTTGAAAATTGTGTTTTACAAGGCTGTAGTCAATGTTTTCCAGAAAATGTCAAAAATTTCGAAATTTCAAAAACTGTAAAAATAAAACCTAGAGATTGTGCCCGAGATTTCTAATGTAAAAATCCGCTCTAATTAAAAAATTTCAAAATTGAGTATTCCGAGATAACAGGCTTGATGTATTTCCAAAAAAAATCTCAAAATTTTCGAAATTTCGAAAACTGCAAAAATACAATCTAGAGGGTGTATCCGGGATTTCTAATGCAAAAAATCCGGTCTATATCCAAAATTTCAAAATTGAGTATTCCAAGATTATAGTCTTGGTGTATTTCCAAAAAAAATGTCAAAATTTTGGAAAATTCATAAACTATAAAAATAAAATCCATAGGGTGTGTCCGGGATTTTTAATGCAAAAAACCAGGTCTAAATTCAAATTTTCAAAATTGAGTATTCCAAGATTACAGGCTTGATGTATTTCCAAAAAATCTCAAGATTTTCGAAATTACAAAAACTGCAAAAATGCAATTTATAGGGTGTGTCTGGAATTTCTAATGCAAAAAAAACCGGTTTAAATCCAAAATTTCAAAATTGAGTATTCCAAGACATTTCCAATGAAATGTCAAAATACAAAAAATCGGGTCTATATCCAAAATTTCAAAATTGAGTATTCCAAGATTATAGTCTTGGTGTATTTCCAAAAAAATGTCAAAATTTTGGAAAATTCATAAACTATAACAATAAAATCCATAGGGCGTGTCCGGGATTTCTAATGCAAAAAACCCGGTCTAAATCCAAATTTTCAAAATTGAGTATTCCAAGATTACAGGCTTGATGTATTTCCAAAAAATCTCAAAATTTTCGAAATTACAAAAACTGAAAAAATGCAATTTATAGGGTGTGTCTGGAATTTCTAATTGCAAAAAAAAAACCGGTTTAAATCCAAAATTTCAAAATTGAGTATTCCAAGACATTTCCAATGAAATGTCAAAATTTTTGAAATTTCAAAAACTGCAAAAATACAATGTAGAGGGTGTGTCCGGGGTTTCTAATGCAAAAAATTCGGTCTATATCCAAAATTTAAAAATTGAGTTTTCCAAGATTATAGTCTTGGTGTATTTCCAAAAAAGTCAAAATTTTCGAATTTAAAAAACTGCAGAATTAGAATCTAGAGCGTGTGCCCCGATTTCTAATGCAAAAAATCCAATCTATATTCAAAATTGAGTACTTCAGGATTATAGTCTTGGCGCATCTCCAAAATATGTTACAATTTTCGTAATTTCAAAAACTGCAAAATTGCAATCTAGAGGGTCTGTCCGGGATTTCTAATGCAAAATATCCGGTCTAAATCGAACATTTAAAAATTGAGTATTCCTAGATTATAGTCTTGGTGTATTTCCAAAAAATGTCAAAATTTTCGAGATATCAAAAACTGCAAAAACACAAGTTAGAGGGTGTGTCCGGGATTCCTGATGCAAAAAGTCCGGTCTAAATAAAACAATTTAAAACTGAGTATTCCAAGATTCCAAAAAATGTAAAATTTTCGAAAATTTCAAAAACTGGAAAAATAAAATCTAAAGGGTGTGTCCGGGATTTCTAATGGGCAAAATCAGGTCTAAATCCAAAATTTCAAAATTGAGTACTCCGAGATTATAGTCTTGGGGTATATCCAAAATATTGTCAAAATTTTCGAAGTTTCAAAAACTGCAAAACACAATCTTGAGGATGTGTCCGGAATTTCTAATGAAAAAATCGTGGTCTAAATCCAAAATTTCAAAATTGAGTATTCCAAGATTAGTCTTGGTGTATTTCCAAAAAAGTCTAAATTTCCGAAATTCAAAAACTGCAAAAATACAATCTAGAGGGCATGTCCGGGATTTCTAATCAAAAAAATCCGGTCTAAACCCAACATTTCAAAACTGAGTATTCCAAGATGATAATCTTGGTGTATTTTCACATAAATGTCAAAATTTCAAAAACTGCAAAAATACAATCTGGAGGGGTTTTCCGGATTTCTAATGCGAAAGATCCGGTCTAAATAAAAAAATTTAAAAATTGAATATTCCAAGATTAGTCTTGGTGTATTTCCAAAAAATGTCAAAATTTTCGAAATTTCAAAAACTACACGAAAATACAACCTAGAGTGTGTGTCCTGGATTTCTAATGCAAAGAATCCAGTCAAAAATAAAAAAATTGAGAATTTAGTTTTCCAAGGCTATAGGCACTAATGTTTTTCTAAACAATGTCAAAATTTTCGAAATTTCAATAACTGCAGAAATACAATATAGAGGATGTGTCCGGGATTTATAATAGAAGAAATCCGGACTAAATCCGAAATTTCAAAATTGAGTATTCCAAGATTATAGACTTGGTGTATTTCTAAAAAAATGTCAAAATTTTCGAAATTTCAGAAACTGCAAAAATACAATCTAGAGGGTGTGTCCGGGATTTCTATTGCAAAAAATCCGGTCTATATCCAATATATCAAAATTGAGTATTCCAAGAATATCGTCTTGGTTTATTTAAAAAATGTCAAAAATTTTGGAAAATTCACAAACTGTAAAAAGAAAATCCAGAGGGTGCGTCCGGGATTTCTAATGCAAAATATCCGATCTAAATGGAACATTTCAAAATTGAGTATTCCAAGATCATAGTCTTGGTTTATTTCCAAAAAAATGTCAAAATTTTCAAAATTTCAAAAACTGCAACAATGCAATCCAGAGGGTGTGTCCGGGATTTGTAATGCAAAATATCCGGTCTAAATCGAACATCTCAAAATTGAGCATTCCAAGATATAATCTTGGTGTAATCCCAAAAGATGTCAAAATTTTCGAAAACTTCAAAAACTGCAAAAGTACAATGTAGAGGGTGTGTCCGGGATTTTTAATGCACAAAATCAGGTCTAAATCCAAAATTTCAAAATTGAGTGTTCCGAGATTATAGTCTTGGTGTATTCCCAAAAAATTTCAAAATTTTCGAAAATTTCAAACAACTGCAAAGGTTACATTCTGGAGGTGTGTCCAAGGATTTCTAATTGCAAAAAATCGGTCAACATTAAAACCATTTC